>JARQOD010000005.1:299381686-299413166 GCA_033576555.1 Oophaga sylvatica
GGCATCAAAACATGAATTAACACATGTGGAATTTTACATTACACTTTACAAAAAAGTGTGAAACAACTGAAAATTGTCTTATATTCTAGGTTCTTCAAAGTAGCCACCTTTTGCTTTGATTACTGCTTTGCACGCAGAAAAGGTGAACGGATGGATTCTACATGCCTGATTCCCACCGTGAAGCATGGAGGAGGTGGTGTGATGGTGTGGGGGTGCTTTGCTGGTGACACTGTTGGGGATTATTTAAAATTGAAGCGGTGAGCGGTCCAGCTCACCCCAAACCATCTCGATTGGGTTAGGTCTGGTGACTGTGGAGGCCAGGTCATCTGGCGTAGCACCCCATCACTCTCCTTCTTGGTCAAATAGCCCTTACACAGCCTGGAGGTGTGTTTGGGGTCATTGTCATGTTGAAAAATAAATGATGGTCCAACTAAACGCAAACCGGATGGAATAGCATGCTGCTGCAAGATGCTGTGGTAGCCATGCTGGTTCAGTATGCCTTCAATTTTGAATAAATCCCCAACAGTGTCACCAGCAAAGCACCCCCACATCATCACACCACCTCCTCCATGCTTCCACGGTGGGAACCAGGCATGTAGAGTCCATCCGTTCACCTTTTCTGCGTGCAAAGCAGTAATCAAAGCAAAAGGTGGCTACTTTGTAGAACCTAGAATATAAGAAATATTTCAGTTGTTTCACACTTTTTTGTAAAGTGTAATGTATAATTCCACAGTGTTTAATTCATAATTTTGATGCCTTCAGTGTGATTCTACAATTTTCATAGTCATGAAAATACAGAAAAATCTTTGAATGAGAAGGTGTGTCCAAACTTTTGGTCTGTACTGTAGATATATTTCCCCAATAAACACATTATTATTATGTAAATAAAAAAACAAAAGTACACATATTTAGTATCGCCACGTCCGTAACAAACCCCCCTATAAAACTATCCCACTAGTTAACCCCTTTAGTGAACACCATAAAAAAAGACAAAAAAACAATGCTTTATCATCATACCGCCGAACAAAAAGTGGAATAATACACTACAAAAAGACGGATATAAATAAACATGGTACCGCTGAAAACATCATCTTGTCCCCCAAAAAACGAGCTGCCATACAGCATCATCAGCGAATAAATAAAAAAGTTATAGCTCGCAGAATAAACCAATGTAAAAATAATTATTTTTTATATAAAATAGTTTTTATTGTATAAAAGCGCCAAAACATTAAAAAAATGATATAAATGAGGTATCGCTGTAATCGTACTGACCCGAAGAATAAAACTGCTTTATCAATTTTAGCACGCGCGGAACGGTATAAACCCCCCCAAAAGAAATTCATGAATTGGCTGATTTTTGTTCATTCTGCCTCCCAAAAACTGGAATAAAAAGCGATCAAAAATGTCATGTGCCCGAAAATGGTACCAATAAAAACTTCAACATGTCCCGCAAAAAAACAAGACCTCACATGACTCTGTGGGCCAAAATTTGGAAAAATTAGAGCTCTCAAATTATGGTGATGCAAAAAACATTTTTGCAATAAAAAGCGTCTGCCATGTGACCAAACAGTGGTCCCCCCCACATATGGGGTATCGGCAAACTCGGGGTAAATTGCACAACAACTTTTGGGTCACATTTCACCTGTTACCCTTGGGAAATTAAAAAATTGGGGGCGAGAAGATCATTTTTGTGGAAAAAACATGATTTTTTTTTATTTTTACGGCTCTACGTTATAAACTTCTGTGAAGCACTTGGGGGTTCAAAGTGCTCAACACACATCTAGATAAGTTCCTTAGGGGGTTCTACTTTCAAAAATGGGGTCACTTGTGGGGGTTTCCACTGTTTAGGCACATCATGGGCTCTCCAAAGGCGACACGGCGTCTCATTTCAATTCCAGCCAATTCTGCGCTCTTTCCCGTCCAAGCTCTGCCGTGCGCCCAAACAGTGGTTTACCCTCACATATGGGGTATCAGCGTACTCAGACAAATTGCACAACTTTTGGGGTCCAACTTCTCCTGTTACAATTTGGTAAAATAAAAAAAATTGGATCTGAAGTAAATATTTTGTGACAAAAAGTTAATGTGCATTTTTTTTTAAACATTCCAAAAATTCCTGTAAAGCACCTGAAGGGTTAATAAACGTCTTGAATGTGGTTTTGAGCACCTTGAGGGTGCAGTTTTTAGAATGGTGTCACTTTGGGTATATTCTATCATATAGACTCCTCAAAGTGACTTCAAATGTGATGTGGTCCCTAAAAAAAAAAATATAAAAAAAAAAAAAAATGGTGTTGTAAAAATGAGAAAATCGCTGGTCAACTTTTAACCCTTCTAACGTCCTAACAAAAAAAAAATTGTTTTCAAAATTGTGCTGATGTAAAGTAGACATGTGGGAAATGTTATTTAGTAACTATTTTGTGTGACATATTCTCTGATTTAAGGGCATAAAAATTCAAAGTTTGAAAATTGCAAAATTTTCGCCAATTTCCGTTTTTTTCATAAATAAACGCAAGTTACACTACCGTTCAGAAGTTTGGGGTCACTTAGAAATGTCCTTATTTTTGAAAGCACAGTTTTTTCCAATGAAGCTAACATTAAATGATTCAGAAATACACTCTATACATTGTTAATGTGGTAAATTAATATTCTAGCTGCAAACGTCTGGTTTGTAATGCAATATGTTCATAGGTGTATAGAGGCCCATTTCCAACAACCATCACTCCAGTGTTCTTATGGTACTTTGTGTTTGCTAACTGTGTAAGAAGGCTAATGGATGGTTAGAATACCCTTGTGCAAGTATGTTAGCACAGCTGAAAACAGTTTGGCTGATTAGAGAAGCTATAAACCTGACCTTCCTTTGAGCTAGTTGAGAATCTGGAGCATTACATTGGTTGGTTCCATTAAACTTTCAAAATGGCCAGAAAAAAAGAACTTTCATGTGAAACTTGACAGTCTATTCTTGTTCTTAGAAAAGAAAATGAAGGCTATGCCATATGGAAAATTGCCAAGAAACTGAAGATTTCCTACAAAGGTGTGTACAACTCCCTTCAGAGGAGTGCACAAACAGGCTCTAACCAGAGTAGAAAGAGAACTGGGAGGCCCCGCTGCACAACTGAGCAACAAGACAAGTACATTAGAGTCTGAAGTTTGAGAAATCGACGCCTCACAGGTCCTCAACTGGCAGCTTCATTAAATAGTACAAGCAAAACGCCAGTGTCAACGTCTACAGTGAAGAGGTGATGCTGGCCTTCAGGGCAGAGTGGCAAAGAAAAAGCCATATCTGAGACAGGCTAATAAAAAGAAAAGATAAATATGGGCAAAAGAACACAGACATTGGACAGAGGAAGATTGGAAAAAAAGTATTATGGACAGACGAATCCAAGTTTGAGGTGTTTGGATCAGACAGAAGAACATTTGTGAGACGCAGAACAACTGAAAAGATGCTAGAAGAGTGCCTGACATCAGCTGTCAAGCATGGTGGAGGTAATGTGATGGTCTGGGGTTGCTTTGGTGCTGGTAAGGTGGGAGAGGTGTACAATGTAAAAGGGATTTTGAATAAGGAAGGCTATCACTCCATTTTGCAACGCCATGCCATACCCTGTCGACAGCGTTTGATTGGAGCCAATTTCATCCAACAGGACAATGACCCAAAGCAAACCTCCAAATTAAGCAAGAACAAATTTAGGGAAGAAGCAGGCAGCTGGTATTCTATCTGTAATGGAGTGGCCAGTGCAGTCACCAGATCTCCACCCCATTGAGCTGTTGTGGGAGCAGCTTGACTGTATTGTACGCAAAAAAGTGCCCATCAAGCCAAACCAACTTGTGGGAGGGGCTTCTGGAAGCATTGGGTGAAATTTCTCCAGATTACCTCAGCAAATTAACTGCTAGAATCCCAAAGGTCTGCAATGCTGTAATTGCTGCAAAGGGAGCATTCCTTGACGAAAGCAAAGTTTGAAGGAGAAAATTATTATTTCAAATAAAAATCTTTTTTTCGAACCTTGTCAATGTCTGGACTAGATTTTAAATTCATTTGGCAACTCATTTGATTAATAAAAGTATGAGTTTTCATGGAAAACACAAAATTGTCTGGGTGACCCCAAACTTTTGAACGGTAGTGTATATCAAAGAAATTTTTACCACTAACATGAAATAAAATATGTCATGAGAAAACAGTTTCAGAATCGCGAAGATCCGTTGAAGCGTTCCAGAGTTATAACCTCATAAAGGGACAGTGTTGTAAAAGCTGGCCCGGTCATTAACGTGCAAACCACCCTTGGGTGTTAAGGGGTTAACATCTTTTTATTCATATTTCTCTAAATATGATTATACTAACAAACTGAAGACAAAAGACAAAAAACCTGACTGGCACTTCCAGACTAATGTGAACTAGGTGCAAACCAAAGGGAGCTACCCTCATGTAAAACATACAAAAAAAGGCTGCACTCAAGCATACTAAAGCATGACAACATAGAATATATGAAATTTTGAATAGCAATATGGCTTTGGAATATAAGGAAAAATTTGAGACGCTTAGTATAAACATTTGGCCAAACATTTTAAAGCTCAACAACCATCGTCAAGGTGGTCTCAATTCTGTTGAGTCCCTAACCTAATGTGAACATACCTCTATTAGGCTGATATCTGAATTTCTGGGCGAATATGCACCTCTGTCAGTAATGCCTGCATATATGGGTAAAGTAGGGAGCTGGTGTAATTAAAAATCACCACCTGGTGGGGGCGGAGTGCTCGGTCAGCAAGCTAACATTCAATAGACAAAAAAACCTGACTGGCACATCCAGACTAATGTGAACTAGGTGCAAACCAAAGGGAGCTACCCTCATGTAAAACATACAAAAAAAGGCTGCACTCAAGCATACTAAAGCATGACAACATAGAATATATGAAATTTTGAATAGCAATATGGCTTTGGAATATAAGGAAAAATTTGAGACGCTTAGTATAAACATTTGGCCAAACATTTTAAAGCTCAACAACCATCGTCAAGGTGGTCTCAATTCTGTTGAGTCCCTAACCTAATGTGAACATACCTCTATTAGGCTGATATCTGAATTTTCTGGGCGAATATGCACCTCTGTCAGTAATGCCTGCATATATGGGTAAAGTAGGGAGCCGGTGTAATTAAAATCACCACCTGGTGGGAGCGGAGTGCTCGGTCAGCAATGATATCAGCCTAATAGAGGTATGTTCACATTAGGTTAGGGACTCAACAGAATTGAGACCACCTTGACGATGGTTGTTGAGCTTTAAAATGTTTGGCCAAATGTTTATACTAAGCGTCTCAAATTTTTCCTTATATTCCAAAGCCATATTGCTATTCAAAATTTCATATATTCTATGTTGTCATGCTTTAGTATGCTTGAGTGCAGCCTTTTTTTGGATGTTTTACATGAGGGTAGCTCCCTTTGGTTTGCACCTAGTTCACATTAGTCTGGAAGTGCCAGTCAGGTTTTTTGTCTTTTGAATGTTAGCTTGCTGACCGAGCACTCCGCTCCCACCAGGTGGTGATTTTAATTACACCGGCTCCCTACTTTACCCATATATGCAGGCATTACTGACAGAGGTGCATATTCGCCCAGAAATTCAGATATCAGCCTAATAGAGGTATGTTCACATTAGGTTAGGGACTCAACAGAATTGAGACCACCTTGACGATGGTTGTTGAGCTTTAAAATGTTTGGCCAAATGTTTATACTAAGCGTCTCAAATTTTTCCTTATATTCCAAAGCCATATTGCTATTCAAAATTTCATATATTCTATGTTGTCATGCTTTAGTATGCTTGAGTGCAGCCTTTTTTTGGATATACTAACAAACTGTCCTGCTGTGACATTTATGCATTCGGCCATCACTGATGTGAATATTAAATAAGCACTTCCACAAATATTAGTTTTTTCTTTTAAAATCTGAGTATGTGTACATGTAATGCAGTGTATGCGTTTATATACCATATATACTCATGTATAAGCCGACCCCCCTAATTTTGCCACAAAAAAACTGGGAAAACTTATTGACTCGCGTATAAGCCTAGGGTGAAAAATGATTATGCCCCATATGATGCTCCACAGATTATGCCCCCATATGCTCCACAGATTATGCCTCCATATGCTTCAGAGATTATGCCCCATATGTTCCAGATTATGCCCCCATATGTTCCACAGCTTATGCCCCCATATGCTCCATATTATGCCCCCATATGCTCCAGATTATGCCCCATATGTTCCACAGCTTGTGCCCCCATATGCTCCATATTATGCCCCCATATGCTCCATATTATGCCCCCATATGCTCCAGATTATGCCCCATATGTTCCACAGCTTATGCCCCATATGCTCCATATTATGCCCCATATGCTCCAGATTATGCCCCATATGTTCCACAGTTTATGCCCCCATATGCTCCATATTATGCCCCCATATGCTCCAGATTATGCCCCATATGTTCCACAGCTTATGCCCCCATATGCTCCATATTATGCCCCATATGTTCCACAGCTTATGCCCCATATGCTCCATATTATGCCCCCATATGCTCCAGATTATGCCTCATATGTTCCACAGCTTATGCCCCCATATGCTCCATATTATGCCCCGCTATGCTCCAGATTATGCCCCATATGTTCGACAGCTTATGCCCCCATATGCTCCATATTATGCCCCCATATGCTCCATATTATGCCCCATATGTTCCACAGCTTATGCCCCATATGCTCCATATTATGCCCCCATATGCTCCAGATTATGCCCCATATGTTCCACAGCTTATGCCCCTATATACTCCATATTATGCCCCCATATGCTCCAGATTATGCCCCATATGTTCCACAGCTTATGCCCCCATATGCTCCATGTTATGCCCCCATATGCTCCAGATTATGCCCCATATGTTCCACAGCTTATGCCCCCATATGCTCCATATTATGCCCCGTTATGCTCCAGATTATGCCCCATATGTTCCACAGCTTATGCCCCCATATGCTCCATATTATGCCCCCATATGCTCCAGATTATGCCCCATATGTTCCACAGCTTATGCCCCCATATGCTCCATATTATGCCCCCATATGCTCCAGATTATGCCCCATATGTTACACAGCTTATGCCCCATATGTTCCACAGCTTATGCCCCATATGCTCCATATTATGCCCCCATATGCTCCAGATTATGCCCCATATGTTCCACAGCTTATGCCCCCATATGCTCCATATTATGCTCCAGATTATGCCCCATATGTTCCACAGCTTATGCCCCTATATGCTCCATATTATGCCCCCATATGCTCCAGATTATGCCCCATATGTTCCACAGCTTATGCCCCCATATGCTCCATATTATGCCCCCATATGCTCCAGATTATGCCCCATATGTTCCATAGCTTATGCCCCATATGCTCCATATTATGCCCCGTTATGCTCCAGATTATGCCCCATATGTTCCACAGCTTATGCCCCCATATGCTCCATATTATGCCCCGTTATGCTCCAGATTATGCCCCATATGTTCCACAGCTTATGCCCCCATATGCTCCATATTATGCCCCATATGCCCCATAGTATAGGCCTCATATGCTGCTGCTGGAAAAAAAAAAAATGACATACTCACCTCTCATCGCTGGGGGCCAGGTGACGGTGTCCTGAGCAGGCAGTGACACTGGCACGCTATGGGGGACAGGTGCCGGTGTCACCGCTCGCTCAGGACCCCAGCACCTGAGATATTTACCTGTCCTCTCTGCACCGCTGCAGCTGCGTCCTCTTCCGGGTCCTCGGCAGTGAATGATCTGGCAGGGGGCGGGGCGCTCAATAATGACGTAATCGCGCCCTCTGCCTGATCATTCACAGCCAGAGGAGTCAGACGAGGACGCAGCATGCAGCGTGGAACAGGACAGGTAAATATCGCTGTACTCACCCCTCCACCGCGCATCACTGCAGCCTCTCCTCTTCTCCCGACGCTCTCCGCAGCGCTTCAGTCCTGCAGTGGTCACATGGTACCGCTCATTAAAGTCATGAATATGTGCATATTCATGACTTTAATGAGCGGTGCCATGTGACAGCTGCAGGAAGGAGCTGAGATCGTGGGAGAAGCAGGGGGGGGACGCAGAGACCGCGCCGGCGGAGGGGTGAGTATGATCCGACACCCCCGCTCACTCTCCCCCGCCGACCCCCGTATAAGCAGAGAGGGGGATTTTCAGCCCTAAAAAATGGGCTGAGAATCTCGGCTTATACATGGGTATATACGGTACCTACCTACAGCAACCTTCTCTGAGATCCAGCACCGTTCTGCTTCTTTTCTCTGTGACATCACCCCTTTGCAGACTCTTCAGGTCACACTTCACTTTGCATGACCCGGAAGTGTCTTTTACAATGTAAGCCTCTTTTATAATGGGACTCCATAGGTTTACATTGGAAACGAGATTTCTCGCTCGCACATGTAGCACAGAGTGTGCTGGATAGTCTGAAGAATGGTGATGTCACTAAGAGGAGCAGAACGGTGCTGGGTCCCAGAAACGGAAGTAGTATATGAGTATATTAATATATACACAGTACAATACATGCATATATACACAGAATTTTTTTTTAAACCTTGTTTTTATTGAAAAAGAAATTTTTTTTCCTTACATACATCAATGCAAACATTACCTGAGGCATATATGTCAGAGCATCTATTCCAGAAATTGCATTGTTTAAAAGGAGAAACTGGGAAAGGGGAGGGAAAAAAGTATGTCAGAAACAGGTACATTATTTACATATTGGACACCCAACATGGGTGTTTAACTTTAAACTCAGGACCCAACGACACTGAAGTAGACCCCCAACACCCAGAAGTGTCTTTGTGCAGCGGTTCTCCCGGAGAGATCACTATATCGGTGTCTCTCCTAATAGTAGCTGCTCTTCATACCAGAATGTTGGTCGAAAACAAGTTTTGATGTCATCCTGGATGCGTTGTGGAAGCAGGAAAATAAAACTGACCCAAAATGGTCTGATAACCGGGCGTGCCTACAGGCAATGGAACAAGCTGGCCTCTGGGGAGTGGCACTGGAAACATTTGGAGGTTGTGTGCAGCCCCATTCTATGACCTTTTTGCGGAGTTAGGTAGGATCTATGACAGATTTTCAGTCTCATTTCTAGGAAACGAGCTGAAGGGAGGAATTTGTAGGCTTGATTTAAGGCTTTCAGAATGGTGTAGAAGGACAAGCGGAGGTCCTCGATCAGCCATTTTGTTAGCGGATATTGGGATTGTTCATAATCCAGGGCTACGTGAATAAATTAGTAATTGGTGGCTATTTGGCCAGACGAAGAATTAGATTTAGTGAGCCATCTAAGCAGGTATGGTCTCCACTCGTGCTCAGGAAGATGTGCTAGTATTTTTGTTACATAACTTTTACTTGTAAGTATTGGAAAGAAGGGAATATGGCAGTGGGGTATTTACATTGCAACTCTCTACAGATACTCAGATTTATATTACAATCTTAATAGGAGTGCTTCTTTAAATAGTAACCAGACAATAAAAGTTAACATATGTCTGTGGACACTAATGATTTTACTATCTTGCTCTGTGTTTTTATTAAGGATGGGCGAACGTGCTCAGTGGTACTCGGATATCACTGGAGTATTTGAGTGCTCGGATATGCTCGTTACATGGTGAGCATTGGGCGGTGCTCGATGTAAAACTCAAATCCCCGCATGTTTGGCGCTTGTAACACAGCCAATAAGCATGCGGCGATTGCTTGTGCTCACTGTAATGCCGTAGCCATCTTGGTTGTGGCATTACTGTGATTGGCTGGCTGTGTAAAATCATATTTTCTCTATTGCTGGTACCTGTAATATAAGCACAGGCACCGCCCGGCTTGGCACAACGACGCCATTACACAGCTCTGTGACACTTCGTATTGGAGGTAGAGGGAGCTTGTCCATGCGTGTGTGCCTAGTATAACGAGTCAGAGTCCTCTAATGTTGATACTGGTGCTGAAGCTCAAGGATCATATTATCAGTCCTTCTAAGGGCTAATCGTTTGCTTTGCATTCTGCATTTAGTCTTGGGAGGGAGAGAGAGTTGCAGGAGCAGGGACAGTTGCAGAATACAGTCTGAAGACAGGGATTAGGGCTGTGCAGTTCCTTTCAAAATGTATAGCTGCGGCATTTTATTTTTTGTGTGAAAAAATTAAATATATTGTGTGAGCTATCAAGTATTATCTGCTTTGTGGTACGTTTTGGTGTTATATAAAACTCCAAAAAAAGGGATGAATTTTTTTCTGGATTAAATTACTCGCCAGGGTGGATAAAAATCAATGATTTTTTTAAAAATATTTAAAAAAAAAAAAAAAAACGGATTTTTTTTATTTAAATCGGATTTTTTTCAATAAACTGCTTTTTGAGGAAAATATTTTACCATCCAAAGGTTCTTCCATCATGAGATAAAGCTGAGTTGTTTAACTCAGTAGAATAAAGGCTGTATATGTGTAACATTCACAATGCCATGCTCTTCCAGAGGTTTCTGTAGGATTAGTGGGCAGTTTCTCTCCTATATTATCACAGACGCTCGCTTTACTTACGCAGTTCTCAAAACTGAATTTGACTCCGCAGAGGTCCCAGCCTCTTCTTCACGGCAAAAATGTTACAACATGAACAGAGTTGAGAAAAAGACCTTAATCCTATTGTTCTACAAACCTATATGAATACAGAATCAACCCCTTCAGTGCCAAGTCCAAGAAGTTAGACAATATGTTTCTGATTGTTTGGAGTGGAATAGATCTGCACAACACAAGAAGAATGTGAATCGAAGTGTGAGGAGGAGGAAGGGCAAGCAGACAAGAAAATGAAAGTGAAACTTTGAGCACAATACTGCAGCATAGCCACAGACAGACAAGTCTGGATCTGTTTGTGTGTACGATCTGAGGTTTATTACATTCTTTCCTTATAATGGCAGCAGGCCGTAAAAGAGACCCAGTTTGGGAATATTTTAATGAAGCTCCTTCGCCTATCGGTAAGGCAGGCATGCGTGCAAAATGCAAACGATGCAACAAAGAGATGCAAGGCCTGGTGGCGCAAATGAGGCAACATCATGAGAAGTGCGGTGATGAAGATGACCAAAGAAACACTTCTGAACAGGCAGGATCTTCAGGTTGGTAAACATTTTTATTGAATCCTATTTCTAAAGACTGAACTGTCATGTGTGAGAAAAATTATATTTCTTATTATTACTGCATGTTACTGTCATTTGGTACAGTTATGAAGAAAAACAAATATTCCTTTTGGGGCAGTGCTGTGTTGTGTACAATAAGCAGAAATTGTATAAACAATAAAATAACAGCATTGACTTTTTTTGTTTAGGGGAATTCATGGATTCTGGAAACTATCCACCTCCAAGATCACCATCATCCTGTTCTACAGTTTCAGAGTTATCCATCCAGGATAGTGCTTCATTAGCAGCAGCATCATCATCAGACACCCACAGCCACATATCACCATCACCCAAAAGGAAGAAAAAACCTTTACCTCCTGGAACCACCATAGATAGGTTTGTGATAAGAACTAGCAGATTAAGAAAAAGAGTTGATTGATGAAAAAATTGCCCAGTTTATTTATGCAACGAACTCTTCTTTCCGTCTGATTGAGAACCCACATTTCATTAATATGGTTCAGTCACTGAGACCAGGATACAGTCCACCCAGCAGAGCTGATGTTGCAGGGAAACTGATGGATCAAGTGTATGACAGAGAAATGGAGCAATGTGCAACAGCTCTGGAGGGTAAAATTGTTAACCTAAGTATTGATGGGTGGAGTAATGTCCACAATGATCCTATTGTATGTGCTTGTATAACAACAGAAGAAGGTAAAGTCTTCCTTGCACAAACAACTGATACGTCAGGAAATGCACACACAGCAGAATACTTACAAGAAGTGGCAGTAAAAGCTATAACAACATGTGAACAAAAATTCAAATGTCTAGTACGCAGTTTGGTCACTGACAATGCTGCAAACGTATCCAAGATGAGAAGAAATTTAGAAGAGCAGGGAGGGAATACAAAGCTAATAACATATGGTTGCAGTGCTCATTTGCTGCACCTCTTAGCCAAAGACTTAAGTGAAAGTGTTCTAGAAATAAAGGCTAATGTTGTTGAAATTGCTAAATACTTCCGTAATAATCATTTTGCTGCAGCAGCTCTGAAAAGGATGGGTGGAACCAAGCTAACGCTCCCACAAGATGTTAGATGGAACTCTGTGGTGGACTGTTTTGAGCAGTATATCAAAAACTGGCCTATTCTGATGACACTTTGTGAAGAAAATCGAGATAAAATAGATGGCACTGTCACGGCCAAAATCCTCAACATTGGGCTTAAGAGAAATGTTGAACATATGCTGAGCTTCCTGAAACCCATCTCTCAAGCTTTAAACAAAATACAGAAAAATAGCTGTTTTATTGCGGATGCTGTTGAAATTTGGAAGGAACTGAGTGAACACTTAAAAACAGAACTACACATGGACAGAATTAAATTACAAGCAGTAAACAAACGAATGGGACAAGCACTGACTCCAGCTCATTTTTTGGCAAATATTGTCAATATCCAATATTAGGGTCAAAACCTAAGTGCTGAGGAAGAGGAGTTAGCTATGACATGGGTATCCAGCAATCATCCATCTTTAATGCCAACTATAATAAACTTCAGAGCTAAGGGGGAACCATTCAAGAAATATATGTTTGCTGAAGATATTTTAAGGAAGGTCACACCAGTAAACTGGTGGATGTCACTTAAGCGCTTGGATTTAGAGACTGTTCAAGTAATGATTTCACTTTTAACAGCAGTAGCTTCTTCTGCAGGCGTTGAAAGAATATTCTCTTCCTTTGGACTCATTCATTCTAAATTGAGAAATCGGTTGGGACCCAATAAAGCAGGAAAGCTTGTTTTTCTTTTCCAGATTATGAATAGGAACAAAGAAGAAGATTATGATGAAGATGACGACGAGTGAGCTACAGAGGACAGCAGGGACAGTAGTATTTAAGTTTTTCATGTGTCGGCTGGGCTGACAGTCTAAGTTTCTTAAAATATATATTTTGTTTAGCCAAATTAGTTAACAAACATGGATGTTTGTTTAAGCAAATAACTTTTGCTGTAATGTTGTTATTGTTTCAGTTGAATAAATCTATTTAAATTGTTATTAAGGTCAGGATATTTTTTCCTTCCTAAGTACAACAGAACAGTGGTGTCCAAATATGAATGATTAACCCATTAAACTGGGGAGAAAAAAGTAACATAAAAAGTGATTCTAAAAATCTTCATCTACTTGCATGTTAAAGTAGCAAGAACTAGTTTAGGTAGAAACTTTGATTGAAATCACTGATTTAAATCAAGCCTTACTGACTAGTGATTTAAATCGTGATTTAAATCAGTTTGATTTAAATCAAATCCACCCTGTTACTCGCCCATAGAGTATTCCATGGCCTGGATTACATTTTTGTGTGATCTACCACTCCAAAAAGGCATTAAAATAATTCCTAGGTTAAATTTCTCAGCCATACAGTATTCCGTGGTCTGGGTTACATTTTTGCGATATCTAACACTCCAAAATAGAGTAAAACAATTTAGGTGGTAAATTTTTTGAGGTATTCAATTAGTCATCCATACAGTGTAATGTGCTTAGTGGGCGATAAAGATGGCAAAACAACGCAAGACTCCCGAGTGAGAGACCGGAGGAATATTGGAGCCAGAGGAAGCTGCAGCACAGCAGAGATGGCAAAAGTCTATGGTCCTAATATGATAGATTACCCGAAACCTGGCCCGAACCCAGGTTGCATCCTTTACTGCTGAGGTTCTTGCGGACTGGGGACAGAAGAACCAGGATCCAGGAACTGGTAAGCGGACTGCGGGGCCTAGGCAGGTCAGAAGAGACAAGGAAACGAGCCAGGATCAGGTCTGGAGAAATGTTATTGGGCCGGCTAACCGCACGGCACCGAGAGTTAACATCCCAGGGGGTAGTCATTACTTACAACTGTCAGAGGAGAAGGGGGTACGTTAAAAAGTTTGGGACCAGTCATCACATCTCGTTCAACGATTGGGAAGTAGAGACAGAAAACTTGCTTTGAAGGCTGCAAGAGCTGATGGATGGAACCAGGGTCACATTCCTCAAAATGGAGGGGCAACATCGCTGGTACGCAGTGGGTGTGATCCCAGAAGGAAGGGAGCAGGATGAACCATTCTTGAGGAAAGAACGGACCTGGGAGAGGCTACTTGAGGCGGCTCGATACAGGGCTACTACCACCCCTGAAAGAGCATACTGTCCTTGGAGTTCCCAACTCCTATGAAGGAGCAGCCGATGGTGCAGGTGACAGAGAGGTCTGTTGCCCATTTCTATATATTGGGGGCTCCAGTACTACCGGAAGCCGGGTCGCTTACAGCCCAGGCACCTGGGATTTGGGCTTCAGGAAGCAGGTGGAGGCAGTCTCCCCAGCCGTCCGAGGAAGGAGAAGAAGCGGATAGCTGAAGAGGATTACTGTATTACCCTCCTTATAATTTTTTTTACTGGCTTTGCACTTTGCGCAAAGCCTTTATAAGTGTAGAAGTACATAAACTACACTTTCAAAATATTTACATTCCATATTTACATTCCAAATGCATTTCTCAATTCTATTAGTCAGCCATAAAGTTTAACACGGTAATTGGTACATTACGGTGGTATGTAAAACTAAAAACAAAGCGTTTAAAAAAAAAAAAAGTTTGGGGTTAAATTTCTCACCCATATACTATTCCCAGGATAGTCTGGGATATATTTCTGTGATATATAGCACTCAAAAAAAAAAGTTCAGAAATGTATCTGGACTCAATTACTCATCTATCGAGTATTACATCATCTTGGCTGCAGTTCGGTAGTATCTAACACTCCCAAAAATTGGTAAAAAAATGTAAACAGTATTACATTGCTCATCCAAAGAGTATTACGTCTTCTTGGGTGCACTTCTTAGAGTATTACATGCTCTTTGGTACATTTTGGTGGTATATAGCCCTCAAAATAAGTTGTCAATTTTTTTGGTATTATTTTGCTGATACATACAGCATTACATGTTTTTGGGTACATTTATATAAAACACTACAAAAATGCAGTGAGAAACTTGTCTGAATTCAATTACTCATCCATACAGTTTTACGTGCTTTCTGTTACATTTCAGAGTTATATAAAAATAAAAAATAAAAAAAAAATACCTTGAAAAAAATGTTTATGGATTCAATGATTCATCCATACACTAACGTGCTTCTTGTTAAATTTCGCCGGTATATTAACCCCTTACTGCCAGATGACAGAATAGTATGTCAACTGGCAGTATCCCCCGATTTGAGGTGGGCTCCGGCGGTGAGCCCACCTCAAAGCCGCGACATGTCAGCTGTTATAAACAGCTGACATGTGCCTGCAATAGGAACGAGCGGAATCACCATCCGCCCGCGCCTGTTAACTAATTAAATCCCCCTGTCAAAGCTGACAGCGGGCATTTAACTAGCGCTTCCGGCTGCCGGGCCGGAAATGAGCACATCGCTGACCCCGTCACGTGATCGGGGGTCGGCGACGCGTTGCCTTGACAACCAGCGGTCTCATAGAGACCTCTATGGTTGTTGCCGGCACATTGCTGTGAGTGCCACCCTGTGGTCGGCCCTCATAGCAATGCAGTAAATCTGCTACATATAGGCGATCTGCTCATCGCCCATATGTAGCAGAGGCGATCGCGCTATGGCAGCTTCTAGCCTCCTATGGAGGCTATTGAAGCATGCCAAAAGTAAAAGAAAAAAAAGTTTAAAAATTAAAAAAAAAAAAAAAAAAAAAAAAAGTTAAAAATAACCCCCCTTTTGCCCCAATTAAAATAAAACAATTAAAAAAAAAAAAAATCACATACACATATTTGGTATCGCCGCATTCAGAATCGCCCGATCTATTAATAAAAAAAAAAAGGATTAACCCAATCGCTAAATGGCGTAGCGAGAAAAAAAAAGTCAAAACGCCAGAATTACGTTTTTTTGGTCGCCACGACATTGCATTAAAATGCAATAATGGGCGATCAAAAGAACGGATCTGCGCATAAATTGTATCCTTAAAAACGTCCGCTCGGCACGCAAAAAATCAGCCCTCACCCGGCCCCAGATCACGAAAAATGGAGACACTACGGGTCTCGGAAAATGGCGCAATTTTTTTTCTTTATTTTTAGCAAACTTTGGAATTTTTTTTCACCACTTAGATATAGGAGAACCTAGACATGTTTGGTGTCTATGAACTCGTAATGACCTGGAGAATCATAATGGCAGGTCAGTTTTAGCATTTAGTGAACCTTGCAAAAAAGCCAAACAAAAAACAAGTGTGAGATTGAACTTTTTTTGCAATTTCACCGCACTTGGAATTTTTTTCCCGTTTTCAAGTACAATACATGGTAAAACCAATGGTGATGTTCAAAAGTACAACTCGTCCCGCAAAAAATAAGCCCTCACATGGCCATATTGATGGAAAAATAAAAAAGTTATGGCTCTGGAAAGAAGGGGAGCGGAAAACGAAAACACAAAACCAAAAAAAGCTTTGGGGTTAAGGGGTAAACTCACAACAACAAAAAACTTAAAGAATTATGGATTCAATGATTCATGCATACAGAGTAATGTGCTTTGTGTAAAACTACAAGGAGTTAAAATTTGTAAAAACCGCTTGGCCTGGTACCATTCACAAAATATTTTTGGTCAAAATATTTACTTTTGTCATATACACTGTAGAACCTGCTTTGTGTGACATTTGGTTGGTTTGAAATAAATCCCAAAATTGGCCTCCTACAGGTGCACGCTTTCTTAATATTTTAATGAGTTAGTCCATTTGTTGCATTTAAAGGTGTATAGATGATCTGGCTTGTAATTTTTGGAAGGCTTTGCACTCTATATAACTTTTAGGAGTACCACAACTATACTTTGCTCACAATATTTGATTGAGGCACTACAACTGGTGCCTTCAATGGTGTATGGACGACCCGGCTTGTAAATTTTGGCAGGCTTTGCACTTAGTACATAGCTTTTATGAGTCTAGGACAAACCACTACATGACAACTTGAACAGAATGTGTATGAGGCCCTATTTTAGGTCTAAGGCCGGGGCCACACTTGCGAGTGCAATGCGAGAAACTCGCGCGAGTCTCTCGCCTCAATACTCGGCACTAGAAATACATGCAGCCGCACACTCCGGTCCCGAGTGCTGGCAACAGTGTCGGGTATTGAGGCGCGAGGTTCTCGCATTGCACTCACAAGTGTGACCCTGGCCTAATACAGGGTGTAACCGAATCCCCCTTACATCACAGTTTGGCACTTCTTGCTTCCTTTATAAATTACACTGAAATTTCAAATTTTTTACTAAAAAAAAATAAATTTTGGTTTCTTAAATCCTATTTGAATTTTGCTTTTATAAAAGTCATTATACAGGAAAGCATGTTTCTTAACATTTTTTTTCATACAAACTTCAATTTCTTGTTTTTTTGAATGTTTTTTGTCAGTCCTTAAAGTAGAGTAAAAGTTTGACACCATTGTTCTTAGCAGCGATCTGGGAGTCAGAGATGCCCCCAATGTCTGCTGCTTGACCTTGTTGAAATGGACGCTCACTGTATCCATCTGCTAGTACAGCCAGAATTGAGCCCTTCTTTTCCTCACTCAAGACTTTTCTTCTCCTTTGCATGGCTAAAAGTTATTTTTTCATTCCTATTACTTTTGGGATATTACTAACACTTGTTTTGCCATCCAGCTTGTCCTATTGCAGGAGGATTGTGAACACCACAGCAATGTTTTTTATATTTCCTTCGTTAAATAAGATTGGTTCAGGTGATCACTAATCAGAAGCACATTAAGTAGAATGAGGTGTACTCTGGTTGGCAATTCAATTGACACTGGAATGGAATGGCTGTCAGACATGTAGAGAAGCTGATTTTTATAAAACTGTGCAGTGGTCTCTTAATTTTTGCCAGAGCGCTGTATATAGAGCTTCTATCCATATATGCCTGTTTGACTGCCATTTTCATTGCAAGGCAAAAACAAAGGGTTTTGCCTAAAGTTCAACCATGTGGTACAACTGGAGATTTTCTGTTGCCATTCAGCTAAGGCATGGACATGGGTCGAGCGTGCTGCTGTCAAACAATACAGCAAAAGGCTTTATTTTTTGGGGAGTCAGTAAAAGTGGAAAGTATGGATGTGCAGTTAGAGAATAGAGTAAATTGATTATGTGTTTGTGATAACATATTCTTCTGGGTCAATTTATTCCAGGTTTTCAAGGCAAATTATCAAAGTTAATTTTCAGTTTGTATGTTGTTTCCAAATGTGATACATTTGGCATATATCTGCGGCAACAAATGCCAAAAACGCTATTCCGTCTATCATATCAAACTTCTGCAACTTTTCACAGGGTAAATGATTCCTCTAATGGACAAAAAAAAACACTACTACATTTGCCCTGAAAGTGGT
The DNA here is from genome assembly GCA_033576555.1 of Oophaga sylvatica. Taxonomy (NCBI): domain Eukaryota; kingdom Metazoa; phylum Chordata; class Amphibia; order Anura; family Dendrobatidae; genus Oophaga; species Oophaga sylvatica. The sequence goes on from JARQOD010000005.1 coordinate 299,400,156, forward strand.
AGAAAATAATCAGTTTTCATAAGTCTATGTGGTCACTAATAAATATATGTCTTAATTACCTCTCCCCTTTCTTGAAATGACAGCTATATTTGGGAAAGTCATACAGCTCCGTCATCCGTTCTTTGAATAGACGCCGGATGGGGCATTGTTCAAGAAATGGCATTGTAAGTTTGTTCTGAGCTTCAACAAAGGCCTGGAAATAAAAAGAAACATCATGCCAGTTTAGTAAACTTCGGAGTTATCATAAGACAGGCACAAAATTAACATGCAAGGAAGAAATGGGACTGGCGAGTACGCTTGGCAGGTTTCTGCAATATTAGCAAGAAACCATTCCCAGGTTCGCTTTGTTCTACTCTATGGGGAAAGCGTCACAGACATTTCAACACATCTCAAGAATCTGAAAATACAGTCACTCTTTAAAGGGAACCTGTCATGCAAAAAAACACTATTAACCTCCAGATATGGGGTTAATCTGCATGTTAATAGTGTTCTGAACCTGCCCGGTGCCCGCACTTCCTCCCGGCAGCGTTCAGGATTAAGTCACCGGTCTGTGAATTAAGAGCGGCAGCGGTAACCTCACCCCCGGCACTGGCTCACAGAAGGATCAGCATTAGGGCCGGCTGTCAGTCAGTGTCGGGCGCATGTGGTTACAGACGCCATTTTCAATACACAGAGCGGTGACGGAAACCCGAATGCTGCTCAAAGTGCGGGCACCGGGCAGGTTAAGACTGCCATTAACCTGCAGGTCAACCACATAACAACAGCTTAGTAGCGTTATTTCACAAGAAAGGATGACATGTTCCCTTTAATGAAGTATTTAGACTTTAAGGAGATTGTGTAAGATTCTCTTGTGGTGCTGCAGGCTATACAGTACATGGGGCAAATCCTTCATCGCTTTTATGCCTTTTTTTTTTTTAATTTTTCACCTGTTTTTCAGTTGTGTCATATTCATCTTTTCATTTACACCTCTTTTAAAGTCACATTTTTATGCGTTCATCTGGTTTTTTTAGTTTACCATTTTTTAATCCGATTCATTTGTGACTTTTCGAAAAGTCGCAACATTTTTGCAAATGTACTCCAGTCCCCCTAGAATATATTTATGTATGCCAAAAATGTTTTGTTACATTTTGAGAAACGTATAACATTTAGAACTAAAAAGTCGCAAATAAGGTTAAACCCCTTTACCCCCGAGGGTGGTTTGCACGTTAATGACCGGGCCAATTTTTACAATTCTGACCACTGTCCCTTTATGAAGTAATAATTCTGAAACGCTTCCATGGATCCCAGTGATTCTGAGAATGTTTTCTCGTGACATATTGTACTTCATGATAATTGTAAAATTTCTTTGATATGACTTGTGTTTATTTGTGAAAAAAATGGAAATTTGAATTTTTATGCCCTTAAATCACAGATATGTCACACAAAATAGTTACTAAATAACATTTCCCACATGTCTACTTTACATCAGCACAATTTTGGAACCAAAATTTATTTTTTTTAGGAAGTTATAAGGGTTAAAAGTTAAACAGATTTCTGATTTTTGCAACACCATTTTTTTTTTTATAGGGACCACATCACATTTGAAGTCACTTTGAGGGGTCTATATGATAGAATATCCAAAAGTGACACCATTCTAAAAACTGCTCCCCAGAAGGTGCTCAAATCCACATTCAAGAAGTTTATTAACCCTTCAGATGCTTCACAGGAATTTTTCGAATGTTTAAAAAAAAAATGAACATTTAACTTTTTTTCACAAAAAATTTACTTCAGATCCAAATTTTTTTATTTTCCCATTGGTAACAGGAGAAATTGGACCCCTAAGTTGTTGCAAAATTTGTCCCGAGTACGCTGATATCCCATATATGCAGGTAAACCACTATTTGGGCGCATGACAGAGCTTGGAAGGGAAGACGTACTATTACGTCAATGTGACCTGGCACAACTTGACCATGAAAGGAATAGTAAGTCTAAGTGACCCTTGCAGGTGAACGGGTTAAGAGTCCACTTGGTGATCAAGACAAAAGCTGGGCCCCTCATGTGATATGCTCAAGTTGTGCAAATGGTCTTCATGACTGGATGAATATGAGGAAAGTGGCTATGCCATTTGCTGTTCCCATGATTTGGAGAGAACCCAAAAATCATAGTGATGAATGCTACTTTTGTTTTGTCAAATGGAAGGGCTTTTCTACAAAGAACAAACATAAGATTAATTACCCTGAACTTGAATTTGCGATTAGACCAGTTCCACATGATGGTACTTTGCCAGTTCCTGTACCACCGTTGTCTGGATTGGATGAAAATGAAGTAGAATATGAAGACTACGGAGCTGAAGCTAATGACGAAGACATGGAGACCTCAAGTCAAGATGAGTATGTACATGATGGCGCAGTCGAACGTTTTACTCAACATGAATTAAATGATCTCATCAGAGACCTTTCATTGTCAAAAGATAAAGCTGAACTTCTTGCATCTAGGTTGAAACAGAAGAATCTTCTTCATGATGATGTCAAAGTGTGTTATTACCGAAACAGAAGTAACACTTTAACACAATTTTTCACAGTTGATGGACCAATGGTGTACTGTTATAATGTGAATGGCCTCTTTGAAGAACTGAATCAAGAGTATATTGCAGATTGGCGATTGTTTATTGACTCATCCCAGAGAAGTTTGACAGCAGTGTTGCTTCACAATGGAAATATGAAACAATCAATCCCTATTGCTCACTCATGTCATCTACAGGAAAGTTATGAAAATCTGTCAGTTATTTTGGATGCTATACACTATAAGCATCATCAATGGAATATCTGTGAGATTTGAAAGTGATTGGTCTGCTAATGGGAATGCAAGGAGGTTTCACAAAATATTGTTGCTTCTTGTGTTTATTGGACAGTAGAAATACAGTAGTGCATTAGTTCGTCGTGATTGGGGACAGAGAAACATCTATGCTCCAGGTAGACACAATGTTCAGCATAATCCTTTAGTTGCTCCAACAAAAATCTTTCTTGCTCCACTTCATATGTAGTTGGGATTGATTAAAAACTTTGTGAAAAACATGGCAAAGACAAATTCACAAGGGTTCCAGTACATTTCACAGAAATCCTCCAGCATTTCACCAGCAAAACTGAAGGAAGGGGTATTTGTTGGTCCCCAGATCAGACCTTAGGAGAGATGATGTGTTTGACGGAACTCTAAATGATAAGGAATTGAGATCTTGGAAAAGCTTCAAGTGGATCTGTTAAAACTTCTTAGGAAAACAAAAATCTCCAGAATATGTTGAAGGTGTTGAGGAACTGCTAAATGCATACCAGTGTCATGGATGTCACGTGTCACCAAAAATGCACTTTTTGTATTCACATTTAGATTTCTTCTCTCAGAATCTTGGGGATATAAGCGATGAACAAGGTGAGCGGTTTCACCAGGACATTAAAGTAATAGAACACCGCTGCGAGGGATTTTGGAATGACTCAATGATGGCAGATTACTGTTGGAGGTTACATAGGGACAACCCTGAAAAATCGTATTAATGACAGTCTAATGCCAAGCACTTTTAATTTCTGCTCAGATTTTGGTTTCTATTTTGCATGTGAAATTATTTTGGTTCAATAAAAACTGTTTTGCAAGATGAAGCATTTCTCTCTGATATGTAGATTACTGTGTTCTTAATGCCGACAGTATATTTCCTATACCTTATAATAATGATGCATGGAAACTGTACTCATTTTTGAAATCAGGACAAAAAGATGATTCAGAAAAGTACAAAGTCAGCTGCTGGGATTACAAAAAATATTTTTGTAGACCTGTGTTATTTATTGCATCCAAGCCCAGGATAGTTGAGTCTGTCGTTTAGCATTATTTTATCCATATGCATGCCCATTTTTGTCTCCGTATGACATCCAAATTTTTACTTGAACAATTAGAAAATGATGCAGTGCCAAAGACAGTTTCCTATGTAACTTTTTGCAATGAATCAGATAAATATTCCATATAGATGGTGTCCACATAGCATTGTTTTTTTGGTACTCTAAGGCCGGGATCACACATGCGAGAAACACGGACAAATCTCGCATGTTAATTCCCGGCACTGCCGCGGCACTTGGGAGCGGAGCGTTCGGCTGCATGTATTTCTATGCAGCCGCTTGCTCCGCTCCCGAGTGCAGGCGGCAGTGCCAGGAGTTAACATGCGAGACTCGTCCATGTTTCTCGCATGTTTTCCTGGCCTTAAACGGATGAGACTAGCGCCTGCTATGCTTTTTTCCCCACACAGTCTCTTGGTCAGTATGCAGATGGTGTCCACGAAGACAGCATACAGACTGGAAATATGGTCATGTGAACTCATACCTACACTTTAATGGAGACTTAACTTTTGGGGGTCACCAATTAGCCTTAGAAAAAAAAAAGGTGGAAGAAATAAAATAAAATGAAAAAAAAAAAAGACGCAATTCTTGTTATGCCATTTACTGATCGAATCAATTTATTTTATATTTTTATAGACCGGACTTTTAAGACCACAGCGATACCACAGCGATGTCAAAAAGACGCATGCGGAGGCATCCGCATACATCGGCATGGCCTGCGTACTTAATGCTAAAGATAGGGTATGCACAACGCATGCCGACGTAGGCGGAGCTGACCGGAGGAAGTCCGCATCCCTCCGTAGCTCGGCCATATGCTAGCCTTAGTCCTTTAGGGGACTTGAAGCTGCGATCATCTGATCACATTTACTACACATAACAGTGCTTCAGCCCTGCCAGCGCTGCTATGAATAGCGAAAATCACAATCTCCCATGAATGAAAGCTAAACGTTGGCTTCCTCCTTAGAATTGTCATGACAAGTATGGAGATCTTCATAAGACACACGGCAACGTATCGGTGCACTGTGATCACGTCACGGCCGGCGTGTGGAATGACACACACCCCTGCCGATACGTGTTAAATGTCCCTGTCAGAGATTAACAAGTCATTTAACATATTAACCGCCGCTGCGGCAGCGCTCCACTCACCCGCGGCTGATGGTTTTAACAGTTTATTTTTTTTAGAAGGACAACAGCTTAGACATGTGTATTCCTTATATGGTGCAACAACCTCTTTAGGGGGATGTAGTAAAAAAATACCTTTGTCTCCTCACAGTCTGGATCTTCCAACCACTTGTACGGATCAGATACCTTAATTCCATGATAGTCATCTATCTGCAAAACACACAAAGACAATATAAACACAAGCGACATACATAGTGGGGTAGTGAAATAGGAAATATCTGCAAACATGTTGTAATAACCTAAACTAAAAGAATAATGCGCAGTCTGCCTATGATACAAGCGAGTAGCAGCAAAAGTCAGGGTTGCAATGAGACTTCTATTGTTTGATATGGGGAAAAAAATATGCATCAAGCCTATAAAGGAAATAAAGGAAAGAGCCTGATTCCAGACATGCATCACTTGTATGCTTGATTGCTGAAGTTTTGATACAATCACTGTTTTCCCTACTGGTCATGTAGCAGCTCTCTGAATGCTGAGCTCTGTGTAACGCCACCTAATTGGCAGCTTCCTGTGTACACTGCGCATATTCAGTAAGCCGCCAAACAGTGCTGGGAGTGGGGTTACACAGATTAGACTGACTGCCTGGCATAAGACAGCTAGTCCTGCTGTGATATCTCTTACTGATTAAACACTGATTGTATGGAAACTACAGCACACTGCTGAGAAAGTGACATCCCTGGAATCAAGGTCTCTGCCCCTACATTATGCAGCGCTCATACATATTTAATTTAAGTATTGCAAAAATTATCACAACGTTGAAAAGACTGCAATCGTTTTATACAGTTTTTCTTTTCTTGCTATGCATTTATCCCTTTAAAGGGGTTGGATTCATTTTTATTTCAGCATAGGCTTACAAACGTGAAAAATAATACACCAATACTCACCCTCCGTCACTACTGCGGCATTCGTTGACAAGCTGTAGCAATGTCATCACTGCTGAAGTGAATGCGACAACTACAATCACTGGGCTCAGCAGTGACGCTGATGCAGACGACTCTAGTTAAGCCCAATGATTGGCAGCAGGGGTCACATGAGTTGTACTCATTACATCACCGCTGCAAACTGTCAAGACTGGGGCGACGACCCACTAGACCCGTGGAGGATGAATATTTGTGTGTTATTCATTTCGTATGTCTACAAGCCTGTGCTGAAATAACAATGAACCTGGACAACCCTGTGAATGCAGCATATAAGTAACCTTGTATCTGCAGGTTAATAGCGTTTTTTTCTAGCGACAGGTTCCCTTTAAGAGTTTTCCACTAAGAAAATGCTCTGTACTTAAAGCAGAGGTCAATGTGACAGCTAATAAACATCTGTGCATCTTTATGACCAATTAATTAAACGGTTTCGCCTCAAAAATGATAGCAATTTATTTACTGCTCAATGAGTTTCAAAATATGTCCGAAAAACGGCAGTAAAAAGATGCCCCATCCACCCAGAAAAAAAAATACACATAAAAAAAACGCTGAATGTTAACCAGAAAGGACAGGGTTAAGAAAAGCTAGCAAGGCTCCTCAAGAAAGAATTGAAAAACGCATCAGGAGAACAAAACGCTGAGAAAAGGCCAGAGACAAGGGGTCTTCCGCTTAAAAAATTGCGATTTTTGCGCACCAGAAAAAAAAAAAAGCGTAGAGTCAGTCTAATCCCGGGTTATGTGGAGATCTGCCCCAAGAAACATCTGAAAGCCCCTAGTCATTCTGCAATAAGACAACTTTGAAGTTCTGAGAATCTGGGTTTAGAGCTTTATTTTTTCAGCCTCAGGTTTTGAAAAACGGCCATTGGTGAATAGCGAGTACATGGCCCCTATGAGGGGCGTTCATTAAAGATTCCCCTGACCCACTTCTATTTATCACAGGATGCTGAAACTGCACAAATGGAATGATATCAGTCTCTATAGGTTACGTGCTAAAACTGATAACGGTCTTGATTTTACAAGTGCTGAAATGGTGTGAGGTTTGATAATGGACCCAGTGAAATACAGAGCAGTCATCAAGTTCCTTTACTTGGAAGGCAGCACACCAAAGGAGACGTTCGATGAGATGAAAGAGGTTTATGGTGATGATTTCCCATCATGTGATGTAGTCAAGAACTGGCAGCGTCAAGTCAAATGTGGTCGGACTTCGGAGCAAATAGCTCCAATTCCAAGGCAAGCCCACAATGCTATTGATGAACACACCATTCAGCAAGCGTAGGTCGCCATTTTTTTTTAGAAAAAATCATCTAAGACCATGTTCACATGCTCGCTGGGTTCCCCGGCTGCTCACACCTTTCCAGAAGCAGGAACGAGTCGCATGCTCTCGGGCTCTATTGAAGATGTGCCATGGAAGCCAGGAGGATTTTTTCAACAGACTGATCACACAAGATGATCCTGAGACTAAAGTCCAGTCGATGCAATAGAAGTATCATGACTCACCCCCTCCAGAGAAGGCACGTGCCCAACCCTCGGCAGGCAAGGTCATGCTCACAGTGCTTTGGGACCAGGACTGGGTGGTATTGATGGATTTCTTAGAAACGGGTACAATGATTACTGGGGCATACTATGCTTCACTGTTACGGAAATTGCAGGAGGCCATCAAAATCAAGCGACGTGGCATACTCACCACAGGTGTCCGCCTTCTGCAAGACAATGCACCAGTTCACAACTCACATGTTGCCCAAATGGAAGCATGCTCCTCTGGCTTTGAAATTCTACCACATCGCCCTTACTCAACCGACCTCGCACCATTGGACTTCCACCTCTTTCCAGCAATGAAGTTCTTTTTGATGGCATTTTCCAGATGATGAGACTCTGATTTCCGAAGTCACAACATGGCTTTTGGAGCAACCTGGCGACTTCTACAAGCGAGGTGTTTAAGGCTAAGTTCACACGTTGCGGAATTGCCGCGGAAATTTCCGCGGCAATCCCGCACTTCTCCCGCAGGAAATACGCACGTTTTTTGTATGCTGATTCCCGCCAGAATAATAGCGTTTTGCAAGCGTAATTAGCTTGCAGAATGCTAGCGTTTTCCTAGCGATCTGTAGCATCGCTTGGAAAACTGATTGACAGGTTGGTCACACGAGTCACACATAGTGTTTGACACGTGTGACCAACTTTTTACTATTGATGCCGCATCAATAGTAAAGAGATCTAATGTAAAAATAATAAAAAAAATAATAAATAATGATATTCTCACCTTCCGGCGGCCCCCGCAGCCTTCCCGCCTCTCAGTGACGCTCCCGGCAACTCCGGTCCCAGGAGTGCTTTGCGACAAATCACACCGATGACGTGCATCTCGCGAGACCGCTATGCCATCTGGGTGATTCTCGCAAAGCACTCCTGGGACCGGAAGTTGCCGGGAGCATCGCTGAAGGCGGGAAGGCTGCGGGGGCCGCGGGAAGGCTGCGGGGGCCGCCGGAAGGTGAGAATATCATTATTTATTATTTTAATTATTGTTTTACCAGGGATATGGTACCCAGGGCCTGGAGGAGAGTCTCCTCTCCTCCAGACCCTGGGTACCACCGCACATGAACCGCTTACATTCCGCAAAATTAATGAACATGTTGCTATTTTTTCCGCGAAGCGTTTTTTTCGCGGAAAAAAACGCAACATGTGGCCAAAACATGCGGAATCAATTAACATGTATAGGATGCTTAATGCTTGCGTTTTTATCGCGTTTTTACCGCGGAAAACCGCGAAAAAAACGCAATTATTCCTGATCGTGTGCACTTAGCCTTACAGTTGCTTAAAGAGATGGGAGGTGTGTCCCTAGGTGGCACCTATGTAGAGAAGGACTAATAACTGTGCCAACTTTCATTGCTCTCAGTCCACAGGAAGTGGGTCAGGGAAAATCTTTAAAGCAAACTTATCACCAGGTTTGGCTGATATAAGATGCGGCCTTCACCTTTCAGCATTCTGCAATACTATATATAAGCCCCCAACCCGACCTGGAAGAACTGAAAAATAACTTTTATTATACTTAAGTGCCGGGCGGTCCGGTCCGATGGGCGTCGCTGGTCCTCCCATCTTCATCTCCTGCCTGCTTCATGTGGACTCGGTATTGCACTCCTGCGCAGGCGTACTTACCTGCCCTGTTGAGGGCAGAGCAAAGTACTGCAGTGAGCAGGCGCCGGGAAAGGTCAAAGAGCGCCCATGTCTGCGCACTGCAGTACTGTGCTCTGCCCTCAACAGGGAGATATGTACGCCTGCGCAGGAGTGCGATACCGGAGGCATCATCCACATGAAGCAAGCAGGAGCGCGGTGCTCCAAGAAGCAGGATGGCGATCATAAGAAGATGGGAGGCACCGGACAAGAACATCGACAGACCTCGGACCGGACTGCCTCGCAGGTGAGTATAGTTAGTTAATTATCTACTTTTACAGGCCGGGTTGGGGCTGATATACAGCATTATAGAATCCCGTATATCAGCCCTGAATGGTGGTGGCCGTAACTCATATAAACCAACACTGCTGACAGGCTCCCTTTAAAGAACGCCCCTCGTCTATGAGGCATCTAATGATGGAAACTGCGCCAAGCTGTGCACCGGAAAATGCTTCAGGAAAAGCACTCCTCAAACTCCTCCGATATCTCCCAAAGACGGAGCGTTCATGTCCACAAGCCGTGTCCACTACACAACTAGTTATTAGACGCCTCAGAAAAGCTCCAGTCCACTTTCTCTCATTGTAGAGCCAGCAATGATGACTGGGCATTATCCCCTGGAAGGTGCCGGCACTGATGACTGGGCATTATTCCCTGGGAGGAGCCGGCACTGATGACTGGGCATTATCCCCTGGAAGGTGCCGGCACTGATGACTGGGCATTATTCCCTGGAAGGTGCCGGCACTGATGACTGGGCATTATTCCCTGGAAGGAGCCGGCACTGATGACTGGGCATTATTCCCTGGAAGGAGCCGGCACTGATGACTGGGCATTATTCCCTGGAAGGAGCCGGCACTGATGACTGGGCATTATTCCCTGGAAGGAGCCGGCACTGATGACTGGGCATTATTCCCTGGACGGTGCCGGCACTGATGACTGGGCATTATTCCCTGGACGGTGCCGGCACTGATGACTGGGCATTATTCCCTGGAAGGAGCCGGCACTGATGACTGGGCATTATTCCCTGGAAGGAGCCGGCACTGATGACTGGGCATTATTCCCTGGAAGGAGCCGGCACTGATGACTGGGCATTATTCCCTGGAAGGAGCCGGCACTGATGACTGGGCATTATTCCCTGGAAGGAGCCGGCACTGATGACTGGGCATTATTCCCTGGAAGGAGCCGGCACTGATGACTGGGCATTATTCCCTGGAAGGAGCCGGCACGGATGACTGGGCATTATTCCCTGGAAGGTGCCGGCACTGATGACTGGGCATTATTCCCTGGAAGGTGCCGGCACTGATGACTGGGCATTATTCCCTGGAAGGAGCCGGCACTGATGACTGGGCATTATTCCCTGGAAGGGCCGGCACTGATGACTGGGCATTATTCCCTGGAAGGTGCCGGCACTGATGACTGGGCATTATTCCCTGGAAGGTGCCGGCACTGATGACTGGGCATTATTCCCTGGAAGGAGCCGGCACTGATGACTGGGCATTATTCCCTGGAAGGAGCGGCACTGATGACTGGGCATTATTCCCTGGAAGGTGCCGGCACTGATGACTGGCCATTATTCCCTGGAAGGTGCCGGCACTGATGACTGGGCATTATTCCCTGGAAGGAGCAGGCACTGATGACTGGGCATTATTCCCTGGAAGGAGCAGGCACTGATGACTGGGCATTATTCCCTGGAAGGAGCCGGCACTGATGACTGGGCATTATTCCCTGGAAGGAGCCGGCACTGATGACTGGGCATTATTCCCTGGAAGGAGCCGCACTGATGACTGGCCATTATTCCCTGGAAGGAGCCGGCACTGATGACTGGGCATTATTCCCTGGAAGGAGCCGGCACTAATGACTGGGCATTATTCCCCTGGACGACGGCACTGATGACTGATGACTGGGCATTATTCCCTGGAAGGTGCCGGCACTGATGACTGGGCATTATTCCCTGGAAGGAGCCGGCCTGATGACTGGGCATTATTCCCTGGAAGGAGCCGGCACTGATGACTGGGCATTATTCCCTGGAAGGAGCCGGCACTGATGACTGGGCATTATTCCCTGGAAGGAGCCGGCACTGATGACTGGGCATTATTCCCTGGAAGGAGCCGGCACTGATGACTGGGCATTATGCCCTGGAAGGAGCCGGCACTGATGACTGGGCATTATTCCCTGGAAGGAGCCGGCACTGATGACTGGGCATTATTCCCTGGAGGTGCCGGCACTGATGACTGGGCATTATTCCCTGGACGGTGCCGGCACTGATGACTGGGCATTATTCCCTGGACGGTGCCGGCACTGATGACTGGGCATTATTCCCTGGAAGGCGCCGGCACTGATGACTGGGCATTATTCCCTGGAAGGAGCCGGCACTGATGACTGGGCATTATTCCCTGGAAGGTGCCGGCACTGATGACTGGGCATTATTCCCTGGAAGGAGCCGGCACTGATGACTGGGCATTATTCCCTGGACGGTGCCGGCACTGATGACTGGGCATTATTCCCTGGAAGGTGCCGGCACTGATGACTGGGCATTATTCCCTGGAAGGAGCCGGCACTGATGACTGGGCATTATTCCCTGGAACGGCACTGATGACTAGGCATTATTCCCTGGAAGGAGCGGCACTGATGACTGGGCATTATTCCCTGGAAGGTGCCGGCACTGATGACTGGGCATTATTCCCTGGAAGGAGCCGGCACTGATGACTGGGCATTATTCCCTGGACGGCACTTATGACTGGGCATTATTCCCTGGAAGGAGCCGGCACTGATGACTGGCATTATTCCCTGGAAGGAGCCGGCACTGATGACTGGGCATTATTCCCTGGAAGGAGCCGGCACTGATGACTGGGCATTATTCCCTGGAAGGTGCCGGCACTGATGACTGGGCATTATTCCCTGGACGGTGCCGGCACTGATGACTGGGCATTATTCCCTGGAAGGTGCCGGCACTGATGACTGGGCATTATTCCCTGGAAGGTGCCGGCACTGATGACTGGGCATTATTCCCTGGAAGGAGCCGGCACTGATGACTGGGCATTATTCCCTGGAAGTAGCCGGCACTGATGACTGGGCATTATTCCCTGGAAGGAGCCGGCACTGATGACTGGGCATTATTCCCTGGAAGGAGCCGGCACTGATGATGGGCATTATTCCTGGAGGCACTGATGACTGGCATTATTCCCTGGAAGGAGCCGGCACTGATGACTGGGCATTATTCCCTGGAACGGTGCCGGCACTGATGACTGGGCATTATTCCCTGGAAGGTGCCGGCACTGATGACTGGGCATTATTCCCTGGAAGGAGCCGGCACTGATGACTGGGCATTATTCCCTGGAAGGAGCCGGCACTGATGACTGGGCATTATTCCCTGGAAGGAGCCGGCACTGATGACTGGGCATTATTCCCTGGAAGGAGCCGGCACTGATGACTGGGCATTATTCCCTGGAAGGAGCCGGCACTGATGACTGGGCATTATTCCCTGGAAGGAGCCGGCACTGATGACTGGGCATTATTCCCTGGAAGGAGCCGGCACTGATGACTGGGCATTATTCCCTGGAAGGTGCCGGCACTGATGACTGGGGCATTATTCCCTGGAAGGTGCCGGCACTGATGACTGGGCATTATTCCCTGGAAGGAGCCGGCACTGATGACTGGGCATTATTCCCTGGAAGGTGCCGGCACTGATGACTGGGCATTATTCCCTGGAAGGTGCCGGCACTGATGACTGGGCATTATTCCCTGGAAGGTGCCGGCACTGATGACTGGGCATTATTCCCTGGAAGGTGCCGGCACTGATGACTGGGCATTATTCCCTGGAAGGAGCCGGCACTGATGACTGGGCATTATTCCCTGGAAGGAGCCGGCACTGATGACTGGGCATTATTCCCTGGAAGGAGC
>JARQOD010000005.1:299413266-299516009 GCA_033576555.1 Oophaga sylvatica
TTCCCTTCTTTCCAATACTTACAAGTAAAAGTTATGTAACAAAAATACTAGCACATCTTCCTGAGCACGAGTGGAGACCATACCTGCTTAGATGGCTCACTAAATCTAATTCTTCGTCTGGCCAAATAGCCACCAATTACTAATTTATTCACGTAGCCCTGGATTATGAACAATCCCAATATCCGCTAACAAAATGGCTGATCGAGGACCTCCGCTTGTCCTTCTACACCATTCTGAAAGCCTTAAATCAAGCCTACAAATTCCTCCCTTCAGCTCGTTTCCTAGAAATGAGACTGAAAATCTGTCATAGATCCTACCTAACTCCGCAAAAAGGTCATAGAATGGGGCTGCACACAACCTCCAAATGTTTCCAGTGCCACTCCCCAGAGGCCAGCTTGTTCCATTGCCTGTAGGCACGCCCGGTTATCAGACCATTTTGGGTCAGTTTATTTTCCTGCTTCCACAACGCATCCAGGATGACATCAAAACTTGTTTTCGACCAACATTCTGGTATGAAGAGCAGCTACTATTAGGAGAGACACCGATATAGTGATCTCTCCGGGAGAACCGCTGCACAAAGACACTTCTGGGTGTTGGGGGTCTACTTCAGTGTCGTTGGGTCCTGAGTTTAAAGTTAAACACCCATGTTGGGTGTCCAATATGTAAATAATGTACCTGTTTCTGACATACTTTTTTCCCTCCCCTTTCCCAGTTTCTCCTTTTAAACAATGCAATTTCTGGAATAGATGCTCTGACATATATGCCTCAGGTAATGTTTGCATTGATGTATGTAAGGAAAAAAAATTTCTTTTTCAATAAAAACAAGGTTTAAAAAAAAATTCTGTGTATATATGCATGTATTGTACTGTGTATATATTAATATACTCATATACTACTTCCGTTTCTGGGACCCAGCACCGTTCTGCTCCTCTTAGTGACATCACCATTCTTCAGACTATCCAGCACACTCTGTGCTACATGTGCGAGCGAGAAATCTCGTTTCCAATGTAAACCTATGGAGTCCCATTATAAAAGAGGCTTACATTGTAAAAGACACTTCCGGGTCATGCAAAGTGAAGTGTGACCTGAAGAGTCTGCAAAGGGGTGATGTCACAGAGAAAAGAAGCAGAACGGTGCTGGATCTCAGAGAAGGTTGCTGTAGGTAGGTACCGTATATACCCATGTATAAGCCGAGATTCTCAGCCCATTTTTTAGGGCTGAAAATCCCCCTCTCTGCTTATACGGGGGTCGGCGGGGGAGAGTGAGCGGGGGTGTCGGATCATACTCACCCCTCCGCCGGCGCGGTCTCTGCGTCCCCCCCCTGCTTCTCCCACGATCTCAGCTCCTTCCTGCAGCTGTCACATGGCACCGCTCATTAAAGTCATGAATATGCACATATTCATGACTTTAATGAGCGGTACCATGTGACCACTGCAGGACTGAAGCGCTGCGGAGAGCGTCGGGAGAAGAGGAGAGGCTGCAGTGATGCGCGGTGGAGGGGTGAGTACAGCGATATTTACCTGTCCTGTTCCACGCTGCATGCTGCGTCCTCGTCTGACTCCTCTGGCTGTGAATGATCAGGCAGAGGGCGCGATTACGTCATTATTGAGCGCCCCGCCCCCTGCCAGATCATTCACTGCCGAGGACCCGGAAGAGGACGCAGCTGCAGCGGTGCAGAGAGGACAGGTAAATATCTCAGGTGCTGGGGTCCTGAGCGAGCGGTGACACCGGCACCTGTCCCCCATAGCGTGCCAGTGTCACTGCCTGCTCAGGACACCGTCACCTGGCCCCCAGCGATGAGAGGTGAGTATGTCATTTTTTTTTTTTCCAGCAGCAGCATATGAGGCCTATACTATGGGGCATATGGGGCATAATATGGAGCATATGGGGGCATAAGCTGTGGAACATATGGGGCATAATCTGGAGCATAACGGGGCATAATATGGAGCATATGGGGGCATAAGCTGTGGAACATATGGGGCATAATCTGGAGCATAACGGGGCATAATATGGAGCATATGGGGCATAAGCTATGGAACATATGGGGCATAATCTGGAGCATATGGGGGCATAATATGGAGCATATGGGGGCATAAGCTGTGGAACATATGGGGCATAATCTGGAGCATATGGGGGCATAATATGGAGCATATAGGGGCATAAGCTGTGGAACATATGGGGCATAATCTGGAGCATAATATGGAGCATATGGGGGCATAAGCTGTGGAACATATGGGGCATAATCTGGAGCATATGGGGGCATAATATGGAGCATATGGGGCATAAGCTGTGGAACATATGGGGCATAAGCTGTGTAACATATGGGGCATAATCTGGAGCATATGGGGGCATAATATGGAGCATATGGGGGCATAAGCTGTGGAACATATGGGGCATAATCTGGAGCATATGGGGGCATAATATGGAGCATATGGGGGCATAAGCTGTGGAACATATGGGGCATAATCTGGAGCATAACGGGGCATAATATGGAGCATATGGGGGCATAAGCTGTGGAACATATGGGGCATAATCTGGAGCATATGGGGGCATAACATGGAGCATATGGGGGCATAAGCTGTGGAACATATGGGGCATAATCTGGAGCATATGGGGGCATAATATGGAGTATATAGGGGCATAAGCTGTGGAACATATGGGGCATAATCTGGAGCATATGGGGGCATAATATGGAGCATATGGGGCATAAGCTGTGGAACATATGGGGCATAATATGGAGCATATGGGGGCATAATATGGAGCATATGGGGGCATAAGCTGTCGAACATATGGGGCATAATCTGGAGCATAGCGGGGCATAATATGGAGCATATGGGGGCATAAGCTGTGGAACATATGAGGCATAATCTGGAGCATATGGGGGCATAATATGGAGCATATGGGGCATAAGCTGTGGAACATATGGGGCATAATATGGAGCATATGGGGGCATAAGCTGTGGAACATATGGGGCATAATCTGGAGCATATGGGGGCATAATATGGAGCATATGGGGCATAAACTGTGGAACATATGGGGCATAATCTGGAGCATATGGGGCATAATATGGAGCATATGGGGCATAAGCTGTGGAACATATGGGGCATAATCTGGAGCATATGGGGGCATAATATGGAGCATATGGGGGCATAATATGGAGCATATGGGGGCACAAGCTGTGGAACATATGGGGCATAATCTGGAGCATATGGGGGCATAATATGGAGCATATGGGGGCATAAGCTGTGGAACATATGGGGGCATAATCTGGAACATATGGGGCATAATCTCTGAAGCATATGGAGGCATAATCTGTGGAGCATATGGGGCATAATCTGTGGAGCATCATATGGGGGCATAATCATTTTTCACCCTAGGCTTATACGCGAGTCAATAAGTTTTCCCAGTTTTTTGTGGCAAAATTAGGGGGGTCGGCTTATACATGAGTATATATGGTATATAAACGCATACACTGCATTACATGTACACATACTCAGATTTATAAAAGAAAAAACTAATATTTGTGGAAGTGCTTATTTAATATTCACATCAGTGATGGCCGAATGCATAAATGTCACAGCAGGACAGTTTGTTAGTATATCCAAAAAAGGCTGCACTCAAGCATACTAAAGCATGACAACATAGAATATATGAAATTTTGAATAGCAATATGGCTTTGGAATATAAGGAAAAATTTGAGACGCTTAGTATAAACATTTGGCCAAACATTTTAAAGCTCAACAACCATCGTCAAGGTGGTCTCAATTCTGTTGAGTCCCTAACCTAATGTGAACATACCTCTATTAGGCTGATATCTGAATTTCTGGGCGAATATGCACCTCTGTCAGTAATGCCTGCATATATGGGTAAAGTAGGGAGCCGGTGTAATTAAAATCACCACCTGGTGGGAGCGGAGTGCTCGGTCAGCAAGCTAACATTCAAAAGACAAAAACCTGACTGGCACTTCCAGACTAATGTGAACTAGGTGCAAACCAAAGGGAGCTACCCTCATGTAAAACATCCAAAAAAAGGCTGCACTCAAGCATACTAAAGCATGACAACATAGAATATATGAAATTTTGAATAGCAATATGGCTTTGGAATATAAGGAAAAATTTGAGACGCTTAGTATAAACATTTGGCCAACATTTTAAAGCTCAACAACCATCGTCAAGGTGGTCTCAATTCTGTTGAGTCCCTAACCTAATGTGAACATACCTCTATTAGGCTGATATCTGAATTTCTGGGCGAATATGCACCTCTGTCAGTAATGCCTGCATATATGGGTAAAGTAGGGAGCCGGTGTAATTAAAATCACCACCTGGTGGGAGCGGAGTGCTCGGTCAGCAAGCTAACATTCAAAAGACAAAAAACCTGACTGGCACTTCCAGACTAATGTGAACTAGGTGCAAACCAAAGGGAGCTACCCTCATGTAAAACATCCAAAAAAAGGCTGCACTCAAGCATACTAAAGCATGACAACATAGAATATATGAAATTTTGAATAGCAATATGGCTTTGGAATATAAGGAAAAATTTGAGACGCTTAGTATAAACATTTGGCCAAACATTTTAAAGCTCAACAACCATCGTCAAGGTGGTCTCAATTCTGTTGAGTCCCTAACCTAATGTGAACATACCTCTATTAGGCTGATATCATTGCTGACCGAGCACTCCGCTCCCACCAGGTGGTGATTTTAATTACACCGGCTCCCTACTTTACCCATATATGCAGGCATTACTGACAGAGGTGCATATTCGCCCAGAAATTCAGATATCAGCCTAATAGAGGTATGTTCACATTAGGTTAGGGACTCAACAGAATTGAGACCACCTTGACGATGGTTGTTGAGCTTTAAAATGTTTGGCCAAATGTTTATACTAAGCGTCTCAAATTTTTCCTTATATTCCAAAGCCATATTGCTATTCAAAATTTCATATATTCTATGTTGTCATGCTTTAGTATGCTTGAGTGCAGCCTTTTTTTGTATGTTTTACATGAGGGTAGCTCCCTTTGGTTTGCACCTAGTTCACATTAGTCTGGATGTGCCAGTCAGGTTTTTTTGTCTATTGAATGTTAGCTTGCTGACCGAGCACTCCGCCCCCCAGGTGGTGATTTTAATTACACCAGCTCCCTACTTTACCCATATATGCAGGCATTACTGACAGAGGTGCATATTCGCCCAGAAATTCAGATATCAGCCTAATAGAGGTATGTTCACATTAGGTTAGGGACTCAACAGAATTGAGACCACCTTGACGATGGTTGTTGAGCTTTAAAATGTTTGGCCAAATGTTTATACTAAGCGTCTCAAATTTTTCCTTATATTCCAAAGCCTATTGCTATTCAAAATTTCATATATTCTATGTTGTCATGCTTTAGTATGCTTGAGTGCAGCCTTTTTTTGGATGTTTTACATGAGGGTAGCTCCCTTTGGTTTGCACCTAGTTCACATTAGTCTGGAAGTGCCAGTCAGGTTTTTTGTCTTTTGTCTTCAGTTTGTTAGTATAATCATATTTAGAGAAATATGAATAAAAAGATGTTAACCCCTTAACACCCAAGGGTGGTTTGCACGTTAATGACCGGGCCAGCTTTTACAACACTGTCCCTTTATGAGGTTATAACTCTGGAACGCTTCAACGGATCTTCGCGATTCTGAAACTGTTTTCTCATGACATATTTTATTTCATGTTAGTGGTAAAAATTTCTTTGATATACACTACCGTTCAAAAGTTTGGGGTCACCCAGACAATTTTGTGTTTTCCATGAAAACTCATACTTTTATTAATCAAATGAGTTGCCAAATGAATTTAAAATCTAGTCCAGACATTGACAAGGTTCGAAAAAAAGATTTTTATTTGAAATAATAATTTTCTCCTTCAAACTTTGCTTTCGTCAAGGAATGCTCCCTTTGCAGCAATTACAGCATTGCAGACCTTTGGGATTCTAGCAGTTAATTTGCTGAGGTAATCTGGAGAAATTTCACCCAATGCTTCCAGAAGCCCCTCCCACAAGTTGGTTTGGCTTGATGGGCACTTTTTGCGTACAATACAGTCAAGCTGCTCCCACAACAGCTCAATGGGGTGGAGATCTGGTGACTGCACTGGCCACTCCATTACAGATAGAATACCAGCTGCCTGCTTCTTCCCTAAATAGTTCTTGCATAATTTGGAGGTTTGCTTTGGGTCATTGTCCTGTTGGATGAAATTGGCTCCAATCAAACGCTGTCGACAGGGTATGGCATGGCGTTGCAAAATGGAGTGATAGCCTTCCTTATTCAAAATCCCTTTTACATTGTACACCTCTCCCACCTTACCAGCACCAAAGCAACCCCAGACCATCACATTACCTCCACCATGCTTGACAGCTGATGTCAGGCACTCTTCCAGCATCTTTTCAGTTGTTCTGCGTCTCACAAATGTTCTTCTGTCTGATCCAAACACCTCAAACTTGGATTCGTCTGTCCATAATACTTTTTTCCAATCTTCCTCTGTCCAATGTCTGTGTTCTTTTGCCCATATTTATCTTTTTCTTTTTATTAGCCTGTCTCAGATATGGCTTTTTCTTTGCCACTCTGCCCTGAAGGCCAGCATCACCTCTTCACTGTAGACGTTGACACTGGCGTTTTGCTTGTACTATTTAATGAAGCTGCCAGTTGAGGACCTGTGAGGCGTCGATTTCTCAAACTTCAGACTCTAATGTACTTGTCTTGTTGCTCAGTTGTGCAGCGGGGCCTCCCACTTCTCTTTCTACTCTGGTTAGAGCCTGTTTGTGCACTCCTCTGAAGGGAGTTGTACACACCTTTGTAGGAAATCTTCAGTTTCTTGGCAATTTCTCATATGGCATAGCCTTCATTTTCTTTTCTAAGAACAAGAATAGACTGTCAAGTTTCACATGAAAGTTCTTTTTTTCTGGCCATTTTGAGAGTTTAATGGAACCAACCAATGTAATGCTCCAGATTCTCAACTAGCTCAAAGGAAGGTCAGGTTTATAGCTTCTCTAATCAGCCAAACTGTTTTCAGCTGTGCTAACATACTTGCACAAGGGTATTCTAACCATCCATTAGCCTTCTTACACAGTTAGCAAACACAAAGTACCATAAGAACACTGGAGTGATGGTTGTTGGAAATGGGCCTCTATACACCTATGAACATATTGCATTACAAACCAGACGTTTGCAGCTAGAATATTAATTTACCACATTAACAATGTATAGAGTGTATTTCTGAATCATTTAATGTTAGCTTCATTGGAAAAAACTGTGCTTTCAAAAATAAGGACATTTCTAAGTGACCCCAAACTTCTGAACGGTAGTGTAACTTGCGTTTATTTATGAAAAAAACGGAAATATGGCGAAAATTTTGCAATTTTCAAACTTTGAATTTTTATGCCCTTAAATCAGAGAAATATGTCACACAAAATAGTTACTAAATAACATTTCCCACATGTCTACTTTACATCAGCACAATTTTGAAAACAATTTTTTTTTTGTTAGGACGTTAGAAGGGTTAAAAGTTGACCAGCGATTTCTCATTTTTACAACACCATTTTTTTTTTTTTAATATTTTTTTTTTTAGGGACCACATCACATTTGAAGTCACTTTGAGGAGTCTATATGATAGAATATACCCAAAAGTGACACCATTCTAAAAACTGCACCCTCAAGGTGCTCAAAACCACATTCAAGACGTTTATTAACCCTTCAGGTGCTTTACAGGAATTTTTGGAATGTTTAAAAAAAAATGCACATTAACTTTTTGTCACAAAATATTTACTTCAGATCCAATTTTTTTTATTTTACCAAACTGTAACAGGAGAAGTTGGACCCAAAAGTTGTGCAATTTGTCCTGAGTACGCTGATACCCCATATGTGAGGGTAAACCACTGTTTGGGCGCACGGCAGAGCTTGGACGGGAAAGAGCGCAGAATTGGCTGGAATTGAAATGAGACGCCGTGTCGCCTTTGGAGAGCCCATGATGTGCCTAAACAGTGGAAACCCCCCACAAGTGACCCCATTTTTGAAAGTAGACCCCCTAAGGAACTTATCTAGATGTGTGTTGAGCACTTTGAACCCCCAAGTGCTTCACAGAAGTTTATAACGTAGAGCCGTAAAAATAAAAAAAATCATGTTTTTTCCACAAAAATGATCTTCTCGCCCCCAATTTTTTAATTTCCCAAGGGTAACAGGTGAAATGTGACCCCAAAAGTTGTTGTGCAATTTACCCCGAGTTTGCCGATACCCCATATGTGGGGGGGGACCACTGTTTGGTCACATGGCAGACGCTTTTTATTGCAAAAAATGTTTTTGCATCACCATAATTTGAGAGCTCTAATTTTTCCAAATTTTGGCCCACAGAGTCATGTGAGGTCTTGTTTTTTGCGGGACATGTTGAAGTTTTTATTGGTACCATTTTCGGGCACATGACATTTTTTGATCGCTTTTTATTCCAGTTTTTGGGAGGCAGAATGAACAAAAATCAGCAATTCATGAATTTCTTTTGGGGGGGTGTTTATACCGTTCCGCGCGTGCTAAAATTGATAAAGCAGTTTTATTCTTCGGGTCAGTACGATTACAGCGATACCTCATTTATATCATTTTTTTAATGTTTTGGCGCTTTTATACAATAAAAACTATTTTATATAAAAAATAATTATTTTTACATTGGTTTATTCTGCGAGCTATAACTTTTTTATTTATTCGCTGATGATGCTGTATGGCAGCTCGTTTTTTGGGGGACAAGATGATGTTTTCAGCGGTACCATGTTTATTTATATCCGTCTTTTTGATAGTGTATTATTCCACTTTTTGTTCGGCGGTATGATGATAAAGCATTGTTTTTTTGTCTTTTTTTATGGTGTTCACTAAAGGGGTTAACTAGTGGGATAGTTTTATAGGGGGGTTTGTTACGGACGTGGCGATACTAAATATGTGTACTTTTGTTTTTTTATTTACATAATAATAATGTGTTTATTGGGGAAATATATGTACAGTACAGACCAAAAGTTTGGACACACCTTCTCATTCAAAGATTTTTCTGTATTTTCATGACTATGAAAATTGTAGAATCACACTGAAGGCATCAAAATTATGAATTAACACATGTGGAATTATACATTACACTTTACAAAAAAGTGTGAAACAACTGAAAATATGTCTTATATTCTAGGTTCTACAAAGTAGCCACCTTTTGCTTTGATTACTGCTTTGCACGCAGAAAAGGTGAACGGATGGACTCTACATGCCTGGTTCCCACCGTGAAGCATGGAGGAGGTGGTGTGATGATGTGGGGTGCTTTGCTGGTGACACTGTTGGGGATTTATTCAAAATTGAAGGCATACTGAACCAGCATGGCTACCACAGCATCTTGCAGCAGCATGCTATTCCATCCGGTTTGCGTTTAGTTGGACCATCATTTATTTTTCAACATGACAATGACCCCAAACACACCTCCAGGCTGTGTAAGGGCTATTTGACCAAGAAGGAGAGTGATGGGGTGCTACGCCAGATGACCTGGCCTCCACAGTCACCAGACCTGAACCCAATCGAGATGGTTTGGGGTGAGCTGGACCGCTCACCGCTTCAATTTTAAATAATCCCCAACAGTGTCACCAGCAAAGCACCCCCACACCATCACACCATCTCCTCCATGCTTCACGGTGGGAATCAGGCATGTAGAATCCATCCGTTCACCTTTTCTGCGTGCAAAGCAGTAATCAAAGCAAAAGGTGGCTACTTTGAAGAACCTAGAATATAAGACATATTTTCAGTTGTTTCACACTTTTTTGTAAAGTGTAATGTATAATTCCACATGTGTTAATTCATAGTTTTGATGCCTTCAGTGTGATTCCACAATTTTCATAGTCATGAAAATACAGAAAAATCTTTGAATGAGAAGGTGTGTCCAAACTTTTGGTCTGTACTGTAGGGATTTTTAGGGATTCTAGGGATTTTTTAAAAATAATTTTACACATGTTTATTTAATTTTTATTTACATTTTTACATTGTCCCAGGGTGGGACATCACTATATTAATATATATATGCATATAAATGAGGTATCGCTGTAATTGTACTGACCCGAAGAATAAAACTACTTTATCAATTTTACCACATGCGGAACGGTATAAACGCCCACCCCCAAAGAAATTCATGAATTGTTTGTGTTTGTTCATTCTGCCTCCCAAAAATCATAATAAAAAGCGATCAAAAAATGTCATGTGCCCAAAAATTGTACCAATAAAAATGTCAACTCGTCCCGCAAAAATTAACACCTCACATGACTCTGTGAGCCAATATATGGAAAAGTTATAGCTCTCAAATTGTGGTGATGCAAAATATATTTTTTGCAATAAAAAGCGTCTTTTAGCGTGTGACAGCTGCCAATCATAAAAACCCGCTATAAATAGTAAATCAAACCCCCCTTTATCACCCCCTTATGTAGGGAAAAATAATAAAATTTAAAAAATGTATTTATTTCCATTTTACCGTTAGGGTTGGGATTAGGGTTAGGGGTGTGTTGGGGTTAGGGTTGGAGATAGAATTGGGGGGTTTCCACTGTTTAGGCGCATCAGGGGCTCTCCAAAGGCGACATGGCGTCCCAACTCAATTCCAGCCAATTCTGCGTTGAAGTCAAACGGTGCTCTTTTCCGTCCAAGCTCTGCCATGCGCCCAAACAGTAGTTTACCCCACATATGGGGTATCAGGGTAATCAGGACAAATTGCACAACAACTTTTGGGGTCCAATTTCTCCTGTTACCCTTGGTAAAATAAAAAAAAAAATGGATCTGAAGTAAATATTTTGTGACAAAAGTTAAATGTTCATTTTTTTAAACATTCCAAAAATTCCTGTGAAGCACCTGAAGGGTTAATAAACGTCTTGAATGTGGTTTTGAGCACCTTGAGGGGTGCCGGTTTTAGAATGGTGTCACTTTGGGGTATTTTCTATCATATAGACCCCTCAGTGACTTCAAATGTGAGGTGGTCCCTAAAAAAAAAAAAGGTGTAAATATGAGAAATCGCTGGTCAACTTTTAACCCTTATAACTTCCTAACAAAAAAAATTTTGGTTCCAAAATTGTGCTGATGTAAAGTAGACATGTGGGAAATGTTATTTCTTAACTATTTTGTGTGACATATTTCTCTGATTTAAGGGGATAAAAATTCAAAGTTTGAAAATTGCAAAATTTTCAAAGTTTTCGCCATATTTCCGTTTTTTTTCATAAATAAACGCAAATTGTATTGAATAAATATTACCACTAACATGAAGTACAATATGTCACGAGAAAATAGTCTCAGAATCGCTAAGATCCATGGAAGCATTCCAGAGTTATAACCTCATAAAGAGACAGTGGTCAGAAATGTAAAAATTGGCCCGGTCATTAACGTGCAAACAACCCTCGGGGGTAAAGGGGTTAACACTGGTGTGTAGACTTTTTATATCAACTGAAGATTAGAAAAACACCAGGGGGCATCACAACATTGTATTCTAGCAGATAGTAATATTTCATAGCACAACCTTTTAAGGTAACTTCATATATTTATCTGTTTGTATACTCTAACACAAATAACAGATGTTTTCTCTTCATATTTAAGGTATTTCTACTTTTACAATTCTGGCCTTCAAAATCAAAGAGTGATGTATGTTCAAAATTCTCTAGATGCTGAGCCTCGGTTTTCCTGGATCCTAATACATTTTCTGAAGATGGCACTATTGCATTGCGAGGTTAGATAGTTTTCTTTTAGATTTTGTGATATTGCACAATTTAGTAGATTTATGTTCATGAAATTGTTAAAGGGCCTTATGTTGTCAGCTTATTCATTGCATGATTAAAAGTGATGTGATTTTCCAGTTCTGATTCTATCAGTTCCTCCTGATTTTCAAAATCTGTGTTCACCTCTACTACTAAAACCAGCTGTTCGGTGCGGTCACTGTGTGTCACACTGCCTCGAATCTTACATTGTCTTGTCCAACAGATAATATTACAATCCCAGACAACTCCCTTAAAAAATGTCAGGTTTTTTTTTTGGCTTGGTTGTTTTTTAGTTTTTTTTTAAATTTGTAACAAGCATTTTAGTTAGGTTTTATTCATGCATTGTTTTCTGATATAAAAAAAAAACAAGACAAAATCTCCAGAACCCCACCCAGAGCTTGTTAAACGGTAATAATTTGCCATGTTCCCTTTGTCCAGGCTATGCATTTACTGAAGATGGAGAATATTTTGCTTATGGGTTAAGTAACAGCGGCTCAGACTGGGTCACTATCAAATTCATGAAAGTCAGCAACCAGGAGGAGCTCCCAGATGTCCTGGAAAGAGTGAAATTCAGCTGCATGTCCTGGACCCATGATGGCGTTGGGATGTTCTACAACTCTTATCCTAAACAAGAGGGCAAAAGTGATGGTGAGCCATGCTAGCTATCCTGTCTCTATACTAAATCACAATGTATTCATACATTCATACAATTCTTCTTACCTGTATTGTTTGGCCGGTTATTCATTCCTCTGCTTCAATAAATTCTTAATTTTCCTCTGCAGTTGATGAGCTCTCATAAGCATTTATAGTACTTTTCAGTCCTGGTTAAATGGCCAAGGAATTGAAAATTTTCCCTTTTCCATGATGTTACATGGAGACAAGTGAATTGGCCTAAAGGATGATATCCGACTCAGATTAACAACAGAATAGGCATAGTGCAGTATAGCTAATCCTCAGCATACCCTAGAAAAGTAATGGGATGGGGTTTAACCCCTCTCTGCCATCAGACGTACTATTCCATCCATGTGACCCTGGACCTAATTCCCATGGATGGAATAGTACGTCATGGGCGATCAGCTGCGCTCCCGGGGGGAGCGCAGCTGATCGCCGCCGGGTGTCAGCTGATTATCACAGCTGACACCCGTGACTGTGTGTCAGGAGCGGTCACGGACCGCTCCCGGCACATTAACCCTTGGCACACCGCGATCAAACATGATCGCGGTGTACCCGGGGCACAGGGGAGGATCGCGCAGGCAGGGGGCTCCCTGCGCGCTCCCCTGAGACCCTCAGAGCAGCGCGATATGTCGCGCTGTTCCGAGGGTCCGTCCTCCCTCCAGGTCCCCGGATCCAAGATGGCGCCGGGGTCCTGCAGGGAGGCGGCTTCCTCAGTGCCTGCTGAGAGCAGGCGCTGGGGAAGCCTGCAGCGATGCCAGAGTGATCGCTGGTGTGACAGAGTGCTGTGCACACTGTCACACCAGCGATCTGATAAAATACTGTGATGTCCCACCCTGGGACAAAGTAAAAAAGTAAAAATAAAAAGTGTAAAAAAAAATCATAAAAAAAAAAAAAAATATTCCCCAATAAATTCATTTTTTCCTGTAAATAAAAAAAACAAAACAATAAAAGTACACATATTTGGTATCGCCGCGTCCGTAACGACCCCCCCTATAAAACTGTCCCACTAGTTAACCCCTTTAGTGAACCCCTTAAAAAAAAAAAAAAAACGAAGCAAAAAATCAATGCTTTATCATCATACCGCCGAACAAAAAGTGAAATAACACGCGATCAAAAAGACCGATATAAATAAACATGGTACCACTGAAAACGTCATCTTGTCCCGCAAAAAACGAGCCGTCACACAGCATCATGAGCGAAAAAATAAAAAAGTTATAGCTCGCAGAATAAAGCGATGCAAAAATAATGATTTTTTATATAAAATTGTTTTCATTCTATAAAAGCGCCAAAACCTAAAAAATGATATAAATGAGGTATCGCCATAATCGTACTGACCCGAAGAATAAAACTGCTTTATCAATTTTACCACACGCGGAGCGGTATAAACGCCTCCCCCAAAAGAAATTCATGAATTGCTGATTTTTGTTCATTCTAACCACCCAAAAATCGAAATAAAAAGCGATCAAAAAATGTCACGTGCTCAAAAATGGTACAAATAAAAACGTCAACTCGTCCCTCAAAAAATAAGACCTCACATGACTCTGTGGGCCAAAATATGCAAAAATTATAGCTCTCAAAATGTGGTGATGCAAAAAACTATTTTTTGCAATAAAAGGCGTCTTTTAGCGTGACAGCTGCCAATCACAAAAACCCGCTATAAATAGTAAATCAAACCCCCCTTTATCACCCCCTTAGTTAGGGAAAAGTAATAAAATAAAAAAATGTATTTATTTCCATTTTCCCGTTAGGGTTAGGGTTGCGGCTAAAGTTAGGGTTAGGGTTGGCGCTAACGTTAGGATTAGGGTTGGGATTAGGGTTATGGGTGTGTTAGGGTTAGGTTTGTGGTTAGGGTTGGGACTAGGGTTATTGGTGTTTGGGGTTAGGGTTGGAGTTAGAATTGGGGGGTTTCTGCTGTTTAGGCACATCAGGAGCTCTCGAAATGTGACATGACGTCTGAATCTCAATTCCAGCCAATTCTGCGTTGAAAAAGTCAAATGGTGCTCCTTCACTTCTGAGCTCTGCCATGCGCCCAAACAGTAGTTTACCCCACATATGGGGTATCAGCATACTCTGGACCCCAAGAGTTATTGTGCAATTTGGCCTATTTCTCCTGTTACCCTTGGGAAAATAAAAAACTGGGGGCGACAAAATCATTTTTGTAAAAAAAAAAAATGATTTTTTTGTTTTTACGGCTGTATGTTATAAAACTTCTGTGAAGTACTTGGGGCTTCATAGCGCTCACCACACTTCTAGATAAGTTCCTTGTGGGGTCTATTTTCCAAAATGGGGTCACTTGTGGGGGGTTTCCACTGTTTAGGCGCATCAGGGGCTCTCCAAATGCGACATGACGCCCCCAGACCATTCCATCAAAGTCTGCAATCCAAAACGTCACTACTTCCCTTCCGAGCCCCGACGTGTGCCCATACAGTAGTTTTCTCCCACATATTGGGTATCAGCGTACTCAGGACAATTTGGACAACAACTTTTGGGGTCCAATTTCTCCTGTTACCCTTGTGAAAATAAAATATTGGGGGCGAAAAAATCATTTTTGTAAAAAAAAAAAGGATTTTTTATTTTTACGGCTGTACGTTATAAATTTCTGTGAAGCACTTCGGGGTTCAAAGTGCTCACCACACATCTAGATAAGTTCCTTGTGGGGTCTATTTTCCAAAATGGGGTCACTTGTGGGGGGTTTCCACTGTTTAGGCGCATCAGGGCTCTCCAAATGCGACATGACTCCCCCAGACTATTCCATCAAAGTCTGCAATCCAAAACGTCACACTATTCCCTTCCGAGCCCCGACGTGCGCCCATACAGTAGTTTACTCCCACATATTGGGTATCAGCGTACTCAAGACAAATTGGACAACAACTTTTGGGGTCCAATTTCTCCTGTTACCCTTGTGAAAATAAAATATTGGGGGCGAAAAAATCATTTTTGTAAAAAAAAAAAGGATTTTTTATTTTTACGGCTGTACGTTATAAACTTCTGTGAAGCACTTCGGGGTTCAAAGTGCTCACCACACATCTAGATAAGTTCCTTGTGGGGTCTATTTTCCAAAATGGGGTCACTTGTGGGGGGTTTCCACTGTTTAGGCGCATCAGGGGCTCTCCAAATGCGACATGACTCCCCCAGACCATTCCATCAAAGTCTGCAATCCAAAACGTCACTACTTCCCTTCCGAGCCCCGACGTGCGCCCATACAGTAGTTTACTCCCACATATTGGGTATCAGCATACTCAGGACAAATTGGACAACAACTTTTGGGGTCCAATTTCTCCTGCTACCCTTGTGAAAATAAAATATTGGGGGCTAAAAAATCATTTTTGTAAAAAAAAAAAAATTTTTTTTATTTTACGGCTGTACGTTATAAACTTCTGTGAAGCACTTTGGGGTTCAAAGTGCTCACCACACATCTAGATAAGTTCCTTGAGGGGTCTAGTTTCCAAAATGGTGTCATTTGTGGGGGGTTTCCACTGTTTAGGCAGATCAGGAGCTCTCCAAACACGACATGGCATCCAGCCAATTCTGCGTTGAAAAAGTCAAACGGCGCTCCTTCCCTTCCAAACTCTGCCATGCACCCAAACAGTGGTTTACCCCCACATATGGGGTATCAGCGCACTCAGGACAAATTGCACAATAACTTTTGGAGTCTTGTTTCCCTTGGGAAAATAAAAATTGGGGTGAAAAGATCAATTTTGTGGAAAAAAATATAATTTTTTAATTTTACGGCTCTACGTTATAAACTTGTGTGAAGCACTTGGGGGTTCAAATTGCTCACCAAAGATCTAGATAAGTTCCTTAGGGGTCTAGTTTCCCAAATGGGGTCACTTGTGGGGGGTTTCCACTGTTTAGGCACATCAGGAGCTCTCCAAATGCAACATGGCGTCCAATCTCAATTCCAGCCAATTTTGGTTGGAAAAAGTCAAATAGTGCTCCTTCCATTCCGAGCTCTGCCATGCGCCCAAACAGTGGTTCCCCCCCACATATGGGGTATCAGCGTACTCAGGACAAATTGGACAACAAATTTTGTGGTCCAATTTCTCCTGTTACCTATGGGAAAATAAAAAATTAGTGACTAAGAGATAATTTTTGTGTGGCAAAAAAATAGGATTTTTTATTTTCATGCCCGGGCATTATAAACTTGTGTGAAGCACTTGGGGGTTCAAAGTGCTCACCAAAGATCTAGATAAGTTCCTTAGGGGGTCTAGCTTCCAAAATGGGGTCACTTGTGGGGGGTTTCCACTGTTTAGGCTCATCTGGGGCACTACAAACGGAACATGACCCCCATCAATGTTTGCATTCCAAAACGTTACTGCTTCTTTTCCAAGCCCTGCCGTGCGCCCAAACAGTTTCCCCCCCCCACATATGGGGTATCAGCGTACTCAGGACAAATTGGACAACAAGTTTTGGGGTCCAATTTCCTTGGGAAAAATCAAAAATTTGGGACTAAAAAATCATTTTTGTGGAAAATTGTTTTTTTTTTTTTTCACACCCAGGCATTATAAACTTTTGTGAAACACTTTGGGGTTCAAAGTGCTCACAACAGATCTAGATAAGTTCCTTAGGGGGTCTAGTTTCCAAAATGGTGTCACTTGTGGGGGGTTTCCACTGTTTAGGCGTATCAGGGGCTCTCCAAACACGACATGGCGTCCAATCTCAATTCCAGCCAATTTTAGTTTGAAAAAGTCAAACGGCGCTCCTTCCCTTACGAGCTCTGCTGTGTGCCCAAACAGTGGTTTTCCCCCACATATGGGGTATTGGCGTACTCAGGAGAAATTGCACAACAACTTTATCTGTCCATTTTCTCCTTTTACCCTTGTGAAAATAAAAAAAAGTTTGTAAAAGATCATTTTTGTGGCTGAAAAGTTAAATATTAATTTTTTCCATCCACGTTGCTTCAGCTCCTGTGAAGCACCTGAAGGGTTAATAAACTTCTTGAATGTAGTTTTGAGTACCTTGAGGGGTGCAGTTTTTATAATGGTGTCACTTTTGGGTATTTTCTGCCATATAGACCCGTCAAAGTGACTTCAAATGTGAGGTGGTCCCTAAAAAAATGGCTTTGTAAATTTTGTTGTAAAAATGAGAAATCACTGGTCAACTTTTAACCCTTCTAATTTCCTAACAAAGAAAAATTTTCGTTCCAAAATTGTGCTGATGTAAAGTAGACATGTGGGAAATGTTATTTCTTAACTATTTTGTGTGACATATTTCTCTGTTTTAAGGGAAAAAAAATTCAAAGTTTGAAAATTGCAAAATTTTTAAAATTTTCGCCATATCTGCGTTTTTTTCAAAATAAACGCAAGTTATATCGAAGAAATTTTACCACTAACATGAAGTACAATATGTCACGAGAAAACAATCTCAGAATCGCGAAGATCCGTTGAAGCGTTCCAGAGTTATAACCTCATAAAGAGACAGTGGTCAGAATTGTAAAAATTGGCCCGGTCATTAACGTGCAAACCACCCTTGGGGGTGAAGGGGTTAAAAAAAATCACAATGGAGAGAAGTCGGAATTAGAAATGAACGAACATTATAAGCTGTTTTCCAAGCATGCTCGGGGGCTATCGGAGTGTCTTAAGCGAGGTCGGAAAATTTGTTTGAGTCCACGCAATTCATGCATGGATTGCCTAACGAACAGGCAATCCCTGCATGTGTTGCTGCTGTCAAATAGTCGCGAGACATACAGGTGCAGGAACTCGAACATATTATTCGAGCACGCTGAAGTCACTCGGTTAGCACCCGAGCATGCTCCGATAACGCCTTATCCGAGCACGCTCGCTCATCACTTGTCAGAAGGCATGAAATCCTCTAATTTCTTACTTATATTGCTGTTAATGATTGGCTGTCACGTGATTGCCAGGGTTTCTAGTAGGGGGAGGCTGCTGCTTGATTTACCCAAAATTGTGACTATTAATAAACTTTGTGAGGCCACAAATTAAAATGATAGAAATATACTTAATTGCCCCCTCCAAAAAGAACACCCACCAATCATTGTCTTAATTCTATCCCTACCTCAGGTATCCTAAAATTGACATGCATTACAGTGGGTACGGAAAGTATTCAGACCCCTTTAAATTTTTCACTCTGTTTCATTGCAGCCATTTGTAAATTCAAAAAAGTCATTTTTTTCTCATTTAATGTACACTCTGCACCCCATCTTGACTGAAAGAAAAACAGAAATGTAGAAATTTTTGCAAATTTATTAAAAAAAGAAAAACTGAAATATCACATGGTCATAAGTATTCAGACCCTTTGTTCAGTATTGAGTAGAAGCACCCTTTTGAGCTAATACAGCCATGAGTCTTCTTGGGAATGAAGTTTTTCACTCCTGGATTTGGGTATCCTCTCCCATTCTTCCTTGCAGATCCTCTCCAGTTCCGTCAGGTTGGATGGTGAACATTGGTGGACAGCCATTTTCAGGTCTCTCCAGAGATGCTCAGTTGGGTTTAGGTCAGGGTTCTGGCTGGGCCAGTCAAGAATGGTCACAGAGTAGTTCTGAAGCCACGCCTTTGTTATTTTAGCTGTGAGCTTAGGGTCATTGACTTGTTGGAAGGTGAACCTTTGCCAAGTCTGAGGTCCAGAGCACTCTGGAAGAGGTTTTCGTCCAGGATATCTCTGTACTTGGCCACATTCATGTTTCCTTCAATTGCAACCAGTCGTCCTGTACCTGCAGCTGAAAAACACCCCCATAGCATGATGCTGCCACCACCATGTTTCACTACTGGGATTGTATTGGGCAGGTGATGAGCAGTACCTGGTTTTCTCCACACATACCGCTTAGAATTATCACCAAGAATTTCTATCTTGGTCTCATCAGACCAGAGAATCTTATTTCACATAGTCTGGGAGTCATTCATGTGTTTTTTGCAAACTCTATGCGGGCTT
This sequence comes from Oophaga sylvatica, assembly GCA_033576555.1. NCBI lineage: Eukaryota > Metazoa > Chordata > Amphibia > Anura > Dendrobatidae > Oophaga > Oophaga sylvatica. The sequence continues at coordinate 299,432,579 of JARQOD010000005.1, forward strand.
TCCTATGTCTTGCACTGAGAAGAGGCTTCCGTCGGGCCACTTTGCTATAAAGACCCGACTGGTGGAGGGCTGCAGTGATAGTTGACTTTGTGGAACTTTCTCCCATCTCCCTGCTGCATCTGTGGAGCTCAGCCACAGTGATCTTGGGTTTCTTCTTTACCTCTTTCACCAATGCTCTTCTCCCACAATTGCTCAGTTTGGCTGGATGGCCAGATCTAGGAAGACTTCTGGTGGTCCCAAACTTCTTCCATTTAAGGATTATGGAGGCTACTGTGCTCTTAGGAACCTTGAGTACTGCAGAAATTCTTTTGTAACCTTGGCCAAATCTGTGCCTTTCCACAATTCTGTCTCTGAGCTCCTTGGCCAGTTCCTTTGACCTCATGATTCTCATTTGGTCTGACACACACTGTGAGCTGTGAGGTCTTATATAGGCAGGTGTGTACCTTTACAAATCAAGTCCTATCAGTTTAATTAAACACAGCTGGACTCCAATGAAGTAGAACCATCTCAAGGAGGATCTGAAGGAAATGGACAGCATGTGACTTAAGGCCCCGTCATACTAAGCAAGATCGCTAGCGAGATCACTGAAGCGTCACCGATTTTGTGACGCAACAGCGACCTAGCCAGCGATCTCGCTTAGTGTGACACGCAGCGACGATCATTCCCCCTGCTGGGCATCGCTGATCGTCGGTGAATGTCCTGGACCATTTTTTCATCGTTGGTCTCCCGCTGGAGAGCGCGCATCGCTGCATGTGACAGCGGGAGACCAACGATCAGCGAGCTCCCAGCGCGTACAACAGAAGCTGGGAACTGGTATCTAGGGTGCATATCGGGTAACTAAGCACCGTGCGGCGCTTAGTAACCCGATGTTTAGCCTGGATACCAGCGGTCCTGATCAGTCTGCCCATGTGACAGCTCACCAGCGATCAGCTAACGATGTCCCAGCGATCCTATTCACGTCGGATCATTGGTGGGATCGCTGGAACATTGAAGAGTGTGACGGGACCCTTAAATATGTGTCTGAGCAAAGGGTCTGAATACTTATGACCATGTTATATTTCAGTTTTCTCTTTTTTAATAAATTTGCAAAAAATTTTACATTTCTGTTTTTTTCAGTCAAGATGGAGTGCAGAGTATACATTAATGAGAAAAAATGAACGTTTTTGAATTTACCAAATGGCTGTAATGAAACAAAGAGTGAAAAATTTAAAGGGGTCTGAATACGTCCCATACCCACTGTATATTAAAATTAATAGCATATGACAAACACAAATCTGTTTTAGGCTAACACTGTATGATTGCAAACATTTATTTTACAATAACTTTTTCTGGCAAACTATGTATAGTAAATGCAATAAAAATCACATTGATGGCCCAACAAAAAAATACGGTAGTGCGTTCTAAAACCCGTACACTTGGACACCCAAAATAACCCTGGACCAGAACTGGTTAGTAACTGGCGAAAAGACTCTAAAACTTCTGTATGTCAGAGTAGGTGCAAATGTGCATGCTAACTGAAACCCGAAGGACCCCATTATAGTTAGTGACTGCTCTGTCCCTGACCTGAGTTTCGTTATTCTGTTCCAGTTCCTGCATGGGATAGAGGAATACAGTGCGTTGATGTGAGCGCAGCTTCACCCCGTGAATAAAGCTGCATTTACATATACGTTTTCTAGTCCTTAGAAGTTTTATTTGACATTATGTTTACTCTCGTTTGTAAAGGTACGGAAACATCCACCAATGTTCATCAGAAGCTTTTTTATCATGTCATTGGAACCGACCAGTCCAAAGATATTTTATGTGCTGAATTCTTAGATGAGCCTAAATGGATGGGGGAGCTGAGGTAAGAAGAAACCTTTTCCTTATTCTTTATAACTGATGTGCTGAAGGGTTAGCAAGTGTTTAAAGACGCAAGGCAGATCCCAAGGCGATGCCATCATTTTATCACCAATCCTAAGAACAAACCCACTCTGATTACATATTGGAAAGTGCCTTACAGGTCATTTTGCAAACCATTTGGTGAAAAGGCAGCTGCGACTTCCATGATGAATATCGGGAGTTCCTTCACTTGCGCCACCACTTTTAATAACTCTTCTGCCAGGCTATGGAGTTTGGAGCCTGCACTGTATACGAATAGCATACCCAGGACTCTTAATTTTTAGTGTGGTTTGTCTAATGTATCCCTTTTTTTTTTTTTTTTTTTTCATTATTTTTTTTTTAGCAACGTTTTTATATTGCTCCCAACCGGTTTGTGTTGGTATATACTTTTGCTTTACCTTTGGCTCTAATGTGATCAGCCTACAACACATCTATGGGACATTTTGAAGGATGTTTGTATCCAGCAGAGGGAGCTTGGAAATTGTATTTAGTTAACTTGCATATAGTCTGAATATTCTGTTTTATTATTATTATTATTATACATTTTTATAGCACCATTTATTCCATGGTGCTTTACATGTGAAAGGGGCAGATATAGACAAGTACAATAAACGTGAGCAAAACAGGCACACACAAGTACAGAAGTAGAGAGGACCCTGCCCTCGAGGGCTCACAGTCGACAGGGGATAGGTGAAGATACAAAAGGAGAGGGTAGAGCTGGTTGTTCGGTGGTTCAGTAGACTGATGATCACTGCAGGTTGTAGGCTTGTCAGAAGAGGTGGGTCTTCAGGTTCCTTTTGAAGGTTTCCGTGGTAGGCGAAAGCCTAATGTGTTGGGGTAGAGAGTTCCAGAGTATATTGGAAGCACGGGAGAACTCTTGTATGTGGTTTTGGGAAGAAGAGATAAGAGGGGAGTAGAGAAGGAGATCCTGAGAGGATCGAAGGTGGCGTGTAGGTAAGTATCGGGAGACCATGTCACAGATGTATGGAGGAGACAGGTTGTGGATGGCTTTGTATGTCATACTTAGGGTTTTGAACTGGAGCCTCTGGACAATAGGAAGCCAGTGAAGGAATTGGCATATAGGAGAGGCTGGGGGATAACGGAGAGACAGGTGGATTAGTCGGGCAGAATAGTGTAGGATGGATTGGAGTGGTGTTGGAGGGGAGGCCAGAGAGTAGGAGGTTGCAATAGTCAAGGCAGGAGATGATGAGGGCATGCACTAGCGTTTTTGCAGTTTCTTGGTCAAGGAATGCACGGATCCGGGAAATGTTTTTGAGTTGGAGTTGGCAGCAGGAGGCAAGGGCTTGGATATGTGACTTGAAAGAGAGGGCAGAGTCGAGGATCACCCCGAGGCACCGAGCTTGCGAGACTGGGGAAAGTGAGCAGCCATTGACATTGATGGATAGGTCTGGTGGAGGGGTTTAGTGAGGTGGGGGAAAGAAAAATTTTGTTTTGTCCCTGTTCAGTTTTAGAAAGTGAGCAGAAAAGAAAGCTGAAATAGCAGACAGACATTGTGGATTTTGGTCAGTAGAGAGGTGATGTCAGGTACAGATGGGTAGATCTGCGTGTCATCGGCGTAGAGATGATCCTGCAAACCGTGGGATTCTATGAGCTGTCTCAGGCCGAAGGTGTAGATGGAGAAGAGTAGTGGTCCTAGAACTGAGCCTTGGAGAACACCGACAGACAGGGGGCGAAGTGAGGAGGTATTGTGGGAGAGGGAGACACTGAATGTCAGGTCTGTTAGATATGACGAGATCCAGGATAGGACCAAGTTTGTGATGCCAAGAGATGAGAGAATCTGTAACAGGAGGGAATGGTCCACAGTGTCGAAGGCTGAAGACAAGTCCAGGAGAAGGAGGACAGAGTAGTGTCGCTTGCTCTTGGCGGTTAGTAGGTCGTTGGTGATTTTAGTTAGGGCAGTTTCAGTTGAGTGATGCGGTCGGAAACCAGATTGTAACCGGTCAAAGAGGGAGCAGGAGGTGAGGTGGGAGGACAGTTCATGATGGACATGCTGTTCCAGTAGTTTTGAAGCATAAGGGAGAAGTGATATCGGGCGATAGCTAGACACAGAAGATTGGCCGAGGGAGCGTTTTTTGAGGATGGGTGAGATTGAGGCATATTTGAAGGATGAGGGGAAGACACCATTTGTAAGTGAGAGGTTGAAGAGGTGTGTTAGGTTTGGGATGAAGACTACGGCGAGGTTAGGGATGAGGTGGGACGGGAGCAGGTCAGGCGTGCAAGTGGTGAGATGTGATCTTGACAGAAGGGTGGAGAGCTGATCTTCTGTCATGGTAGAGAGGCTGGTTTTGGAAGAACAGGGCAGTCAAGAGGAGGGCCAAAGCTTTCTCTGATCTTGTCGATCTTCTGCTTAAAGAAAGAGGCACAGTCTTCAGCAGAAATGAGAGGTGAGGGAGGAGGTGCTGGGGGATGGAGTAGAGAATTGAAAGTTTTGAAAAGCTGTTTAGGGTTGTGAGACAGGGAGGATATGAGAGATGAGAAGTAAGTTTATTTTGCGGCAGTGAGCGTAGACTTGAAGCTGGCGAGGGACTGCTTCTATGTGATAAAGTTCTCTGCAGAACGGGATCTCTTCCATTTCCGCTCAGTGACCCTGGAAGTCCGTCTCAGTTCTTTAGTCTGGCTGGTCAGCCAGGGTTGCCTGTTGATTGTACGAGTTTTGCTGTGCATGAGAAGATCGGCCGAATTGAGTGCTGCTGTTATTGTGGTGTTATATAAAGTGGCAGCAGCATCTGTGTCATGAAGGGAAGCTATGTCTGTAAGAGGGAGAAAAGACTCAGAGTGTCATGTATAGTGTACAGTTCCTATAGCGTCTTGTGCTTGGGTGCGAGGAAAACACAGGAGACACAGGTTGATATGAAATGACTTGTATTACTTCATACAAGCATGCTGAAAAGTTGACACAGTTTGCAGGAACAGCAACAGGAGACACAGCAGGCCAGAGTAACTTCAAGCACTACAATAAATCTCCAAAGCAGGTTCAGGATCTCTTCTCTGTACCGTAATTCCTCTGCAAACATGGATTCACCAAACAGCAGGTTTCCAGAGTCTAAAAGTGTTCCAAGGCTCCTCAGTAGGGAATAGCTGGAGTACAAGTCCAAGGTTTCCAGAAGTCAGGTCACAGACTGACTGAGGCTTGATTCAGGAGCACTGATTGTTCAGCTGAGGCTGCTTAAGAAGCAAGAGGGAAGAATCAGGGCGGGAACATGAAAACTGGAAACTCCATATTAACTGAGGGCAAGAGCTGCAGAAAGACAGAAAGCAAAATGGCCGACGGAAAACTGAGTTTCAAGGAACATGTCAACAGAGACAAAGAACCTTACATTACTCCCCCCTTAGGGACAACCTCCGGATGACCTCAGACCAGGCTTGTCAGGGTACCTCTGATGAAACTGGCGGAGCAGGCGAGGAGCATTTACATTATTGACTGGTTCCCATGAGTTGTCCTCCACTGGGTAGCCCTGCCATTTAATCAAATATTGCAACTGATTTCTGTACAACCTGGAATCTAGAATCCTTTCCACCATAAATTCTTCTTGACCATCGACCAGCACTGGGTCAGGGCAAGGAGAAGAACGTCCAGGAAACGTATTGGGTGTTGCAGCCTTTAGTAGGGATACATGAAAGACAGGGTGGATTCTCATAGTTCTGGGCAGTTGAAGACGACAAGCAACAGCACTTATAATCTTATTGATCTTATAAGGTCCAATGTACTTATGTCCCAATTTAGACGATGGAATCTTTAATTTAAGATTTCTGGTTGACAGCCAGACCAAATCTCCTACCTTGAAAGCTGGTGCAGGTTTACGAAATTTATCTGCTGCTTTCTTGTACCTTTCCTGAGCCAATTCTAGATTTTCCTTTAGAAGATCCATATTCTTTTGTAAAGAAGTGATTCTTTCAGCCACTGCCGGCAAGGGCGTATCTATGGGAAATCGAGGAAGAATGTTAGGATGATAACCTAGATTGGAGTAAAAAGGAGACTGCTTAGTGGAGGCGCTCTGAGAGTTGTTATAAGAGAACTCAGCCAGTGAAAGTAGATCCACCCAATCATCCTGTAGGTGGCAGATAAAACAGCGGAGATACTGCTCCAGGGTCTGATTGGTTTGTTCTGTCTGTCCATTAGTCTGGGGATGAAAAGCAGAAGAAAGGTTTACTTTAATGTCCAATGCTGCACAGAAATTTTGCCAAAACCTTGAAGTGAATTGCACCCCTCGATCCGAAATGACCTCATCCGGTACTCCATGTAAGCGAAACACATTCTTAATCATCAAGTCTGATGTCTGTTTTGCAGTGGGTAAGCCGACACAAGGGATAAAATGAGCTGCCTTTGTTAGACGGTCAACCACCACTAGAATGGTGTTCTTCCCTTGAGAGGTTGGTAACTCCACAATGAAGTCCATAGAAATGGATCCCCACGGGCGGGACGGGGTGGGAAGAGGTTGCAACAGACCAGTTGGTGAGGAGCGAGGTGTTTTGCATCTTGCACAGACTTCACATGAAGTGACATAGTTTAAGACATCTTTCCTGTAAGTGGGCCACCAAAAGAAACGAGAAAGAAATTCTTGTGTCTTTAGAATTCCCCTATGCCCGGCTATCCTGGAATCGTGGATGAGTTGCAATACTCTCAATCTGACTGTTTCAGGTATATACAGACGTTGTCCCTGAATCCACACACCATTCTTAAAGACAAGACTTACGTCCCTTGGGGGTTGAGCCAACAAAGAATCCGCATGGTATGCTTCCTTGATGTCCTTAAGTAGGTCTTGATTATGAATCACTCCCAGGAATCTAGAGTCAGGAAGAATAGTCTTAGGAGGAGTAAGTGGACGTGTCTCTGCTGAATGAATCCTAGAGAGTGCATCAGCCTTTCCATTGCGCGATCCTGGTCTATAAGAAATGACAAAATTAAATTGGTTTAGGAAAAGATTCCAGCGAGCCTGGCGAGGAGTCAGGCACTTAGCCGACCTGATAAATTCAAGGTTACGATGGTCTGTCAGGACGACTATTTGCTGTGCAGCTCCCTGAAGAAGGTGTCTCCATTCCTTGAAGGCGGCAATAATGGCCAACAATTCTCTATTGCCCACATTGTAGTTCCTCTCAGCCGAAGACAACTGCTGGGAAAAGAAGGCACAGGGATGCAAGACATTCTTCTCACCTGTTCTCTGAGAGAGTATAGCTCCAACGGCACAGTCTGAAGCATCCACCTCTATTATGAAGGCAAGCTCGGGGTTGGGATGTACTAAGATAGGTGCGGTGGTAAATTTATCCTTTAAACAGGAAAATGCTTCCTGAGTAGAGTTGAGCGATACTTTCCGATATCCTAAAGTATCGGAATCGGAATGGTATCGCCGATATCACTAAAATATCGGCGATACCCGATACCGATACCGGAAGTCCCATGTAAGTCTATGGGAACAAAATATCGCAACTAAAAAAACCCCATTCTTTCCTTGTAAACACTAAATATACACACATAGAATACATATATATATATATACATGTCATTGTGACATATATATATATACATATATGTATAGTTTATACACTTCTACATAGTAAAATATCCTCTGATTCAATTGCCGGGTAAAGCCGGCTTCAGTGAAAAGACAGAAGCACCCGACATGAAATGACACTTGGTGTACATAGGGTTAACCATGTCTTTTCATGTCGTTTGCTATCTGATTTGCACAAACAATTAAATCAGTCTATGTGTGCAAAATTTCACACCTGTAGGGGTTAATTAAAGGTGTAAATTCGTAGCAAAAAAGTCCGGTTTTTTTACAACGAATTTACACCTTTAATTAACCCCTACAGGTGTGAAATTTTGCACACATAGACTGATGTAATTGTTTGTGCAAATTAGATAGCAAAGGACATGAAAAGACATGGTTAACCCTATGTACACCAAGTGTCATTTCATGTCGGGTTCTGCATTTTCACAAAAGCCGGCAATTGAATTAGCGGCTATTATACTATGTAGAAGTGTATGAACTACAAATATAAATATATATATATATGTGTCACAAATTCAATGACATGTATATATATATATATGAGGTGTAAAATTGCTGAAAAAAAATGCGTGGGCTCCCGCCCTATTTTCGCAACCAGACAGACAAAGCCAGTGAGTGGGGGCAGATAATAATAGCCCAGAGAGGGACCATTATTTTTGCCCCCCCCCCGGCTACTAACATCTGCCCCCAGACACCCCAGGAAAGACAAATCTATAATTAGATTTGCCCTTTCTGGCACTTTACCCGTCTATTCCCATTGCCCTGTAGCGGTGGCGAATGGGTTAATATGGGGTTAAAGCCACCTTGCTATTGAAAGGTGACCTTAAGCCAGGTTAATAATTGAGAGCTGTCAATTAGACAACTATCAATTATTAATCCTATTGCATGAAATAAAAATAAAACACACACACTTTAATTAAAAATCATTTTAATGAAATAAAGACACATGTTTTTGACCATCTTTTATTTTACTGCAAAAACCATTTCCTGTAATAAAAATAAAATAAAAAAGCAAAATTATTCTTACCTATCCCATGCACAGTCAGGTCCCACGGTGTAATCCTTCAGAAAGGGTTAATGTTTACTGCAGGGACCGCAGCTAATGCTGCAGCCTCACAGTAAACCCCAAATGAATGAGTTCCTCTCCTGCCTGACAGGAGAGTAAAGGCTGGGTGTCACATAACGATACACCAGCGATCCCGACAATGATATGCACTTGTCAGGATCGCTGGTGTATCGCTACATGATCGCTGCTGAGCTGCCAAACAGGCAGCTCAGGCAGCGATCTGGGACAGCGACACTGCGGGTAACATCGCTTAAGGGCCCGTCTCACATAGCGATATCGCTACCGAGATCGCTGCTGAGTCACTAGTTTTGTGACGCAGCAGCGAGCTCACCAGCGATATCGCTGTGTGTGACATTCAGCGACGATCAGCCCCCTGCCGGGTATCGCTGATCGTTGCAGAAATGTCAGGACCTTTTTTTGATCGCTGGTCTCCCGCTGACCGGCACGCATCGCTGCGTGTGACAGGCGGGAGACCAGCGATCCGCTGGTAACCAAGGTACACAGCGGGTTTCCAGGCACCGCGCAGCGCTTGGAAACCCGCTGTGTACCTTGGATACCAGCTCCCTGCATCAGGGCGCTGGTATCCAAGGTACACAGCGGGTTTCTAGGCACAGCCCCGCGCCTGGAAACCCGCTGTGTACCTTGGTTACCAGCGGATCGCTGGTCTCCCGCCTGTCACACGCAGCGATGTGTGCCTGTCAGCGGGAAACCAGCGATCAAAAAAAGGTCCTGACATTTCAGCGACGATCAGCGATACCCGGCAGGGGGGCTGATCGTCGCTGAATGTCACACACAGCGATATCGCTGGTGAGCTCGCTGCTGCGTCACAAAACTAGTGACTCAGCAGCGATCTCGGTAGCGATATCGCTATGTGAGACGGGCCCTTAAGTGGAAAGCTTAATTGATTGCTTTCCACTTTCACTTCAGGTCAGCCAGGGACACAATCAGTGACGTCAGAGGGAACTGATTAACAAAAATAGGGGTTCCCTTCGAAAAAAAAATGGCGTGGGGTCCCCCCTATTTTTGTTAACCAGCCAGATGAAGCAGACCGCTGAGGCCTGGATTTTCAGGCTGTTAAGGAGCCAAGATCCATGGACCTTGCCAGCCTGATAATACCAGGCCACAGCAGTCTGCATATCTTGGCTGATTAACAAAAATAGGGGATCCCCTCGAAAAAAATTGGCGTGGGGTCCCCCCTATTTTTGTTTAACCAGCCAGATGAAGCAGACGCTGAGGCCTGGATTTTCAGGCTGTTAAGGAGCCAAGATCCATGGACCTTGCCAGCCTGATAATACCAGGCCACAGCAGTCTGCATATCTTGGCTGATTAACAAAAATAGGGGATCCCCTCGAAAAAAATTGGCGTGGGGTCCCCCCTATTTTTGTTAACCAGCCAGATGAAGCAGACCGCTGAGGCCTGGATTTTCAGGCTGTTAAGGAGCCAAGATCCATGGACCTTGCCAGCCTGATAATACCAGGCCACAGCAGTCTGCATATCTTGGCTGATTAACAAAAATAGGGGATCCCTCGAAAAAAATTGGCGTGGGGTCCCCCCTATTTTTGTTAACCAGCCAGATGAAGCAGACCGCTGAGGCCTGGATTTTCAGGCTGTTAAGGAGCCAAGATCCATGGACCTTGCCAGCCTGATAATACCAGGCCACAGCAGTCTGCATATCTTGGCTGATTAACAAAAATAGGGGATCCCCTCGAAAAAAATTGGCGTGGGGTCCCCCCTATTTTTGTTAACCAGCCAGATGAAGCAGACCGCTGAGGCCTGGTTTTTCAGGCTGGTAAGGATCCAATATCCATGGACCTTGCCAGCCTGATAATACCAGGCCACAGCAGTCTGCTTAGCTTGGCTGGTTAACAAAAATAGGGGATCCCCTCGAAAAAAAAACGCGCGTAGGGGTCCCCCTATTTTTGTTAACCAGCCAAGTAAAATGCAGACTGCTGCGGCCTGGTATTAAAAGACTGTCAAGGCCCATGGATTTTGGCCCTCAACAGCCTGATAATACCAGGCTACAGCAGCCCCACATTTGGCGCATCAAAAGATGTGCCAATTGTGGCACTTTACCCGGCTCTTCCCACTTGCCCTGTAGCGGTGGCAAGCGGGGTAATAAGGGGTTAATGTCACCGTTGATTGCACGGTGACAATAAGCCCGGTTAATAATGGAGAGGCGTCAATAAGACACCGATCCATTATTAATCCCAAAGTTATTAAATGTGTAAAAAAAAAACAAAGCAAGAAAAAAGTCTTTTAATGAAATAAAAGAGACAACACAGTTTTCATTAATTTTATTGTACTCTCATTCCTGCGACGCCATCGATCTCCTGTAAAAAAAGAAAAAAAACAAACCAACAGTATACCACCTGTCCGACGCAGTCCATAACGACAGTCCCACGACGATCCAACTCTGCTACATCGCAATGACAGGCAGAGCCTGTCATCGCAACGCAGCACAGCTGATTACCTGCTTCCCCGGCGGTGACGTCATCGGACTGACTGCTTTACGGCCGGGATTACCCAGCAGTCACTGCAGTTATCGCGAGAAACTGCATGTGACCGCCGGGGAAAGAAGATTGCGGCCATCAAGCAGTCCAGGACGTGACCGCCGGAGATCTTCTGCCAGGTAAGTGCCGCTGACTCCTGACAGACCCGACCGACGGACACTGACAGTGACAGTGACAATCCCGATTCCGGTATCCGATATGACGAAAATATCGGAACTCGGAATCGGAATTCCGATACAGCCAATATCGGCCGATACCCGATATTTGCAGTATCGGAATGCTCAACCCTATTCCTGAGCTTGCGGGGTCCAGGAGAACCTAGACTGTTTCCGGGTAAGTTGGGTGATAGGTGACACTACCTCAGAAAAATTCTTAATGAAACGTCTATAGAAGTTGGCAAACCCGATGAAACGCTGCACCTCCTTCACATTTCTAGGAATTGGCCAATCCTTGATGGCTTGGGTCTTGCTTCCATCCATACTAATCCCTTGCGTAGATAGTACATACCCCAGAAATTGAATTTCGGTCCTATGGAATTCACATTTTTCAAGTTTGATGTAGAGATGGTTTTGTCTTAGGCGTTCTAAGACCATTCTCACATGTCCATGATGTTCCTCTGTGGAGTTAGAAAAAATTAGAATATCATCCAGATAAATCACCACAAATGTATCTAGGAGATCCCTGAAGATATCATTCACGAAGTGTTGGAAAGTGGCTGGGGCGGTACTCAGACCAAAAGGCATAACTAGATATTCAAAGTGTCCATAGCGTGACCTGAAAGCAGTCTTCCATTCATCCCCAGGTCTAATACGGACCAAGTTATAGGCCCCACGGAGATCCAGTTTAGAGAAATTTTGGCATGCCGCACTCTCTCCAACAACTCAGGGATTAAAGGCAATGGATAACGGTTTCTAATAGTAACCTTATTGAGTTCCCTATAGTCTATGCAGGGTCTCAGAGATCCATCTTTCTTCTTCACAAAGAAGATGGGTGCACCTGCGGGAGATGAAGAGGGGCATATGAAGCCCTTGGCTAAATTTTCGTCTATATAATCCTTCAAAGCTTTTAGCTCGGGCCCCGCTAGGGGTAGATCTTACCAAAAGGTATCTCGGCTCCAGGCAATAATTCAATTGGACAATCATATGGACGGTGAGGAGGAAGCTGATCAGCGTTCTTCTTGTCACATAAATCCACATAGTCCTGGTATACAGCTGGTAGTTCAGGGACTGACATGGTTCCTTTAGGAACAGAGCAAGCTGAAACTCCTTGACTCATCTGTTTCTCCGGAAAGTGTAATTCCTTGGTCTCCCAGTTAATCGTAGGATTCTGCGCCTGCAGCCATGGTAGCCCTAGAATAATGGAAAAGTGGGGAGAAGAGATAAGCAAAAAAGACATTTTCTCCTGATGATCTTTACCCATAAGGACCCTCAAAGGCTCTGTTTCTTGATCCACTGGTCCAGAAGTCAGTAGAGAGCCATCCACAGTCTCCATCTGTACTGGAGTAGCCTTCTTCACTTTACGTATCCCCTGTTTCAGAGCAAAGGAGATATCCATAAAATTTCCACTTGCTCCTGAGTCGATCATAGCAGAGCTAGACACCCAGACTGAGTCAACCCAGAGTTTGATGGAAAGGAAGCAATGAGAACTGTTTCTTTTACAACTCAGCTGGACACCGCTGAGGAAACTTGAAAAATTGCAGCGTTTATACCGTCATCGTCCCAGAACTAACAGAGTTTAAGTCCGAGAAATCAAGATCTCTTGCAGCAGATCTCTCTGGAGCCTGAGGCTCGGACATGACAGAGCTCCTCTCGCAACACTCACAGTGAATGACTGCTGCAGTAGTCTTACGAGAACGGCTGGGGCAGTTTATAATGAAGTGCCCTGACTTACCACAGTAGAAACATAGATTTTCCTTTATACGATGTTCTTTGCGTGCATCACTAACCCGTCTTTGTAAAGAATCCACCTGCATGGGTTCAGGTTCTGGTTCCCTTGTGATCCTACTCAAAGGTTCCTTAGCTGAGGAGGGAGGTAGTAAAAGGTTAGTGCGATTATTTTCGAACCATCTCTCTGTCTGCGTTCAGTCAGACGAGCATCAATACGGATACAATAGTTAATAAAGTCACCTAACGCAGTGGGAGGGTCGGCACGAGCAAGTTCATCCTTAATCAGTGGAGACAACCCTTTCCGAAAAATAGATTTTTTTAGCGGAAGTGTCCCAAGTGGTATCAAGAGCCCATCTCCTGAAATCCAGGGCATATTCGGCTACTGAACGCTTACCTTGGCGCAAAGTTAACATGGATGCTTCAGCTGTTGCACCTCGATTGGGGTCATCAAACACCTGCCCCATGGCTGAAATAAAAGCATCAAGGTGATTCAAACAATCATCCTCAGTCTCAATCAGAGGGTTTGCCCACATCAAAGCCTTATTGGTAAAGCAACATGATTATAGTAAGCACTTTGGATCGTTCAGTGGGAAATTGTGAAGCATGTGCAGAGAAAAATAAATTGCATTGATTAATAAATCCCCTGAATTTCTCACATTCACCGCCAAAACGAAAAGGAGGTAATTTGGGGATCCCAGAACTCGGGGTTATGGCAGGAGCCTGGGCTCGTTCCTCTAGAGCCTCAATCCTGGCTCGCAATTCCTGGGTAGTCTGTCCAAACACTTGCAAATTATGATTAGTGAGGTCCTGTAGGCTTGCAAAACGGGTTTTTAAAGTCTGTACATCTGAAAGGATTGTATCAGTCACTCCGCAAAGTTCCTTTATGCGGGCCTCCATCTTCCAGATATTTTAAGGCAGAAGTGCTGGAAGGAGAAGAGGAAAGGAAAAAAAAAAAACAATAGTGTTTACCTGTGGTAACACTCCAGAGTAAAATTTTAAGGGAATGCGCTCACCTGGAATGGTTGTGAGAAGTCACAACCACTGTCATCACATAAGGTATTAAACGGACATCGGATATCCACAGTCACAGCAGACACGGCTTTCCCAGACCCAGCAGACACTAAACATTGGCTCCTGAATCTTGTCATGTATAGTGTACAGTTCCTATAGCGTCTTGTGCTTGGGTGCGAGGAAAACACAGGAGACACAGGTTGATATGAAATGACTTGTATTACTTCATACAAGCATGCTGAAAAGTTCACACAGTTTGCAGGAACAGCAACAGGAGACACAGCAGGCCAGAGTAACTTCAAGCACTACAATAAATCTCCAAAGCAGGTTCAACATCTCTTCTCTGTACCGTAATTCCTCTGCAAACATGGATTCACCAAACAGCAGGTTTCCAGAGTCCAAAAGTGTTCCAAGGCTCCTCAGTAGGGAATAGCTGGAGTACAAGTCCAAGGTTTCCAGAAGTCAGGTCACAGACTGACTGAGGCTTGATTCAGGAGCACTGATTGTTCAGCTGAGGCTGCTTAAGAAGCAAGAGGGAAGAATCAGGGCGGGAACATGAAAACTGGAAACTCCATATTAACTGAGGGCAAGAGCTGCAGAAAGACAGAAAGCAAAATGCCCGACGGAAAACTGAGTTTCAAGGAACATGTCAACAGAGACAAAGAACCTTACACAGAGAGTGATTGAGGTGTTTGAGATTTCTGCGAGGGTGAGTGAATTTGTGGAGTGGGGGTTGTGCACTAGGAGAGTAGAGGGAAGAGAATGTCAGTAGGTTGCGGTCAGACAGGGAGAGGTGAGTTAGTGAGATTAGTAAGGGAACAGAGGCAGGTGAAGATGAGGTCCAGCGTGTGGCCATCTTTGTGAGTGGCCACAGAGGACCATTGAGTGAGGCCAAAGGAGGCAGTCAGCGATAAAAGTTTAGAGGCAGCTGAGGTGGAAGTGTCAGTGGGGATATTGAAGTCACCCATGATGATAGTGGAGATGTCAGCAGAAAGGAAATGAAGTAGCCAGGTGGTGGAGTGGTCGAGAAAGGAAGAGATGGCAAGTTCTGGGGGGTGGTAGATGACAGCCAGCTGGAGATTGGAGGGGGTGTAGATGCAGATGGAGTGCTCCTCAAACGAGGGAAGAGTAAGGGAGGGTTGTAGCGGAATTGTGGTAAAGGAGCAAGCCGACTTGTCCTTTACGTTTGTTGCTGGCGCGAGGGTGTGAGAAAGATTGAATCCGCCATAAGAAAGTGCAGCTGTAGAGGCTGAGTGAGAGGGGGGGTGAGCCAGGTTTCAGTGACGGCAAGGAAGGAGAGTTTGTTAGTGATAGAGGTCATCATGGATAAACGACAGTTTGTTGCAGACAGAGCATGCGTTCCATAGTACTTCAGGTAGGGGGATCGGGGAGTGGTGGCTGAATGAATGGGTATGAGGTTATCATCATTGCGAAAACTTGTAGAGGATCGTCGCAGGGTGTTAGAAATGAGTGTGGTGATGTGTTGAGGAGGGCTAAGATTTGGGGATACGTCACCCGCAATGAGGAGTAGCAGACAGAGCGTTAGAAGGTGGGAGCAGGATAGGACATGATGAGGCCGTGTGTGTCTGGAGAAAAAGGATTGTATGTGGAGGAACAGTTGTGAGGAGGAGGTGAGATGGCTGTGGAGGATGGAGGGAGAAATGACTACTTCCTTACTAGGTGGGGGATTACAGGAGATAGGAAGAAAGAAAGTAGTTTGGGGATGAAAGTGAAAAGAAACTGAAACATTATAGTGGTGTTCTATCCCATTACCTTACAGTCAATTCCAGTCCAATTCTAGTCTAATTCAGAGTAGTGTAAATAGAAATCTATAATTTGAATGATGGAATTTGAAAGATGCATGGATCAGACAAGTCTGGATCGGGCTACAGGCTCTCAATATTTCTGGAACTAGGAGCAATCCGCTGTGAGTGGGGATGTGGATGTGTGTGGCAAGACCACATGCTCAGAGTGAAACAAAGGTCATAAAAAGGGGGGAGGGGTTAGACTGACCACTCAGATATTCATGGAAAACACAAGAGGAATGAGACATTATGGATACAAAAGGATGGATAAGCAGAGCATACTAGAGAGAGTAAATGCAATTCACATAGGCAGTCAGGAACAGGGGACAAGTTGTGTACATTCAAAGCATAACTGTGAGAAGAGGAGACATATATATTTTTAAACAAAGGTATATAAATTTCCATCATTTATAGTATAATTTTCAGTGCTGTTTATTAATGGGGCTGCCAAAATATGTCATAATATAATATAATGAGTGACGTTCATTTTAAAGGGGTTTTCTAGCTCTGCTGTTTGCTTTGGCAGAGATGCTGAGCTCTGTGATTGGCTCGCCAGTAGTGTTGAGCGATACGATACTGCAAATATCGGATATCGGCCGATATTAGCTGTATCGGCCTTTCGATTCCGAATACCGATATTTTCGTCATATCGAATACCGGAATCGGGATTGTCACTGTCATTGTCAGTGTCCGTCGGTCGGGTCTGTCACTGTCAGTGTCCGTCGGTCGGGTCTGTCAGGAGTCAGCGGCACTTACCTGGCAGAAGATCTCCGGCGGTCACGGCCTGGACTGCTTCATGGCCGCCATCCTCTTCTCCCGGCGGTCACATGCAGTTTCTCGCGATAACTGCAATGACTGCTGGGTAATCCCGGCCGTAAAGCAGTCAGTCCGATGACGTCACCGCCGGGGAAGCAGGTAATCAGCTGTGCTGCGCCGGGATGACAGGCTCTGCCTGTCATTCTGATGTAGCAGAGCTGGATCGTCGTGGGACACTCGTTACTATGGACTGCGTCGGACAGGTGGTATACTGCTGTTTTTTTTTTTCATTTTTTTACAGGAGATCGATGGCGTCGCAAGATGAGACTGTAATAAAAGTAATGAAAACTGTGTTGTGTTTTTTATTAAATTAAAAAAATTTTTTATGAACATTCACCCGTCCGGGTACATCAACAATTTAACTATTTACATATTTAACTATTTACATACAGGGACCCTGTCCGGGTTATTTATAATTCTTTGGCAGGGGTGTTCCAGGTACCACCTGGTACTCTTCTGATGCTTGCCAAACATCCGAGACACCAAGGACCACCAGGACCTGATGACGTCGTGTGGCCTGTACAGTCAAGTCGTGACCCGCTATCTGGGTCTGTGTGGCCACCTCTTTCATCTCCCTCCGGGTCTGGACCCCTATGTCCCGGACTGAACGAACCCCAGGGGGCCTAACAGGCGCCGGGTACGGGCCAGCTATCATTATCATGTCCATAGCTGGGGCTGCTGAGGAGACCACTGAGGGAGGCTGGGGAGATTTACGGCGTGGGGTGGGCACTTGTGCAGAGGCCTGGTTGGGGGAGGCTGAAGGCTCGGAGGGTCTGTCAGTTTCCTGACACTCTGGGGAGTAGGGGTCGCACCTGGTAACATTTAGGGCGTACCATCCATTGTAACCCCAGTGTCGGGTGTAAGTCACCAAGTCTCCTGGCAACAGATCCCTCCCCGGGTGTCCTTCTGGGAGGTGAGTCTCCACGTCCCGCCGGGTCACAAAGACTTCTAAATAAAGTCCAGGCTCCTGGATGAAGCCCCAACCACCTTTCAATTTAAAGCTCCGTACTGCACCCTTACGCCGCGGCTCCCTCAGGGTACCTTTATCTTTTCTCATCCGGTCCTTATCTGCCCGGTCCTTCTCGATGTGACTTTGGCGAAGTTTCTGGGATTCGCGCTGCTCCCTTTGTCGCTCTGCTTCCTTCTCCCAACGTCTCCACTCTTCCTCCTGACGCCGGTTGTAATTCTCCTCCAGCATCTCCACATCTCCACCATCAAACTGCAGCTTATGATGTCCGGTTTGCGGCAGCTCTCCTGGCGCCCCCCAGTCCTGGCGGCGCTCACCTGCGGAGGAAGCAGCCGGCTCTGGAACAGATGACAGTCGGGGCTCAGGTACAGACTGGTAGACCTCTGGTGCCTGCGCGGCCTCCTCCATGAGGACGGGTGTCGCTTCTTCTGTCTCAGCGACGGGGGCAGACAGCGGGATCTGGGGTGCTGCCGGTGCAGAGGTTTTTGCAGGAACGGGTGCCTCCACTGCGACAACGTCAACCGGATCACATTGCAAGGGCTGGGATGCCCGCACGGACTCCTCTACTAGAACGGGTGCCTCACCTTCCGGTACAGACACTTCAGGTAAGAGGGATTGGCGCCGCTCCAAGTTTAGTTTTAGGGCACGCCAGCTGGCTTCCATCCTGGCGACCTCCTCCCGGTGCCGGGCCAGGTCTCTCAGGGTATCCTCCGCTTCTTGCAGCGTAGGAGGGTTTCCAGGCCGGGTGCCCAACGGTGGTTCCGTGGCGATCGGGTCGCTTCCGTGGGGGGAGAGCTCTGACTGCTCCATCCCTTCACACTTCTGCTCGTGTCCATTAGCCATCTCTGCCAAGTCACATGTGTCATTAGCATCTGGAGAGGGCCCCTCTTTTGTAGTGAGGCGGGACCTTCGTGTTAGTTTCCGCACACTGAGGAGGATGAGGAGGCGGAACTCAAGAGCTGTGGGGCACGATCTTACATTGCAGTACCATTTAGAGTGGTCGGCCACTGAGTGAGTGTACACCCACGAAGAGCACGCCCTTCTTCTTCACCAGTGCCTCGTCGTGATGCAGATATGGCGGAAAAATGGCAAATACATTCTCTGATGATTTTAGCAATTCTCAAGCACAAAACCAGTTCAATTCAGGCACACAGGACTCGCTTATAGCGAGCTACAGAATCCTGTTCGTGACGCCCAAGTTGAGTCGCACAGAGCAAGAGGTTTTGGGGTACTCGGCACCGAGCCCGTCGACTTCTATGGGGTATGTCACAGCTTTACCCGGCAATTGAATCAGAGTCTATTTTACTATGTAGAAGTGTATAAACTATAAATATATGTATATATATATGTCACAATGACATGTATATATATATATATATATATTGTATTCTATGTGTGTATATTTTGTGTTTACAACGAAAGAAAGGTTTTTTTTGGTTGCGATTTTTTTGTTCCCATAGACTTACATTGGACTTCCGGTATCGGAATCGGATATCGACGATATTTAGTGATAGCGGCGATACCATTTCGATACGATATTTTTAGATATCGAGCAGTATCGCTCAACACTACTCGCCAGTGATGCACACTGTTGACTTGATGTCACCGCTGCAGCCAAAACACAAAACACGGAGATTGCAGCAGTATCATGGAGGTGGTGGAGCGAAAAAGGCTGAGTACTATCTAGCATTGATATTTTATAATACCGGAATTGTTTGCGGTCCGTTTAAAAAAAAAAAAAAATGAAAAGCCCTTTAAGTCTTTAATTTCATTACTTTTAGTTTGTTTTTTGTTTTTGTCACTTTTTTATTTTTTTTTTACTTAAACACATTTGTGATTTTAGACTGCTCAGATTTTTATTTCTTCTGCCCACAAAGGCTAACAATGCAAGAGTCGATTTCTTTATTTTTTATTCTGTTTTTATACACTGCCCCCCCCCCCCCCAAAAAAAAAAATTAAATTGGTATTCTCAACATGAAAAATGTTTAAAATTACAGACAGCTTATAGATATAAGCAACTTTTGCCCAAACTGTCACAAACAAACTCCATGAAAGTGGCTTTAGGGCTGGATGTCCTATACTGGGACTTGTGCTCGTCACAGCATTATGCAACTTAATTGGCATTTGCCAAAGAACACAATAATTTCCAGATCACCAAGGGCAATGCCGTTCTTGTCACAGTTGAGGACAGATCTATAATAGCACCTCACAACGCACCTCACAATCTCGCACCTCAGATCTCCAAATCGCACCTCACAACCTGTGCACTTGACCCCATCCCAACCCACCTCCTCCCCAACCTCACCACCACTATTATTCCATCCCTAACCCACCTCTTCAACCTATCACTAACTTCCGGTACCTTCCCTTCTGTTTTCAAGCATGCCACAATCACGCCTATCCTTAAAAAGCCAACCCTCGACCCAACCGCTATGTCCAGCTATCGCCCAATATCGCTGCTCCCATTCGCTTCCAAACTCCTGGAGCTGCATGTCCACGCTGAGCTTTCCTACCACTTCTCTTCTAACTTGCTCTTTGACACTCTACAATCTGGTTTCCGCCCCCATCACTCCACTGAGACAGCCCTGACCATAATTACTAATGACCTACTTACAGCCAAAGCAAACGGACAATACTCTATACTCCTGCTTCTTGACCTGTCCTCTGCTTTTGACACAGTTGACCACTGCCTTCTACTACAGATTCTTTCCTCCTTTGGCGTCAAAGACCTCGCCCTATCCTGGATCTCCTCATACCTTTCCAACCGCACATTCAGCGTCTCCCACTCCCACACTACCTCCTCGTCCCACCCTCTCTCTGTTGGAGTCCCCCAAGGCTCTGTTCTAGGACCCCTACTCTTCTCAATCTATACACTTGGCCTGGGGCAACTCATAAAGTCCCACGGATTCCAGTACCACCTTTACGCTGATGACACTCAGATCTACCTCTCTGGCCCAGACATCACCTCTCTGCTATCCAGAATCCCGGAGTGTCTATCAGCCATATCCTCCTTCTTCTCCTCCCGCTTCCTCAAACTCAATGTGGACAAATCTGAACTCATAATCTTTCCACCATCCCACAGATCTTCCTTACCTGACCTATCTATCACAATTAACGACATCACGCTTTCCCCCGTACCAGAAGTCCGCTGCCTCGGAGTAACCCTTGACTCTGCCCTGTCCTTCAAACCGCACATCCAAGCTCTTTCTACCTCCTGTCGCCTTCAGCTCAAAAATATTTCAAGAATCCGTCCTTTCCTCAACCCTCAATCTACTAAAATGATTGTGCATGCCCTCATCATCTCCCGCCTCGACTACTGCAACACCCTTTTCTCTGGCCTCCCTGCTAACACCCTCGCACCTCTCCAGTCCATCCTTAACTCTGCTGCACGACTAATTCACCTCTCTCCTCGCTACTCCTCCGCTTCTCCCCTCTGCAAATCTCTTCACTGGCTCCCATTCCCTCAGCGTATCCAGTTCAAATTACTAATACTGACCTACAAGGCCATCTATAATCTGTCTCCTCCTTATATCTCTGAACTAATCTCCCGATATCTTCCCTCACGTAATCTCCGATCCTCCCAAGACATCCTTCTCTCCTCCACACTTATTCGCTCCTCACCCAACCGCCTCCAAGACTTCTCCCTAATATCCCCCATCCTCTGGAATTCTTTGCCCCAACACATCCGACTATCAAACACATTCGGATCCTTCAGACGGAACCTGAAAACCCATCTCTTCAGGAAAGCCTACAGCCTGCAATGACCCTGCTACCTCCTCACCACTACCGGAGATATTGCCTCAACCAACACCGGAACTGCTGCAACCCCCCGACCTACTGTCTCCTGCCTCACAATCCTGTAGACTGTAAGCCCGAAAGGGCAGGGTCCTCTCCCCTCTGTATCAGTCTGTCATTGTTAGTTTGTTTACTGTAAGTGATACCTGTAATTTGTATGTAACCCCTTCTCATGTACAGCACCATGGAATCAATGGTGCTATAGAAATAAATAATAATAATAATAATAATAAAATATAATGCTCACATATGGCAGCCATAAGAGTCTGGAGATGCCATGTTAAACGTTGTGCTGCATGCAACATCATTTAACGTGACCAGTTTGGCAATGGGTCAGTAATGGTGTCTGGAGGTACATCCTTGGAGGGTCACACAAACCTCCATGTGATAGTTAGCTGTACCCTGACTGCACTGAAATCCACAAAGCTGTTCGTTGTCAGACCTTAGGCTGGTGTAGGGCCCTAGTATCCCTCCAACTGCAGGACAATGACAGCCTCATGTGGCCAGGGTGTGTTGCCTGGATTGCACATGCCCAAAACCTTAATCCATTTGAGAACCTCTGGGACACCTCGCCAAGTATCAACACAAGCCAGGAGCTCACTGATGCCCTAATCTAGGTCTGGGAGAAGGCAATACATTGTCTCTTCAGGAGCATGCCTACATGCTGTGGTAGAGCAGCTCACTCAGCTGGACACAGGTACAACTGGAACACTGTCTCTGTAAGAAAAGGCTTGGTTTATTGTAGCAGCATAAACCAAACTGGGAAAGTAAACATGGCCCTCTGGGCAAACCACTGAAACAAAAAAACAGTCCTTTTCCTAGCGGGGATCTGCCCGCTTACCAGCAGAAATGTCCACGGTTCAGATTGAGCACACAATTTCCTGGAGTGTTCTGTCTCCAGGCAACCACCGAACACTGGAAGCTCTGACAGTCAGTCATTTAAGCCCAGACCTTGTGACTCCGTCATGTGACTGATCACCTGATCCTGACATCACACAGGTCCTCTATGGAGGGCCACTAAAACCAGCCCATCATATAACTTTATATAAACTGTCCCAACACGCAGTGTGCTGGAAGAAACTATTCTGGTTTTACATCACTGACGCCATCATGCGTAGTCACACATATCTCCCCTCCATCACTTCACCAATGACTCTGTCACAATGCATACGGGCTCGTTCAGGTTATGCATACTACCGGGTCACAATGTGAGTTGCCGTCATGAAATTCCAGCACGTTCGATTCACCCATGAGTTCAATTTTTTTACTTTTATTTTCTGGAGGACTTGGTATTCAGTTCTCAGTCGGTTGTTGATTTTCATTTCTACTTTTCTGTGAGTACATCATTTTGTTCTCAGTGAATCACATAATTTATATCAGTAAAGATTTTGGGCCCGATTCATCAAAGCATTTCACCAGAATTCTGGCATAAGAACCTTTAAAAAGTTGCAAAATTTTGATGCAAGTGAGGGTGCGCTAACAGTTTGTGACCCCTCCTCAGCAAGGCTGGCATTTTTCAGCAGGGCCCTTAAATTGAGCCTTTTGTTCATTGAGATTCAGTGTGACATGTAAAGGGTATGTCACACTAAGCGAGATCGCTAGCGAGATCTCTACTGCGTCACCATTTATGACGCAGTAGCAATCTCGTTAGCGACTTAGCTGTGTGTGACATGTAGCAGCGATGTGGCCCCTGCTGAGATGTCGCTGATCGCTTATGAACGTTCTGACCCGTTTTTTGGTCGTTGGTGTCCCGCTGGTGAGCCTGAATCGCTGAGTGTGACACCCTTTATGAACGACTTCACCAGCGTCGCTGGTGGGACTAGGTTTTCCCAACGACCGCAGAGGTCGTTATACAGATCGCTGATGAGTTGTGTTTGGAATCACAGATCGCTGATGAGTTGTGTTTGGAATCACAGATCGCTGATGAGTTGTGTTTGGAATCTAACTAGCGATCGCGCCAAGGATCTCGCCAGGTCGTTTCGTTGTCGTGATCGCTGGTGCGATCGCTAAGTGTGGCAGTGCCTTTAGTCTACGTAACCTAACAGATATACTAATTAACCATGATGATGCAGGCATGTGTATGTAATCAAGCCATGGTCTTCATAAACCATGCCACTCAGCCAGATTTCAACATACAGGAAATTGCAATGCTCGGTCACATATCATCCTCGGCGATGTGATCCCTATAGTTTCTGTGTAATGGGTTAAGTGGTAAAAAATCATATTAGGGGATTCAATAACGTGGAGTCTGGTTTCTGGCCCGATTGTCTCAGCTACATGGAATTCCCAATGGATAAAGCATTTGTGGTGATGAATATATGCCTAATTGGCCTTTACCAAGTTACATCCCCAGGAATACCCACCTCAGGTTGACCTAGTACTATCTCTACTATTTCTCTATCCCGATTCGAAATTCTGAGGCATTGAAGCAATTTATAGCAGGTAAAAAAATATAATCTTCTTTTCTGTTCTATATTTCCAGTTTATTGAGCAGTACTCCTCATTCCTTACATATGAAATCTTCAGATGCATGTTACATATCTCATCAGGCAGATACAAGAAGAGCTCTTTCTTGGGAAATTGGAATTATCACTCGTGTTCAGACAGGGCTTGTGAAATTCTAATAAAAATGTGTGTTTCTGGGCAAGTGAGAGTCTTATTCAGATTCTTCTTCGCCTTGTGCGCCATGCCGGGCTTTGCATTATGTGTGGCATAATGAGTTCTGTGTATATTATTCTCTGAGCTCTTTTAGGTGAAAGACTATTGTTGCTACTGCGTACATAACGTCAGTACACTTACAGCCTAGAGGAACAATATGGCGCCAGGCTAAGCACACCTTTGTTTCTTGTATATTAAACTGTCAAGTAATACTAAAATATGCAATGCCCACATTATAGTTACATGCAGAACCTGATAGACGGCGTATTTTAAGCTTCCTGTAGGCTCCGCACCCATTGCATATGTTTGGCTGGTACACTGGGTAATATGATAAAATTTCCTACGTATTCAACAAACATAGATAGGGTTGCTTTTACAGCTTAACGTCAAAACAGCGGTATAAATCGGTATTTTTTTTTTTTAATAAAACTGTATGGAATTGCGTAGCAGACTGCACTTTTCTAAATGGAGCGCCACTAGAAAGGGGCAAAAAAGTATACTGCAGGATTTTTTTGTTTCTTGGGGCTCCAAGGGCTACATATGCTACGGTTTGTGAGCATTCTCCGTATAGCCATTAACTAAGGGAGACAATATTTCATATTGCTGCTGATTGGCTACAGCAGTCACATGACACAACTAATATACAGTATAGCAGCAGCGACATGGGAACTGTACTACGCAGGATGGGAGTATTGAGTGGTTTTATTTAATATGGGGCAGGGTTTGTCCAGTAGTGGATTAACCCTTTAAGAACGAGTTGTTCAGAATTGGATAGCCCCTTTCATTCTGGATTACACATAGAATGTAATTGCCCAAGCAGTCCTTACTTTACTCTGCACTACATCAATGCACAGAAAGAAGTTTGCAGGAGATAGTGGGGTGCGTGTAAAACGTTGTTAGACACAGCCACATTCCCTACAGAGAAGGCAAGGAGAATTTTACTCTCTCTACCCTCCTGATCACTATAAACACAGCGCTTAAAGGGAATCTGTCAGTATGATCAACCCTCCTAAGCCGTCTATATGGGTATCTTCAGTGGCTTGCGAATGTATTCACCCCCTTAGCTTTTTACCTATTTTGTTACATTACAACCTGTGTTTAAATATTTTTGTAATCTGACTTGTGTATGATGTATCAGCACCAAACAGTCTAAGTTGGTGAAGTGAAGTGAGAAAAATATAGGCATAAATTAAATTAATGGGATCAAACAACCAAAAATTGGCAAGTGCATATGTATTCTCATCCCTTTTGCTATGAAGCACCTAAAGATTTCTGGTGATTGCAATTACCTTTAGAACTCACATGCTTAGTGAAAGGAAGTCCACCTGTGCAATCTAAGTGTCCCATGGTCTGTCAGTATATACACACCTTCTCTGAAAGGCCACAGAGGCTGCAGCACCATTAAAGGGGTAGGTTGTTCCTAACCGATAAGTTTGCAGTCACTCTGTGACTGCAGACTTATGAATCCCACCAGCGCACGCACTTTGCACTGCGGGGATTTGCCGTTTTCTGAGCTGGAAACTGGAGATGAAGTTAAACATACTCCCGGCCAGTGGGCATGGCCTCTCTGCATACACTTGTATTGAGCGAGGCCGCGCCCACTGGCCGGGAGTGTGTATGACATGTACATACCTTCCGACTCCGAAACTGGCAAATCACACAGAGTGACTGCAGACTTATCGGTTTGGACCAGACAATCTCTTTAAGCAAGAGGCACAGCTAACCAAACAAGTCAGGGACAAAGATGTTGAGAAGTACAAGTCAGGGTTGGGTTATTAACCACTTTCTGCCTTCTGACATACTATCCCGTCCATGTGCCGTGGGCCTATCTGCCCATGGACGGGATAGTACGTCATGGGCGATTCTCACAGCTGACACCCAACACTAAGTGCTAGGAGCGGTCACAGATTGCTCCCGGCACTTTTACCCCCGGAACACTGTGATCAAACAAGATCGTAGCGTTCCAGAGCCGGCACAGGGCTGACAGCCCCTCTGCCTTTGGATCGGAGACCCCGCGGCACGCTGCAGGGTCATGATCGCTGCCATGGAGACCCGATGTTGTCATGATGACATCCGGGTCTCCAGAGCTGAGAAACGTCCTGTCATGCGCAGTGCATGTCAGGAGGTCTCTCAGGTCAGTGTGCACTGAGTGCAGCTTTGACAGCTCCTGTAACATGCAGATGCTGCTTCATCTGCATGCTGTGTGAAAGAGAAAGAGTAGCAATCAGGTGAGTATAGTAAAATGCATCTTTTTATTAGAAAATTCATTAAAAAGGTCATGCAAAGTTACAACAACAAAAAATGTAATAGACTAGAGCAGGATAACCAGAGACCCCACAGGGAGACCAAAGCGTTCCCTAACGCATGAAAAATACAAAGGAGTATATAAACCTAAAGTGCCAATGTGCAATGGTTGACATGCATCAAGGTTAAGCATCCCAAAAACAGCAACAAGTAGTCATAAAGTATACAGTTGGAAGTCCAACAATGGCCTGTACTGATGAGATGCTTACAAGAACGGTAAGACGCTTAGGAGAGAGCCCTGGGAAATAGACCCCGATGCGCGTTTCGTGTGTTAAATGAACCGATTCCTCAAGGGGAGTATACCCTGGATAAATTGAAGGACCTTATGAGTACATGTGATGCGTCACATGGTACACCCGGAGCCAATAGCAATGGTTGAAGCGGCGCATGCTATAGAAGCGATCAGGCTGCAAAAAATGATTGTCCCATAGTGGGACAAAGTGTAAAAGTTCATCACCACAGTGAAACGTGGTGGTAGCATCATGCTTTCGGGATGTTTTTTGGCAGCGGTGAAAATAGTCTGAGTCGAGGTGAAGATGGATGGTGCAAAATACAGGGATATTGAGCAAAACCTGTTTCAGTCTGTCAGTGATTTTGAGACTGGGGCGGAGGTTCACTTTCCACAAAGACAATGACCCAAAGCATACTGCTAAAGCAACACTCAAGTGTTTTAAGGGAAAACATGTAAATGTTTTGGAGTGGCCTAGTCAAAGCCCAGACCTTAATCCAATTTAGAATCTGTGTTCAGACATGAATATTGCTGTTTACCAGAGGAAACCATCTAACTTGAAGGAGCTGGAGCAGTTTTTCCTTAAGGATTGGGCAAAAATCCCATTGACAATATGTGGAAAGCTCATAGAGTCTTATCCAAAGTGACTTGCATCAAAAGGAGGCTCTACAAAGTACTGACTTTATGGGGCTGAATACTTATGCACACCAAAGTTTTCAGTTATTTTGTCCTGTTTTTGTTTGCATCACTGTAAAAATAAAACCAAATGTTCACAGTTTTAAGCATGTTCTTTACAGGAACAGATACAAACCCTCAAAATACCTGTGAAATTCCAGGTTGAGAGATAGCAAAGCATGAACAATGCCAAGGGGGTGAATACTTTACATTACAGGGTCAATAGGCAATAAAAAATAATTATTAATTCTCTATGTGGGCACAAGTCACTTTTTCTTGCAGATTATTCTGCGTAAGTGTTCAGTACCATGTGAACAGGGCTGCAGAAATCCCATTCTCATGGATTGTTTTCAGTTTTCACTGCCGCAAAATCACGTCAAATTCTCCACATGTAAACATATCTTCAGGAATCTGTTGACCACTTGCTTATTTTTATGACACAAGGTTCTTTCAGAATTTCGATTTTGGACAGAAAAATTGACACAAATCATTAGCAGCAACAAAGCTGATGAGATATAAACAAATCTCGACCCCATGCTGCAGAAACTGCCTCTGCAGCGCGGATTTTCACCATCACAGCATGTCAGTTTATGTTTCGGTTATGTTGCTGATTTTCATTTAGGTAATCAAACTTTGCAACAAACCCCAGTCCTTGCATAGTTTTCTATGGACTACAGACAAATCCTCAATCCCAGAATTTAAAAAAATAAAGCACTTTACTCAGATTTTAAAATAATGATATCAGCATACTGCAGTCATTGCACCTGGTGTTCCCTCAGCAGGACTTCTGGGTTCAGGAATGGCTGTGCACCTGGCCTCCAGCGAACACTAGGGCGCCACGCTAGGGCTACCATAGAGGCATCAGTGGATGGAAGAATTGTGGGTTTTTTACACAATGTGCAGCTGCATATTTGCACCATTTCCCTAGATTTACTGTAGAAATGCTCCACTGCAAACACGTTACATGTGAACATACCCTATTACTGATTTGCTGCGTGCTGAAGCTCAGAACCCTATATGGCCAGCACCGTAGGCGGTTTGCTCATTACGCTATCTCTCTATGGCATTAAATAGTCCTGCTGAATAAGGCCGGGTTCACATTTAGCATAGAAAACGGCATCTAAACATAGATATACAGTGCCACAATCTGAATAATGTTTTTCTTATTTTAATTAAAGAAGCCTCTTTATTAAAGACGCACTCCCATGCAGATACCGTAATTTTTTGAAATACGGTAAATCTTTGTATATGCGCATGCAGTGTATATGTGTTAATAAACTCTGCCACCGCTCCCTTGTGTATTGTCACCAATATTCTGCCACGACTGTCGTTCAATGTCTGGAGCAGCATCACTACCTCTCTAAATAAGCCACATTAGATCCTTCACCGAGGATGTGTATGGCTGTAGAAAGTGCAATCTGCCATATCTGCATATAAAACTGCACAGTTACCTCGGGTACAGTGTAAAATGCTGCATAGATTCTTTGGCAGGAGTAATTTTCCTAATTTAATTGATATGGTCATCTTGCTCACTATTATCTATTGTTACAGGTTTCCGATGATGGCCAGTACGTCATATTGTCTATCCGAGAAGGCTGTGATCCAGTCAACCGCCTATGGTACTGCGATTTACACAAGCAACCGAATGGTATTACTGGTGAGTATGGTTCATCCGGAAATGTTCTCAGTTATTATTATATTTGAAAAATAAGATAAATGTATAGTAGCTATAAAGTAATATGGTCCATAACCCTAAAGGTTTCACTTGTGAACACTGATACACAGGTAATGTTCGTTGACAGAGTACATTTATGTAAGCGACAAGATATTTCAAGTGAAGGGCAAGACCAAATGATGTAGCTGAACGTGGCTGCCAAACCGTACCCACATGCTGTGTTGATTTGCTGCACAATTTTGGTAATAGATCGTGCGGCCTTTCGCCACCACATTTGGCCATGGTTTGTTCTTGTGTAGTCAGCTGCACTGTTTGAACTTAAAGGAAATCTGTCAACAGGTTTTTGCTACCACATCTCTGACCAGCATGATGTTGGGGAAGAGACCCTGACTCCAGTGTTGTGTCAGTTACTAGGCTGCTTGCTGCACTTTTGATAAAATCATTGTTTTTCAGTTCTCTGAATACTGAGCTGTGAATAATCCCACCCAGGCAACAGATTGAGATCTTTCTGTGTACACTGTGCATAGGCAGAAAGCTGCCTATCAGTGGTTGGGGCGGGATTATACAGAGCTCATGAATATAAATTGACTACATGACAGCAGGTTTACTAGTTCTCTGAAGATGGCTCTTGATGATAAAAATGTGATTTCATCAAAACTACAGTAAGCAGCCCAGTAAGTGACACACCCTTTAAGCACTGGTGGCTTACAGTTCTTCAGAACATGGGCTTAAAGGGAACCTGTCAGTTGATTCGTGCTGCCCCAACTACAGCAACATAAGTTAGCGCTTAGCTGCACATTGCAGCCAGGCATGTTATTCTCTGAACCACTCTGGTGTTTCAGAGGGAGCATAGTTTGAGGAGCCAGGTCTGGTGTCATCACCGGCCTTCTTCTTCCCACACCACTCCAGGTGACTGACAGATCATCCCCATGTATGTACTTAGCCTTAGCAGACATTGATCTGTTATGTAGAGCTGCAAAAAGCTTACTCTAGTTGATTGCTATGTCTCTCCCTATGTATGCACATGGTGGACAACTGTCAATCAACTATGGTGGTGTAGGAAGAAGCCGTCCTGGGATGGACCCAGACTAGTCACGTTTTTTGCTTTGAAAAACCAAAGCATTTCAGAGAAAAATGTACGTAGTTGCAGTCATGCAGCCAGATTCGTTAGGGCAGCTTGAATTGATAGGTTCCCTTTAAAGAAGCTTTCACTAAGATCCTCAGTGTGCTTTTAGTGAAATCTATCATTTTACAATGCTTTTAGTTTTGCTAAATCTTCTTCCTAATTTATTACCAAGAGGTTGTGCACAAGGTCAGCCATGATAGCAATTTAGTGGTGTTCTAGCCTCCTCTTCTCTATTCATTTACAAGCCTGCTTTCGTGTAATATTGCAGATCCATAGATGTTTTTGTATGTCCTGTTTGGGTTAATTTAACAGTATAGCTCTCTTAGCATGGAGGAAGTAATGGACTGCAGTAATTCAACCTGTCTGTTTTATTCCTGGCCCATATTAAATGAAATGAAATGTGCAGTCTGCCATTAAATAAAGCCAATATCTTTTTAATTGTAAATTCTGACTGTGAACTTCCATATTGATATTTATCCTAAAGCCATGTTCACATAAGTCCATGGTTTTTTTTTTTTAGAAAATCTGCAGCAGACGTGAGCAATAGAATCTGAGTTCTAGTATCGATGTGTCTTGTAATTTAGCAAAGCTAATAATTAGTGATGAGCGAGTATACTTGTTGCTTGGGTCTCCTCGAGCATGCTCGGGTGGTCTCCGAGTATTTTGGCGTGCTCTGAGATTTAGTTTTCGTCGCCGTAGCTGCATGATTTGCGACTGCTGGACAGCCTGAATACATGTGGGGATTGCTTGTTTGTTAGGAATTCCCACATGTATTCAGGCTGTCTAGCAGCCACAAATCATGCAGCTGAGACGACGAAAACTAAATCTCCGAGCACACCAAAATACTCAGAGACCACCCGAGCAACAACGCTACTCGCTCATCACTACTAATAATCTAACACTTGACCTTTACTGTGGAATCTGCTGCCATATTCCGCACGCTGTGGATTTTACAATCCTTGGCATATTCATGATCTCTAGCCATTTTCTGGCGCTTGGTATTAGGTACACTGTTCTTAAGATACCTGTATTTAGTTGCCATTTCCTGGGTGACTAGAGAACTTGGGGAACATGCTCTTGTTGAGAGAGTTTGCATTTGCCATTAAGCCATTTCCTTTGGTGCGGTCATATATGGTAATTGAAATCCATATGCCCAGCCCTTATGATAACGTTACAATATGAATTTTTCACTTCCTCGGCGCCTGTTGGGAAGAGATTTTTGGGTTTGAGTTGGTTTCTTTTATTCACTGAAAACCAATTAAAATCCTGAAAAAATACTCAAAGCCATCATGAATTATTCACTCCGAATCCATTACAAAGTAACATTCATTAATATTAAATTTAAAATACCCTATGTGGAATGTAATGCACATTTGCTGAGTTAAATGCTAAGAATTCTTGAGAATTTGCTGGCTCCGAAATCATATAGCACATGTAATTGTGTACAGTCTAATTATGTTTTATACATTTTTACTGAAATATGTTTATTGTTCAATGTACAACTCTGAAAACAAAGTGCCCTGTGCGAGAATTGTGCAGCACCCACATAAGACACCTCATACAAGCACATTTTACACTAAATATTTTGCACAACGCACACGAGACGCTTCACACGCACATTGCAGACATGACGCCTGGAGAGGTCGATTAACCCGTGACCAACCAACCACCACCCCGCTCCCCAATATAAACAACAGACCACGTTCCTTTTGGATGTTAAAAGGCCACAGCAGCAGCCAATTTTATTTATATATTTCTTTAATTGAAAGACACTTGGTGGGGTCCTCGAAATTCTAAAGTTGTAAGGTCTGGTGATTACCCCCGGGCATTGCCTCTTTCCCCCCCCGCTTTGCTCCGGGCCGTGTTTTCTTTTAGCTCAGGAGCACCGTGAGTCCAGGGGAAGAAGCCGCCTCTACTGTTACGGTATGAACCAAAATCACAACCACGTGACCCCGACATGCCACCGCCGGGTGTCACCCCTTTCCATGTTAATGTGACCCCGACCTTCCTTCGCCGGGTGTCACCCACCTATCACCAGACCACCATCACATACCATCCAATGAAGGGGGATTCACGCCTTTCAACGGATCCCCCACCCCCACATTTTTACCAACTTCGAGGACCCACCAACGCGGCAGATACTGATATCTCAGTGTTACATGACCCTTCGACTCACAAGGAGTCATCCGCCGCCAGTCAGGAGAGGAAATACCCCCTGTGGGGGAAACCTCCAGGGAACCATGGCTCGCGGATTGCCCTTCCCCTGGGCTTAGAAGGTACCATGCCCAAACTACCACTTTGCTTCCGATTTCTAGCCATGTTGATGTTTGCTCCTTGCCGCCGTGACCCGAACTTCCTCCTTCTCTCAGGGTGGGCGGGTGGGTCTTGTTCTCTGTGCGTCTGTGGAGAGAGAGAGAGCCCTCCCCGTCCCGTCCTTTTAACCCCTTCCTATATCTTGCCTCCTCCCCCTGCTTCTTCCTATCCCACTCCCTCCCCCTCTTGCCTCCTTCCTCCTGGTCACTCACTCCCTCCCAGCGTCATGTCCGTCTTCCCCTATCCTGTCGTTCGTATCCGCCGGGTGCTTGACGCCTGGAGAGGTCGACTAACCCGTGACCAACCAACCACCACCCCGCTCCCCAATATAAACAACAGACCACGTTCCTTTTGGATGTTAAAAGGCCACAGCAGCAGCCAATTTTATTTATATATTTCTTTAATTGAAAGACACTTGGTGGGGTCCTCGAAATTCTAAAGTTGTAAGGTCTGGTGATTACCCCCGGGCATTGCCCCTTTCCCCCCCCGCTTTGCTCCGGGCCGTGTTTTCTTTTAGCTCAGGAGCACCGTGAGTCCAGGGAAGAAGCCGCCTCTACTGTTACGGTATGAACCAAAATCACAACCACGTGACCCCGACATGCCACCGCCGGGTGTCACCCCTTTCCATGTTTAATGTGACCCCGACCTTCCTTCGCCGGGTGTCACCCACCTATCACCAGACCACCATCACATACCATCCAATGAAGGGGGATTCACGCCTTTCAACGGATCCCCCACCCCCACATTTTTACCAACTTCGAGGACCCACCAACGCCACACCGAGAGCACCCCCCCATCAGGTGCTCGAGACCCCACCCGCCAGTGCTGCTGTGGCCCTGCGTATCCCTTCCTGCAATCCTCTGATCCATAGAGCCGTTCCAAAAGGGTTCAAGTGCACGCCATCCGTCCTCCAAAATTCTTCCCCTTTCTCCTCCAGGTTCCCATGGCGTATGGCCACTCCCCCTCTATTTTCCACAAATCGCGATATTGCCTTGTTGACCTTTTTCCTGGCTCTGTTAACCTTTTTATTTGACCTAGCCCCTCACCAGACTTTCCTGGGTACGATACTGGACCAAACTATCCTCATTCCCGGAAAGGCTGCCCCCAGCTGTTTCAGGTCTTTCCTAATGCTGTCGATCAGTCCTTTGGCTGTGCGAGCCGCTAGGTCGTTGCCTCCCACATGTAGTACTAGAATGTCCGGTGCCCCCTGAACCCACGCTGCTCTGCACACCTCGTTACGCACTCTTCTCCATGTTAGGCCCCTGAAGCCCACCCACTTAATTACCGCAGCTCCCTTTGGGTAAC
Organism: Oophaga sylvatica; assembly: GCA_033576555.1. NCBI lineage: Eukaryota > Metazoa > Chordata > Amphibia > Anura > Dendrobatidae > Oophaga > Oophaga sylvatica. The sequence goes on from JARQOD010000005.1 coordinate 299,466,129, forward strand.
CTAACTGTCTGCCGTCTGCATGTTTGTCTGCTTCCCGTGCCCCCCAGTACACGTAGGAGTGACCAAATATCCAGATTAACAGTGGGCCTTTTCCTGTAATAAAACAGACATATGTGAGTGACACGGTTATGTACGCCAACTTATGCCGCCCTGGCCTGCTTAATGACTCCTGAGCCCCAGCACTATGTTCCAAAGTCCAGGAGGACATGGCATACCCTCCTGGTCCGCTTCTGGAGCTAGGGCACGGAATCTTGCCCACTGAAAGCGGGAGAGCGTGTCAGTTATGGAGTTAAATTCCCCCTGTACGTGCGATGCTGTGAAGTGTGCATTGATTGACAAGCATTCCAATACCAGCTGGCGCAATACTCTGATTACTGGGGGTGAAGAGGCTGTTATATTATTTATAGCCATTACTACGCCCATGTTGTCACATTTAAAGCGTATTCTCTTGTTCGCGAGCTGATCTTTCCACAATGTCACCGCCACTAAAATTGGGAAAATCTCTAGTAAAGCAATGTTCTTAACAAGGCCCGCTGCAACCCATTCCTTTGGCCATTTTGCTGCACACCACCGACCCTGGAAATATGCTCCAAAACCATAGCTCCCAGCTGCGTCTGTGAATAAATCTATGTCCGAGTTGCAGCAGATATCCTCCATCATTAAAGATCGCCCGTTGTAATTCTCCAAGAATGTGCTCCATACCGCTAGGTCTGCTTTGTTATCACTTGACAGTCGGACGTAATGATGGGGGGATTTTGCTCCCGCGGTAGCCCCTGCCAACCTTCTAGAAAAAATTCTACCCATTAGCATCACACGACAAGCGAAGTTCAGACTGCCTAATAACGACTGCGCTTCCCGAAGTTTCAATTTTTTGAGTTTCAAAGCCCGGTGTATCTCGCTTCTCATGGCCAACACCTTATCCGCCGGAAGCCTACATTCCCACCGAGCTGTGTCGATGATTATGCCCAGGAAAGAAATACATGACGTTGGCCGTACTGTTTTATCAGGGGCCAAAGGGACCCCGAACTCCTTAGCCACCCACTCTAGGCACTTCAAGATTACCTCACAGACCTCAGAACTGGCAGGGCCTACGCACCAAAAATCATCCAAATAGTGGATCACAGAGTTCCAACCAGACATGTCTCTTACCACCCACTCTAGAAAACTGCTAAAAGCCTCAAACAACGAACAGGATAACGAACAGCCCATGGGTAGACACCTATCTATAAAGTATTCCCCTTCCCAATAACAGCCCAGCAAATGCTGACTAACCGGGTGCACAGGCAACAAACGAAACGCGGATTCAATGTCAGCCTTGGCCATCAGCGCGCCTTTTCCGCACTTTCTCACCCACTGTACCGCCTCATCAAAAGATGTATATATAACCGAACATAATTCAGGGTCAATGCCGTCGTTCACGGACTTGCCACGTGGGTATGAAAGGTGGTGGATCATACGGAACTTGTTTGGCTCCTTTTTTGGCACAATGCCCAAAGGAGAAACCACCAAATTCGGCATGGGAGGAAACTCAAATGGTCCTGCCATTCGGCCCAGCCGCACCTCGCCTCTAATTTCTCTGTCACTACTCCGGGGTGCTGATATGCCGAATTAAGATTTTTTAATTTTTTAAATACTGGGAAAACCGGGGCGGGAATAACAAAACCGTCTCTGAAGCCTCTGATTAGTAGATCTGCTTTGGGCTTATCGGGATACCTATTTAGATAGGGGAGCATCGCGTGCAATTTGATTGGGGTCTGCCCCTTGACCATGGCTAGCCCCCCCCCGCATTGGCGCTGTTCTTTCGGACACATCTGCTAGCCCCGTGGGAGATTCCATTGCACCATGAACATTGATGTCTGAACTTACAACCGGGCCCGAATTTACATTGGCCCTCATTGAACTGCCAACATACACTGTGTTCCAAATTATTATGCAAATAATATTTTCTCAGATTTTCCCAAATTACCTATATGAATTTCAGTCATTGTAATTTTCCAGTCAAATAACTATTAGAGTACAATTGAAAGGTTTTTGTACAAACTGCCTATGATAACAGTATATTTTTTAAAAAATAAAACACTCAAACTGCACTCAAAATGCATGTTCCAAATTATTATGCACAGCAGAGTTTTCAACCTTTTCATTTTAATAAAGAACAAAAAAATTTTCATTTTTGAAATTATAAGCATTAGCAGGTTATTACAAACTGAAATCAAACAGTTTTCAACTCAAAACTCTATTCTAGGTGATGTTACATTTGCACATAGGACCCCTTGTTTGAAAGGAGCTTCTGAACTCTCTCATCCATTGAATTTGTCAGGTTTTGGATGGTTTCTGCTTCAATTGTTTTGCATGAGGACAGAATACCCTTCCAGAGCTGTTGCGAAGATGTGAACTGCCTCCCGCCATCATAGACACTCCTTTTCATGATGCTCCAGAGGTTCTCAATGGGCTTGAGGTCAGGGAAGCATGGAGGCCACACCATAAATTTGTCCCCTTTTATGCCCATAGCAGCCAGAGATGCAGAAGTGTTATGTGCAGCATGAGACGGTGCATTATCATGCATGAAAATGATCTTGCTGCGGAATGCACGGTTCTTCTTCTTGAACCATGGCAGGAAGTGCTGTTTGAGAAACTCAACATACTCTATGGAGTTCATCTTTACCCCTTCAGGGATCTTAAAGGGCCGACAATCTCTCTCCCCATGATTCCAGCCCAAAACATTACTCCATCTCCTCCTTGTTGGCGCCGTAGCCGTGTTTGCTTAGGGTGTCCATCAACCAGCCATCCTCCACTTCATCCATATGGACCATCGAGCGTTGCACGGTACTCATCGGTGAACAAAACAGTTTTGAAGTTAGTCTTCATGTATTGCTTGGCCCACTGGAGCCGTTTCTGCTTGTGTGCAGTGGATAGAGGAGGTCGACAGGATGACTTACGCACAGCTGCAAACCTCTGAAGGACCCTGCATCTTGTTGTTCGGGGGACGTTGGAGGCACCAGCAGCTTCAAAAACTTGTCTGCTGCTATGACAAGGCTTTTTTGCCACTGCTCTTTTAACCTGACGTAATTGCCTGTAGGAAAGTCCTCAATTTTCCCTTATCAGCACGTACACGTGTGTACTGTGAATCAGCTACATACTTCATGATTGTGCGCTGATCACAATGAAGTGACTTGGCAATATTGATTGTAGTCATGCCTTGACCTAAACACTCCACAATTTGTTGCTTCTCAGCAGCCGACACATCTTTTTTCTGTCCCATTTTGGCAGAAAATGTAGGCTGCTTAATAATGTGGGAGAGCCTTCTTAAGTAGTCTTGCCTTACATTGGACACACCTGCCAAACTAATTAGCACAGGTGTCTGCAATTGCTTACAGTGATATAAAGAGCTCTGACACACATCACCATCAATGAGTTTAACTGACAAACAAAAAAATTCTTACCTTATCACTCTTAAACAATTTTTGCATAATAATTTGGAACACAGTGTATGCCTTGCCTATAGGTGGCGCTCCGGCCTTGTCCGTTACCTGCCGTTTGACTTCCTGTTCCGTAACCCCCTTGGCCGGTTCTGCCGGCCCCTCCCTGAAAGGGACCTAAATGTCTGTTTACAGGGGCCATAATTTTCAGCCACAGTCCTATGTCTTTCTGGTCCCATCTCATGGCAGGGTGAATAGCTTTCCGCTGACGAAACTGCTCTTCATATCGCAGCCACGAAACCCCACCATACGACCTATACGCCTCCCCTATGGAGTCCATGTAACAAAATAGTTGCGAACAGTTCTCTGGCGCCTTCTCCCCTAAAATGCTGGCAAAAATCACGAATGCTTGCCACCAATTCGAAAACGTTTGGGGCACTGACTGACTACGGCGCTTATCCTCATCCTCCTTTTTACTCCCTTCCTTTACTGATCCTTCTGATCCCAGCCTATCCACCGGTAATAAAGAAAATATGTCAATGTATTCCCCCTTCCAGATTTTTTTCTTTACCTTCCTCTTGAGGTGGCCCCCTAGAGGACCAGAGAAACAAAAATAAACTTGTCCCCGTGCCCTATCGTCCAATTCGCTGTCCTCACCCTCCACCGCTGACGATTCATCTGACCCTGAATCCTCACCCCGACGCACCCCCTGTCTGGCATATGGGCCTGTCCATGCTGCTAAGTGTGCCGGGCCTGGATCCTCTAACCGCTGTAGCCTCTTTTCTAGCCTGGCTATCACCGCCTCAAACCCACTGCTAATCTGCTGAGAGGCTGACGCACTAACATTTGCCGTGCTTACATGGGACCTTTGCGCGCCTCTGCCCTTTCGACTACCCTTCCCATTTCTACCTGCGCTGGCACTGGGAGACAAACAAAACATTGAGTCATAATTACCAGGCCCCGGCGGCCACGCTGTTCCCTCGGTCCCTGCTCTTCCGTTGTCGTCGGAGTCACTCTCCTCCTCAGAGCGGTCCAGCAGTGGGGTTCCCGGCCATCCATCGTCCCGGGCCGGCGTGGTTTCTGGTTCTTCCCTTTCTCCATATTCGCTGCGGCATTCCTCCCGGCGTGCTAGGGGCCCACCGTGTTGCAAGGATCTCCTCTTGGGTTGGACTCTCCCCCTCACCTTGGGTTGCTGGCCTGTTCCCTCCCTAGATGGGCTTCTGGGCCGCCGCTGCGCCCTCAGCGGCATTTCCAGGGCCAGCCTCTCTGGGGGTCTGGTCCGGCGCAATGGCCTTCTAGTCCTTGTGTCCCCCCCCTGGTGCCCGGCGCGGCCTGATTCTGGTTGCAGAATCATGTTTTTATCAGGCATAAACTCTGCCTGCTCCCCAGGGGTATCTATTTTTTCAGGCGCATTGGTGGCCAGCTCGGCTTCCTGGGTCCTTAATGAAGGACCCCGGAAGCAAGATGGCGGCGCCCATAGCACGTGGGCCGCCCGCCCTAATTTCCTATGCTGCGGCCGCTTTCTCTCTACCCTGGGGGAGCGGTCCCGGCAGCGCGAACCTCCTGCCCGCCTGCTTGTTTGCGCAGGCTGGTTTCTGGGTCGGTCGGCGGTGGGGCTGCTGCTACCTGACATAACAGTGGCCCGGCGCCGCTTCATAGTGGCTTCCCTGGCAACCCTGATGCTGCCTCTGCCTCCTCCCCTGTTTGCCCGAGCGGGAGTCTCTAAAACTATCAGGGGCTCGTCCCTGTCCGAACCGCCAGCCTGCCCCACGTCCCCCTGCCCGTCTGCCTCCCCACTGCCCTCCTGAATAGCGATGGGGTGCTCGTCCTGTTCCCCCTGGCTCCCGTCCCTAAATGTCTCTTCCCTGCGTCCCAAGATGCTGCCGATCGCTGCCTGTAACCAACCCGGGGTCGTGCCCTGGCCTCTTCCTGCAGTGCTCCTATTAGTTCCTCCATACCTGGTGAGTAAAAGGAGGGGGGAGTCTTGTTCTCTGTCTTGTTCTCTGTGCGTCTGTGGAGAGAGAGAGAGAGAGAGCCCTCCCCGTCCCGTCCTTTTAACCCCTTCCTATATCTTGCCTCCTCCCCCTGCTTCTTCCTATCCCACTCCCTCCCCCCTTGCCTCCTTCCTCCTGGTCACTCACTCCCTCCCAGCGTCATGTCCGTCTCCCCCTATCCTGTCGTTCGTATCCGCCGGGTGCTTGAGTCGCGTCACAAAAGCAGAGCGCGCACATGACACGCGTAATGCAAGCACAGGGTACACATCAGACTCGTCACACAATCATGGGTCACACCACAGATGCCCCACACAATCATAAGACACACATCAGTTGAGTCACAAAATTACAGTGCACACTTGAGACAAACACAGGACATATTTTAGACACTTGCATCACCACAGGAGTCAGGACATTCTAACTGATCAATACACAACCTCGGTTAAACACTTGGTAGTCAATTAAGGCAAACTTGCAGGTATAAATACTTAACACATCCAGTGCTGACCTCCTTCCAAGCCAATTCTGGCAGATAAAAAACAACACCTCTGGTAGTTAATCTTTGCAAACTTATTAAGCTAAGTCCCATTTCCTTTCAGACTAAACTGTAAACCTACATGAGATATAGACTGCAAAGGGTCATACAAGCACAGCACATATATCTGACACGTCGTACAATCACAGCGCACACATCTGACACGTCGTACAATCATAGCGCACACATCTGACACGTCGTACAAGCACAGCGCACACATCTGACACGTCGCACAAGCACAGCGCACACATCTGACACGTCGTACAGGCACAGCGCACACATCTGACACGTCGTACAATCACAGCGCACACATCTGACACGTCTACAAGCACAGCGCACACATCTGACACGTCGCACAAGCACAGCGCACACATCTGACACGTCGTACAACACAGCACACACCTCTACACGTTGTACAAGCACAGCACACACATCTGACATGTGCAAGCACAGCGCACACATCTGACATGTGCAAGCACAGCGCACACATCTGACACGTCGTACAAGCACAGCGCACACATCTGACACGTCGCACAAGCACAGCGCACACATCTGACACGTCGTACAGCACAGCGCACACATCTGACACGTCGTACAATCAACAGCGCACACATCTGACACGTCGTACAAGCACAGCGCACACATCTGACACGTCGCACAAGCACAGCGCACACATCTGACACGTCGTACAAACACAGCACACACCTCTAACATGTACAAGCACAGCGCACACATCTGACATGTGCAAGCACAGCGCACACATCTGACATGTGCAAGCACAGCGCACACATCTGACACGTCGACAAGCACAGCGCACACATCTGACACGTCGTACAAGCACAGCGCACACATCTGACACGTCGTACAAGCACAGCGCACACATCTGACACGTCGCACAAGCACAGCGCACACATCTGACACGTCGTACAAACAGCACACACATCTAACACTTGTGCAAGCACAGCACCACTTCTGACATGTGCAAGCACAGCTCACATCTGACATGTGCAAGCACAGCGCACAACTGACATGTCAAGCACAGCGCACACATCTGACACGTCGTACAAGCACAGCACACACATCTAAAACGTCGTACAAGCACAGCACACAAATCTGACACGTCGCACGAGCACAGCACACACATCTGACATGTCGTATAAGCACAGCGCACACATCTGACACGTCCACGAGCACAGCGCACACATCTGACACGTCGCACAGCACAGCGCACACATCTGCACGTCACACAAGCCAGCGCACACATCGACACTCGCACAAGCACAGCGCACACATCTGACACGTCGCACAAGCACAGCGCACACATCTGACATGTGCAAGCACAGCGCACACATCTGACACGTCGTACAAGCACAGCACACACATCTGACATGTCGTATAAGCACAGCGCACACATCTGACACGTCGCACGAGCACAGCGCACACATCTGACACTCGCACAAGCACAGCGCACACATCTGACACGTCACACAAGCACAGCGCACACATCTGACACGTCGCACAAGCACAGCGCACACATCTGACACGTCGCACAAGCACAGCGCACACATCCGACACGTCGCACAAGCACAGCGCACACATCTGACATGTGCAAGCACAGCGCACACATCTGACACGTCGTACAAGCACAGCACACACATGACAGTCGTATAAGCACAGCCACACATCTGACACGTCGCACGAGCACAGCGCACACATCTGACACGTCGCACAAGCACAGCGCACACATCTGACACGTCACACAAGCACAGCGCACACATCTGACACGTCGCACAAGCACAGCCACACATCTGACACGTCGCACAAGCACAGCGCACACATCTGACACGTCACACAAGCACAGCGCACACATCTGACATGTGCAAGCACAGCGCACACATCTGACACGTCGTACAAGCACAGCACACACATCTGACATGTCGTATAAGCACAGCGCACACATCTGACACGTCGCACGAGCACAGCGCACACATCTGACACGTCGCACAAGCACAGCGCACACATCTGACACGTCACACAAGCACAAGCGCACACATCTGACATGTCGCACAAGCACAGCGCACACATCTGACACGTCGCACAAGCACAGCGCACACATCTGACACGTCGCACAAGCACAGCGCACACATCTGACATGTGCAAGCACAGCGCACACATCTGACACGTCGACAAGCACAGCACACACATCTGACATGTCGTATAAGCACAGCGCACACATCTGACACGTCGCACAAGCACAGCGCACACATCTGACACTTCGCACAAGCACAGCGCACACATCTGACACGTCGCACAAGCACAGCGCACACATCTGACATGTGCAAGCACAGCGCACACATCTGACACGTCGTACAAGCACAGCACACACATCTGACATGTCGTATAAGCACAGCGCACACATCTGACACGTCACACAGCACAGCGCACACATCTGACACGTCGCACAAGCACAGCGCACACATCTGACACGTCACACAAGCACAGCGCACACATCTGACACGTCGCACAAGCACAGCGCACACACCTGACACGTCGCACAAGCACAGCGCACACATCTGACACGTCACACAAGCACAACGCACACATCTGACATGTCGCACAAGCACAGCGCACACATCTGACACGTCGCACAAGCACAGCGCACACATCTGACATGTGCAAGCACAGCGCACACATCTGACACGTCGTACAAGCACAGCACACACATCTGACATGTCGTATAAGCACAGCGCACACATCTGACACGTCGCACAAGCACAGCGCACACATCTGACACTTCGCACAAGCACAGCGCACACATCTGACACGTCGCACAAGCACAGCGCACACATCTGACATGTGCAAGCACAGCGCACACATCTGACACGTCGTACAAGCACAGCACACACATCTGACATGTCGTAAAGCACAGCGCACACATCTGACACGTCACACAAGCAAAGCGCACACATCTGACACGTCGCACAAGCACTAGCGCACACATCTGACACTCACACAGCACAGCGCACACATCTGACACGTCGCACAAGCACAGCGCACACACCTGACACGTCGCACAAGCACAGCGCACACATCTGACACGTCGCACAAGCACAGCGCACACATCTGACATGTGCAAGCACAGCACACACATCTGACACATCGTACAAGCACAGCACACACATCTGACATGTCGTATAAGCACAGCACACACATCTGACACGTCACACGAGCACAGCGCACACATCTGACACGTCGCACAAGCACAGCGCACACATCTGACACGTCACACAAGCACAGAGCACACATCTGACACGTCGCACAAGCACAGCGCACACATCTGACACGTCGCACAAGCACAGCGCACACATCTGACACGTCACACAAGCACAGCGCACACATCTGACACGTCGCACAAGCACAGCGCACACATCTGACACGTCGTACAAGCACAGCGCACACATCTGACACGTCGTACAAGCACAGCGCACACATCTGACACGTCGCACAAGCACAGCGCACACATCTGACACGTCGTACAAACACAGCACACACATCTAACACGTTGTACAAGCACAGCACACACATCTGACATGTGCAAGCACAGCTCACATCTGACATGTGCAAGCACAGCGCACACATCTGACGTGCAAGCACAGCGCACACATCTGACACGTCGTACAAGCACAGCACACACATCTAACACGTCGTACGAGCACAGCGCACACATCTGACACGTCGTACGAGCACAGCGCACACAAATCTGACACGTCGCACGAGCACAGCACACACATCTGACATGTCGTATAAGCACAGCGCATACATCTGACGCATTGCACGAGCACAGCGCACACATCTGACACAAGTCGCACAAGCACAGCGCACACATCTGACACGTCACACAAGCACAGCGCACACATCTGACACGTCGCACAAGCACAGCGCACACATCTGACACGTCGCACAAGCACAGCGCACACATCTGACATGTGCAAGCACAGCGCACACATCTGACACGTCGTACAAGCACAGCGCATACATCTGACGCATTGCACGAGCACAGCGCACACATCTGACACAAGTCGTACATGCAGCGCATACATCTGACACAAGTCGCACATGCAGCGCATACACATAAAAAATGCACCATGTGTACATCTGAAACATCAGACAGGGATCACATCAGCATTTCATGCTACAGCTCCTCCCTCAAATGGCCGTGAGCAAGGCCCCGTATGCCCTCTACTGTATATACAAAAGCTGAAATAAAAACATCTCTATAAATGCAGGTTGAGTGTTAAATGCTTTATATTCATTACATATATATCCCCTACAATGTAGCACCATTAACCTGCCCAGAGTGCTGACCATATTGCTATCATAGTTGTTATACAGTCATGGCCAAAAGTTTTGAGAATGACACAAAAATTGTATTTTCACATGATCTATTGCCCTCTGGTTTTTATGTTTGTTTGACAGATGTTTTTTATCACAGACAGAAATATAATTGCAAACCTATGAGTAACAAAAGCTTATATTGACAGTTAGAATGAGTTAATGCAGCAAGTCAATCTTTGCAGTGTTGAACCTTCTTCAGGACCTCTGCAATTCTCCCTGGCATGCTCTCAATCAACTTCTGGACCAAATCCTGACTGATAGCAGTCCATTCTTGCACAATCAATGCTTTCATTTTGTCAGAATTTTTAGGTTTTTGTTTGTCCACCCGTCTCTTGATGATTGACCACAAGTTCTCAATGGGATTAAGATCAGGGGAGTTTCCAGGCCTTGGACCCAAAATCTCTATGTTTTGTTCCCTGAGCCATTTAGTTATCACCTTTGCTTTATGGCAAGGTGCTCCATCATGACTGGAAAAGGCATTGTTGATCGCCAAACTGCTCTTGGAGGGTTGGGAGAAGTTGCTCTTGGAGGACATTCTGGTACCATTCTTTATTCATGGCTGTGTTTTTAGGCAAGACTGTGAGAGAGCCGATTCCCTTGGCTGAGAAGCAACCCCACACATGAATGGTTTCAGGATGCTTAACAGTTGGCATGAGACAAGACTGGTGGTAGCGCTCACCTTGTCTTCTCCGAATGAGGCGTTTTCCTGATGTCCCAAACAATCGAAAAGGGGATTCATCAGAGAAAAATTAACTTTACCCCAGTCCTCAGCAGTCCACTGCCTGTACCTTTTGCAGAATATCAGTCTGTCCATGTTTTTTTCTGGAGAGAAGTGGCTTCTTTGCTGCCCTTCTTGAGACAAGGCCTTGCTCCAAGAGTCTCCGCCTCACAGTGCGTGCAGATGCACTCACACCTGCCTGCTGCCATTCCTGAGCAAGCTCTGCACTGCTGGTAGCCCGATCCCACAGCTGAAACACTTTTAAGAGACGGTCCTGGCTCTTGCTGGTCTTTCTTGGGTGCCCTGGAGCCTTTTTGGCAACAATGGAACCTCTCTCCTTGAAGTTCTTGATGATGCGATAGATTGTTGACTGAGGTGCAATTTTTCTAGCTGCGATACTCTTCCCTGTTAGGCCATTTTTGTGCATTGCAATGATGACTGCACGTGTTTCTTTAGAGATAACCATGGTTAACAGAAGAGAAACAATGATGCCAAGCACCAGCCTCCTTTTAAAGTGTCCAGTGGTGTCATTCTTACTTAATCATGACAGATTGATCTCCAGCCATGTCCTCATCAACACCCACACCTGTGTTAATGGAGCAATCACTGAAAAGAGGTTAGCTGGTCCTTTTAAGGCAGGCTGCAATGAAGTTGAAATGTGTTTTGGGGGATAAAGTTCATTTTCTAGCCAAATATTGACTGTTATGATTTGGTAGCTGAGGAGAGCAGGCAAAAAAGGAAATACACCAGAGAGGTTGGAATCTATGGGATTGCAGTACCCTGACTAACCACCACAACTAAAGGCAGCCGTGGAGCGTACCTACGTTGGTCCTAATTGCTGTTAAGCTGATCACTCTTTATAACATTCTGGAGTATATGCAAATTGCCATTAGAAAAAGTGAAGCAGTAGACTTTGTAAAAATTAAAATTTGTGTCATTCTCAAAACTTTTGGCCATGACTGTACATGACGCCTCGTATTTCGTCTGTAGGAAGGCCACACAGGTACAGGAAGAACATACAAGCTCCTGTAGATGTTGTCCTCGGCTGACTTCCTGCCAGTGCTAAACATGATGTGGGTTGCGATACACTACTGAATCTGTGTTGTTCCCAGTTTTTTATCATTGTTGTGCTACAGCAGAATTCTTGCTTATCTAACATGCCAGCAGCCATCCGTACCTGCACAACTTGACTTAAGATGTGTTTACTTGTTCAGATTCAATTTACGCTTTATGGTCTTTTCTTTCTCGATATGGAGTTCGTTTTCATTTTCTTTTTGGCTATAATACTGATTTATTAGAACGAGCACTTGCTGGATAACTCCATTTTTAATGACCTCTTTCAGCTGCTGGAACACTATTAATGGCCAGTATTCAATTCTGCTGTGTCAGCAGGGCAGGAAAAGAAAGAAGGGAAACATTATCCTCCACAAACCATTTGCTAATGCTATTGTAATTTTGACCTTTACGTTGCTTTAATATACCATTAATGTTTGTTAATCCCCTTCATTGATCGTTATGTGGCTTCTCTCGAAATTGAATCTACCCATTTATTTAACATTTCAGTTGCCATTTCCTTTGTTTATTAGGTTTATATTTTTCCAATCTTTATTTGTGAGATTTAGAACGCTCCGTTTTGGAAAAAAATGTTTTATCCATTTTCAGTCTGGATATTGCAGTTATTTTATCTGTTTTTTTTATAGTCCTATAAAATATTTTTCAGGATTTTTATTGCACAGAAATATGTGGTCTCAAAATTTGCTCGAATAGGTTGAGAAAGTGTTTTTTAACACCTTGTGGTTACCTTTGAGGGGGTTGGAGTATTGGTCAACTTCATTAAAATTGCAAGTGATTGTGATTGTACGATTTAGAAATTTAGATGAGGGTCTATACTGGAAAAGAATAAACCGTTGATCGTTATTTTTTCTCCACCTTGGGCTCACATAATAACTGCATTGCAGAGACCATGCTGGATTGAAAGTCTGGAAATGACACTCATCAGAGATCTCTTAGCTTCCAATTGACGTAACCTGATAGTTTGTTGATGAAAAATAACCTCATGTATAATTGTTAACACGTGCAACCTTCAACTGTTCAATAGCTGGCCATTTATTTTCTTTGTATTTGCAGTTTAAAGATCTATACAAATTTCTCTTAAGATTTTTTTTTCATTTTCTTCTTATTTCTTTGTAATAGGGGCTGGTATATTAGCTCCCATTACAAGAAAAATGCAGCCTACTGGCTGTACAGCAGGACTGTCTGGGTCTCCTATGCCCCATTAGCTCCTGTTTTTTCCCTATACATACAAAACCAAAGAAAAAGACAAAATGCGCATATACTCTATAGTAAGTCAATAGTAATAGTTCATGGAAATAACATGGGGTAGTTGGTTGACACTAATTGGACCAAAAAGCATAAAGACTATCCCATTGCAACATTTGAAAAATGTGCAGGCACTAGGTGCAACGTATGTGTTTACGGTATGGACAAAACGAAATCAATTTTTTCATATAATGTTTTTTCTCAGAATATTGTCTCTTACAATATATTGAGTACCCAATATAATGAATTTGCTGCACCGACTGCAAAGTTCAGTACATTGGCTGCACTATACGCAAAATTAGCAAAAGAATAGCCGAACATTTGAAAAATATTGAAATTAAAAATGCAGCGTACTCTGGAGCAGCAAAACACTGCAAATGTACATCAAGGCGATACTAGATATTTTTCTTTTCATGGTATTGAAAATGTTCACGCCCCTATTCGGGTGGAAATAGACATAAATTATTAACCATACGTGAAGCATTTTAGATCCTGAAATTAGACCCAGGGGTATGAATTTCAGGAACTATCTATATTATATTTATTGAACTACCGAGTTAGTAATCTTTATTGTGTGTTTCTCTGTTCCACTTGCCACTTTTTGTAATTAATTGGTTGGTCCTTTGTTTTTACATTAATCACGTGAATTTGGTTTTAATATACCTATGACTAAGGCTGCGTCAGGTTTCCTACATTTTAAAGATGGCTTGATAGCCGAATAAAGCTTTTGTATTTTTATACAGGTTGGTGTGCCGTGTTTTTTTCTTCTTTTTGGATCTCTGGTGTGCTCGTCAGCGAAACGTGCACCTACCTGTTTTGTATTTTGTATTGGACCCAGCCCAGTGTGGTTTCTATGTGGATTACGTTGGATGCTCCTAGACCTCTTTCTCCTATCTATAAATTGGTCTCCCATGCTATCTCTAAAAGCGAAAAATCCTAAAAAGATAAACCTGTAAGGTCTAAATAATATTAAAACCACAGAAAAAAATATAATTGTATCTAAAGCAGTGGTTCTCAACCTTTCTAATGCCGTGACCCCGCAATACAGTTCCTCATGTTGCGATGACCCCCAAACCAAAAATAAGTACAGTCCTCCATACAATATTATGGGCACCACATAGTCCTCCATACAGTATTATGGGCCAAATATAATGCTCCATAAAGAATATTGGACCCCAAATAATGCTCCATACAGGATACTGGTCCCCATATAATGCTCCATACAAAATATGGAGCTCTCCTCTGCACTGTGCTGCATTCTGCATTGTTACGGCTCAGGAAAGGGCGCTGTGGAAAGACTCCCCATTATCATCATCATTGTATCCCCATTATCATATCATCATACCTCCCCATCATCATCATTGCCTCGTCACCACCATCACTGCCTCCCCCCACCACCACACACAGACAGCACCGCAGCACTCTCTCACACACACACACATCGCACTACACACACACACACACCTCACCTGTCCGGCCGCTGAATGATGACGTCATCCAGCGGCGCTGCTGTGGGAGGAAGCGCGGGCGCCCCCTGGAGCCCGAAGCTGTGGAGGCACGGGGAGAGGTAAGTATTCTGCCAGCTGACGGGGCCCTGAGCAAGCGGGGATGATGCCATCACGTCTGTGCATGCACGCTTCAGTTTGGAACGTGCATCCATAACAGCGTGCGTTCCAGCTGAATAGCGCTGCTGCAGACGGTAGCGCAACTTATATATGTATTTTCCGATGGCTTTAAGCGACCCCTATGTTTTGGTCGTTCGACCCCCGCCGGGGTTGCGACCCACAGGTTGAGAACCGCTGATCTAAAGTAAGTGAAGGGACTGTCAGCCCTTAATTGACTATGCATCAGTTGTCTTATGGAAGCTGTTCTAAGGGTAGAATATTCCTGTTACTTGGGCTTATTTTGGATAATATGCTTTAATGATTTAAGTAGTACATGTCTGAAAGAAACCGTAATATATTAAGTGGACAATTTTCCTCACCTTACTGTCTGCAGGTTCTCTACAAATGTGCAGAAATCTTGAAAAATTAATAAATCGTGTAAACATTAGTAGAAAATGGGGGAGGAGGGAATGAAGCTGCAGTTTCTCTATTTAGTATTTCAGGAGATTTGTACATGACGGGAAAAAGTTCAGGTAGGAGACATCTGAATGCCTTGTAACACACAGCACAGCTCTTCCATACTTTTACATTGCCCACTCAGCCAGGGTGGAAAGAGAAATAAGAAGTGTAAAAAAGTAGCAAAGGGAAGGAGTTGGTCAGACCTCATTTATTCTTGTGATATCTACATGTTAAGTGAGCTTATGACACTGCAGCATTTCATGTTTTAATACAAACATGTCACCTGTACTGGAATTGCAGAACAGTTTTATCTTTCCTGGACAAATTTCTTTTTTTCACTTTGTGCTTTTTTATGCACCATTGAAATGGGCACCTGGAGGTCAACAAGACTTATGTATCAGAGCGCTGCTGAAATGATTTGACATTTTCCCAACTGAGTGTCAGGAACACTCAGAATGTTCTGTCAACATCAGATGACCTCTTTAAAGATGTGGCTTTATAGCATCATGCCTCCTATTATACCCATTTTTCTGTCATACAGCTTGCTTTTAAAGTATTTCCATTGCTTTTATTTCTGTATGACCAAGCAAGTGACATACTTGTTTAGTAGTTTCTGTATGCAGATCAATATTATTATTGTATTACTACTGTATAGGCATGGGATCCCCAACCTCTGGCTTAAAGGGAATCTGTCACCAGGTTTTTGCTACCTCATCTGACAGCAGCATGATGTAGGAAAAGAGACCCTGTATCCAAAGATGTATCACTTAGATTACTGGGTGCAATAGTTGTGATACAATCAGATTTCTTAGATTTAGCATGAAGCAGAGCTGTGAAAGCTAACCCCGCCCCCTCTAGGCTCTACTTAATGTTCATTGTGTATTGACAGTGAGCTGTTTATCTTAGTAGGGAGCAGAGTCAGACTAGCAAGTGCTTGCCAGCTAGTCACATCAATGATAATGTCCTGGTGATAAAACCTTCACTCTAAGTAAACAGCAGCACACAGCTTGATAAGTGACTTAAACTCTGTGCCATAACCCCTACCTAGTGCTGTCCTCAGATTGCATACCGAAATCCTGCTGACAGTTTTTCTTTAAGTGGGTGCCAATGTATTGTCATGCACCAGCAGCATTATTACTTCTTCAGGGGACACTGAAGGGACATTATTACTTTATAAGCGGCACACAGGTCATTCCAACTTTTAAAAGGAGTACTTGGGGGCATTATTCATTTCACAATGGGAACGTATTATTACTTTTTATGGGGTACTCATGTAATTACTTCTTTATAATGGTTCACTTAGGCAATTATTACTTTTATATGGGGATACTTGACATTATTTTATAAAGGGGAAATAAGCATGCACATTGTAAGGGGGGTTTAGGCCATTATTGCTTGTAAGACGGCACTTACTTTGTAATGGGGTGTGTTACTTTACAAGGGGCTACTCAGTGTGTGAGGTATTATTACTTTCAAGAGGTATCTACGATTTCTTCACATGTACTGTGGCTCGTGACTAGTTTTCATAGCTGAATGTGATTCTTAGGCCACGTGTCACACGTAAAATACAGACCCTCAACATCAGTATTTGTAAGCCAAAACCAGGAGTGCGTGATGAATCCAGAAGTGGTGACGTATTTCTATTATACTTCTCTGATTGTTCCACTCCTGGTTTTGGCTTACACATACTGATGTAAAATGCTGACCAAATACTGAACGTGTGAACATGGCCTTAAGGTAAGAGAGGTTGGGGACCCCTGATATAGACTGTACTTTGACTATTTACTCTCCGATTTTGACGACCTTCTAATTTGGAACCCTAAAATAAGGGATTTACCTCTAAGGCAAAATGAACTCTAAGCAGGTAGCATCCAGCATGTACCTTAGCTCTTCCACAAAGCTGTTTCATGATTATTTGGCCATTTTTAGGATATCCCATGATACCCAATGGGAATGGTGGGGGCAATGGGCTGACAGAGAGCGCTAACCCGATTTATTTTACAGGGATTAGCATGATCTGCAAATTACTAACTTGTTTTCTGAATAGAGTCCAAACGGTCAAAAAAAAAAGGACCGGTACTCCTCCTGTTAAAGGGAACCTGCAGATATGGGGTTCATCTGCAGTTTAATAGTGTTCACATGTTCTCTAGCCAGAAGTGCAGCTATTCCTCTCGGGAGCTGCCGGCTTTCAGTCATGGAGACTTGCTCCAGTGGCTTCAGTCAGCTTTGACAGCTCACGCTGTATTTTCACTGAGATGCCTGAACAAAATTGCTATACTATTTGGACTTTTATGTTTGTTTTATATATTTTTTTACTTTTACAATATTTTTTTTACATTTTTGTTAAAACCTGTGATGGGCAACCAGTATGTAACATGACTTGTTGCACAGCTGCACACATCTCTCTGGATAAAGGCTTGTGGGGATTCTTCTTTTCAGGGTGGATTTGATTTAAATCAAACTGATTTAAATCACGATTTAAATCACGATTTAAATCACTAGTCAGTAAGGCTTGATTTAAATCAGTGATTTAAATCAAAGTTTCTACCTAAACTAGTTCTTGCTACTTTAACATGCAAGTAGATGAAGATTTTTAGAATCACTTTTTATATTACTTTTTTCTCCCCAGTTTAATGGGTTAATCATTCATATTTGGACACCACTGTTCTGTTGTACTTAGGAAGGAGAAAAAAATCCTGACCTGACTTGTCTGTCTGTGGCTATGCTGCAGTATTGTGCTCAAAGTTTCACTTTCATTTTCTTGTCTGCTTGCCCTTCCTCCTCCTCACACTTAGATTCACATTCTTCTTGTGTTGTGCAGATCTATTCCACTCCAAACAATCAGAAACATATTGTCTAACTTCTTGGACTTGGCACTGAAGGGTTGATTCTGTATTCATATAGGTTTGTAGAACAATAGGATTAAGGTCTTTTTCTCAACTCTGTTCATGTTGTAACATTTTGCCGTGAAGAAGAGGCTGGACCTCTGCGGAGTCAAATTCATTTTTGAGAACTGCGTAAGTAAAGCGAGCGTCTGTGATAATATAGGAGAGAAACTGCCCACTGGCACTAATCCTACAGAAACCTCTGGAAGAGCATGGCATTGTGAATGTTACACATATACAGCCTTTATTCTACTGAGTTAAACAACTCAGCTTTATCTCATGATGGAAGAACCTTTGGATGGTAAAATATTTTCCTCAAAAAGCAGTTTATTGAAAAAAATCTGATTTAAATCAAAAAAATCTGATTTAAATCAAAAAAATCCGATTTAAATAAAAAAAATCCGATTTTTTTGATTTTTTTAAAAAAATCATTGATTTTTATCCACCCTGCTTCTTTTTAAGTGTGGTCCCCATTCTGTTACGCCATTATCAGCACAATGTATATAAACTAATTTACAATGCCCTCAGGTCAATAATAGTGATGAGCGAACGTGTTTGGATACGTGTTATGCGAGTATCTTGGGCGTGCTCGTACGTTATGTTCGAGTCCCTGCGGCTGCATGATTCGCTGCTGTTGGCAAATTTGTTAGACAATCCCCGCATGTGTTGCGACTGTCTTAACAACCACAAAACATGCAGCTGCAGGGACTCCATCATATCATTCCAGCATGCCGAAGATACTCTGATAACACGTTATCCCAGCACGTTGGCACATCACTAGTCAGTAACTATTATTTTCTTGTTCCGTTTTCAAAATTTGACCGTGTAGTTTACAGAACTTGCATCTAATATTTGCTTTCTTATGAACGCAAATTTTGTTCTCTTTTAATTGCCTCTAAAATGTCAACCGTGACCACTTAATTGGCAGAAAAATAAACTTTTGCTCTCTGTCCAGATATTTCCCAATTAGATCATAATTTCCATCCTCCGGTATTTGAATTGATTGAAATGGTAATTTCATGGTAAACCTGCAATGTATTAATAGATCATGTTTCCATTCCTTTCTGACAAATTTCCTGGTAACGAACATGCTGTGCTTCATTTCTTATTTATTTTTTTTTTATTTTATATCTTTTATAGCAGTCTGGTATCAAGCTGGCAGGATTAATGTTCATTTCCATACAATCACTTCCTATTACAGTTTCATGGCCTTATGTATCAGATTAGCTGGTGAACGGTTTCGATCTTCTAGTTATAGAATGTTTATTTTAGTTTTATTAACTTTGGAAATAGGCAACAAAGTAAAGGCTTGCTACAGTATTTCTAGTTTATATTTTTAATTTATTTTTTATTCTTTTTTCCATACGCAACTGTGTCAAAAGTTGAGGTCCTTACTGTTCCAAAAAACTTTCTGTGCTTGTTATTCAGCTCACTTTCTGGCATACAAGAGCAACTTTGATGTGACAGAACAATGTCAATGTGCAGAGACTCATTATACACTCTTTAATGGCATCTGGAAGAATACATTTGCTTGAATGTGCCTGGAACATAAGGAACACCGAGAAGATCCACTACAAGGCATTTTTTTTTTCTAGAGGTTGCTTTTTTAGACACTTGACAACCTGTGGGTGAAGGGCTGTAGTTTACAATCTAGGCATACCATTTGTTTTCCCTGCCCTAGTCATGGCTTACTTCTGCTTGCAGCATACACAAGTCTTCAAATGGCGGTAGATAAGAATGGCACACTTAATGCAATTCACTTCCTTTCTTCTTCTCCTTTGTACATCTTGAATAACTAGTATCATTGTTTTCTTACAGGAATTCTTCCATGGGTAAAACTAATAGACAATTTTGATGCCGAATATGAATACATAACAAATGAAGGGACTGTCTTCACATTTAAAACTAACCGCAATGCCCCAAACTACAAGCTGATTAACATAGACTTCAGTGATCCCGGTGAATCCAACTGGAAAGAACTTGTGCCACAGCATGAAAAGGATGTACTAGGTAAGTGTGTGCTAAGGCTACCTTATGGCCACAGTCGAATCGTGGCCATAAAGTTGTGACTACATGCAAACATGTAAACCGAGGAAACAATAATTATAATTATTGATTGGCATTCTAATGTTAATTACCTGCATACTGAATATTTTATGCGAATAAACTTATAGATCAAATAAGCTATTGGATATTTAAAGATACATCATGACTAATTGGAACTGTAAAGCATTGTGGGTTATGTTCGCACTTTATAAATAAAGATTGAGTTCTATTGATTTATAAAAGTGTTTACGCCAGTATACGGATATAAAACACCTTGATAAAGCTTAAAATTGTTGTGCAACTCTGGAGGCGCGCAAAATATTGTGACTTGGCGTTTTCGGGCAAGTCCATGCCAGTTACACTAATTTGGGCGAGGCATGGATGGGCAAGCCTCTGCTTGCCTGACAAATTCGTGAAATGTTATGCCACTTTGGTGGCGTAACTTACTCCGGATATGTACACAAATCCCTAACTGGCATACATTTCTGCTCGAGGCACATGGCACTTCTAAGATGTGCCTAAAGCACCACTCCAGCGTTTGTTTGTTTTTTTCAGTACTGTAGTGGTACTAACTTAAGTTCCCTGTTCCTAGTCTTATATTTACTACCCGCCGTCTTCAGCTCCTCCCACCTCGTCTGCGATGCTGCAGTGCCATCTTGTGACTGCAGCTTCTTACTGGCTGGAAGTCGGAGGTAACTGTTACAAGCTCTCGTTCGGGTTCTGGCTTTCATAGACTTACATTGAGTTTTGACTTCCAGCAAATACTGTAGCAGATAACAAACTGCTAAAAACCAACCAGAGTGACTCCAATAACAGAAGAAGATGGCAACTGGTAAGTATAAGACTAGGGGCAGGGAACTTGAACTAGTAGCACCACTCCAGTGCTGCAATAAAAAAAACAAACACTGTAATGTTGCTTTAAGTGGCGTGCACGTCTTACTTCAGCAGCCCTGTTGTGAACACTCTGGATCTGACTTCGAAGTTTGGGCTCCCTCTGGTGGCTGCTGATCATAATGAAGCTGCTTTGGCTAACAGAGGTCTATCAGCGGGGGGCGATGATTGGCAATCAGGTATTGCTGACTGGGGAAATATAAGTGAGCAACCTTCCCATGATCCTTGCTGGTGATGTTTTCTTCCTGAGTCATTTGGAAGTCTGCTTGCTCCCTGCTGTGTCCTGCATCTTTCAGATAAGTTATTTGGCTGTTTTGCTCTGTGGCATTTTTCTCTTTTTGCGTTACTCTGTGCTCTGTCTTGCTGGTGCAGTCCAGCCGGGTTCCCTCTGGGGCCCGTGCTGGACTCTGCTTTCCTTGCCACAGTTTATGTCAGTCTGTTCAGTATTGCTAGTTTTTCTTAGGGTTTTTGCTTGATTGCAGACAGTGTTCTTTTCTGTCCTGTTCTATCTAGACAGTTTGGGCCCCAGCATTTGCTTACTCCATTTTCTGCCTGTGTTTTGTACTTCATCTGCCTCACCGTCACTATATGTTTGGGGGCTATCTATTTCTTTGGGGCTCTACTCCGGGGCCGTTAGCTTTCCCCTTTCTCTCTTTAGACTTTGTTAACTCTTTGGCTGTGTCGAGGCGTCTAGGTCATCATAGGTACGTCCCACAGATAATTCTAGTTGTGTTGTCAGTTTAGGGGTCTGCAATCCGCTACGTTCCCAACCTCTCTGGTGTTGTGCGGCCTAGCCCATTTCTTTGTTGACCTCCTCGGTTATCATATCATAACACAGCCCGATTCATTAAAATTTTAAAATTGGCACGCACAATGCCATTCTTAATGAATCAGGACCTAAATATTTGCATCAAACATAAACGACGTGAAGAAATGTGAATATGCAAATTGCCTCTTCAAACAAAGAGGACTTGTACTCTATAGCGCCACCTATTGGAAGTAGCGATCCTACAAGTCACAATCAACCCTTTAACGAGTCTTGTAATATGACTTAGGTTAAAAGCCAAATCAGAATCTCCATTTGCAGACACGGTGTTTGGACTGTTGGTCCTCGTCAGTGCAAAGTAGGAGAGATCTGATTTGGCTAAATGAGAGGCTCTGGACTGGGGTCTGGGGGTAAGGTTTCTCCTTGTGGAGAGTGACATACCAGCTTTGGCGTGTCGAGGTAAGGAGGCTTATTCGCCGTGCAATGCTCCTCTGGGAAATTTTAATATGCAAATTGCCTCTTCAAGCAAAGAGGACTTGTACGCTATAGCGCCACCTATTGGAAGTAGCGATCCTACAAGTCACAATCAACCCTTTAACGAGTCTTGTAATATGACTTAGGATCTAAGTACCGTATACAGGAAATTATTAATGAGCGTCAAATACTTTATCAATCAGCAAAAACAAATTTTAAACGTTTATGGGTCTGTTCATCAATCCTCTCATTCTTCAAGGGTCAACTGAGGGTTTCTTGGTCTTCATTTTAATAATCTGATGAGGTGGGGTTGGCTCAGGAGTATCTGGAATATAGAACTTATTAAAAGTTTAGCTTTTTTAGCCATGTTCAGTGATGGCAATCAGTGTTATGTCAATAAATGTTCCAATAAGTAGAAGATAGTGGTAAAAAAATACAGAAGTACATCAGGTTTATTATTTTAGATGTAGAAACCACCAGTTGCTACTTACTAAAGAAATTATCCCTAGAAAATGTTTAAAATGTCCGAAAAAAATGCTTTTGAGCACTAAATGTTACATTTGCTGCTGCAATTGTATGAGTAAAGTCAGCCATATTTTAATAATGCAAAGACCGCAGCTTGTTGTGAAGGTGATCTGTTCAGACCCAAATGTGAAGATGATTTGTTCAAACCCCAACATCCTTTTTATTTGAATTGTAGGTTTTTCATGGTACTTGGTAATATTGTACTGAGCTATGGTGTTTTGCTCTATACATGGTTTACATCTGACATACAGCTGATCAGTGAGGGTGCCATATTGGTGACCTATCCTAAAGATAAGTCATCAATATTATAATAGTTGAAAACCCAGTTAATGGCTACTTTGATTGGAAATAAAACAGAAAATGCTCTTTTATACTCTTTAGTGTTAATAACTGTTAACAGACAGTTGTTCTTCCTACCTCCTCAACAGTCACACTTAATTAGTGGATGAATGCATGCATTTGTTTTCATTGGAGACAGGGAAAAAGTAAGCTGGTGATAGACACCACATTTTCGTGATGTTAAAATTCAACAACTGGATCCTACCTTTCCCTGGCGTTATACAGTCATCGCCAAAAGTGTTGGCACCCTTGAAATTGTTCCAGAAAATGATATATTTCTCCCAGAAAATTATTGCAATTACATATGTTTTGTTATACACGTTTATTTTATTTGTGTGTATTGGTACAACACAAAAAAAAAAAACAGAGGAAAAAAGGCAAATTGGAAATAATTTCAAACAAAACTCCAAAAATGGGCAGGACAAAATTGTTGGCACCCTCAACTTAATATTTGGTTTCACACCGTTTTGGAATAAATAACTGCAATCAATCTCTTCCTATACCTATCAACAAGCTTCTTGCACCTCTGAACTGGAATTTTTACCACTCTTTTAATGCAAACTGCTTCAGGTCTATCATATTTGAAGGTACCCTTCTCACAAAATAAATTTTCAAGATCTCTCAACAAGGTGTTCCATGGGATTTGGATTCGGATTCATTGCTGGCCACATCAGAACTCTCCAGCGCTTTGTTTCCATCCTTTTCCGGTTGCTTCTTCAAGTATGTTTGGGGTCATTGTCCTCCTGGAAGACCCATGACCTAGGACACAAACCCAACTTTCTGTCACTGGGCACTCCATTGCGACCCCTTAGGTAATCTACAGATTTCATGATGCCTTGAACACAGTCAAGGCACCCAGTGTCATAGGCAGCAAAAGAACCCCAAAATATATTTGAACCATCATCATATTTGTCTGTAGGTAGTGTTCTTTTCTTTGCATGCCTCATTCCATTTTCGGGAGACAATAGAATGATGTGCTTTACCAAAAAGCTCTTTCTTGGTCTCATCTGTCCACAAGACACTTTCACAAGGGGATTTTGTCTTACTTACAATCTGCAGTCTAGTTTTTTATGTCTCTGTGTTAGCAGTGGGGTCCTCCTGGGTCTCCTGCCATAGCTTTTCATTTCATCCAAATGTCAACGGATAGTTCGCACTGACATTGATGCACACTGAGCCTCCAGGACAGCTTGAATTTCTATGGAATTTGATTGGGGCTGCTTATACACCATTTGGACTATCCTGTGTCACAAACTTTAATAAATTTTTCTCTGCCGTCCACATCCAGGGATATTAGCTACAGTGTCATGGGTGGTAAACTTCTTGATTATGTTTCGCACCATGGACAAAGGAACATCAAGCTCCCTGGAAATGGACTTATAACCTTGAAATTGTTGATATTTTACAACAATTTTGGTTCTTAAGTCCTTAGACAGTTCTCTTCTCTTCTTTCTGTTTTCCATGCTTAGTGAAGCACACACAGACACTCAATGCAAAGATTAAGTCAATTTCTCCTTTTTTTGTCTGGTCTCAGGTGTGATTTCCATATTGACCACATTTGTTATGTGTCACAGGTGAGTTTGACTGAGCATCACATGCTTGAAACAGTTGTTTATTCATAATTTTGGAAAAGTGCCAACCATTTTGTCCAGACCATTTTTGTGGTTTTGTATAAAATTATGTCCAATTTGCCTTTTTTTTTTTTTTTTGGTGTGTGTTCCAATACACACAAAGGAAATAAACGTGTATAACAAAACATGTATAATTGCAGTAATTTTCTGAGATAAAAACTTCATCTTCTGGAACAATTTCAACAGTACCAACATTTTTAGCCATGAAGGTATGTGTAGGGAGAGTCATACACATAAGAAAAGCCAACCATTCCTGCAACATATTTTGGTCCACTTTGCTCTGATAGCCACCTTTTACTGTCTAATTTTGAAAGAATCGAGAATAAACCAAAAAAGTGTTTTTAGGGAATACAAAACTAAATGGCCACCTGTATAGAGTCTCTAGCATGTACTGTGCATGTGTTACAGATCGCACTAATCTTCTAGTGTGTAATATAAAATGAATTTGTATGCAGAACAAAATTTCCATTACACTTCAAAAGCTACACAAGATGTTCCAATTAGCAAAGACGAATCGGTGTAATTGCTTTTGGAATACAAATGCATTTGATAAGCTGTGTTCAACCTTTTAGGCTCGCAATAAAACTAATAAAACTACAGACAGCAAACCTGGCCAGAAATCAATAAGTCAATCTGAAATCTTTTACGTTCAAGTGAGGAGTTGTGTTTATTCTAATTTCATTATGTTTTCAGTATCATCTTATTGGGCACGTTTGTTTTAAAAAAGGAAAAAAAAGGATAAAGCCTATGACTGATCCGTTGTAAAAGAACTTTGTTATTAACCAGTTCAATGTTTTCTTGTTATTGATGATAACAAAGTTCTCTCAAAAATGTTGCTAATTTTGTGTTTTGCATGCGAGTTTCTGGTAGTTTCAGCAAATTGGACGTAGTTGTGATAGCGCCGGGACAAAATATGTTAAGGTCTATCCAACAAATTAATTTAAAGTGGCTGCATTCCCTGACTGTAGTAGCATTTCTGTTGTGGCACACACCACTGATGAGATACACCTAATTAAGTGGTGTGCACCTCTTCTCCCAATCTAATCCCTAAATGTGTTTCTTTTACTTCACTTCCTGTGACTTTTCATTTGACAGGAGTCTCAAACAGGACATCATAGGCAGCCGGGGCTGCAGTCGCTTCCCTGCAGGATTCATCTCCTTTTCTGCAACAAGACGTCATCGGGGTGCGGTGCTGCAGTTACTTACTATAGTTTCTTGCATTGCTGCCCTCTCAAGATATTCTGGATCCATGGTGATAGACGCTGTGGGAGAGATGAGCACAGCATCAGCACTATGCTTCTATCCTCATAGGGCAAACATAGAAGCAATGAGTGAAACCAGTGCAGCCCCACAGCTTCTAGCACCACCCAAAAACAAATCGTTGTCAGGGGTGGTGATAGTCGGCATTGAGTGACAAAAGCACTTGACGATTGATTTAGGGCTGTGCTAGAAGATTTGGGACAACACTGGTGTCACTCAGTGCCTTTTTCTCGAGCCCCCTGACAACATTTTGCTTTACACATAGAAGCAGATTGCCAAAGAGAAACGTGGCGCTCAAATAGGGTCTTATCCGCGCTTACTGAAATTGTAGAAATACAGTATGTGCTCACCTGGTGGGGTTGTGTGTGACACACCTATGTTCTACTTATATCAGCTGCTACAGTACCTACAAAGATTCAGAACTTGTTGTGGTATTGGGATAGTGGGTTTTCTCTGCGCTGCTAAACTTCTGGTAAAGGATTCACTAGTCAATAAATAAAGTGGTTTATTGTCAATGTGTTTCAAACTCGTCAGACTCCTTCTTCAGGATACCCTTATGTGCATATGGTTGTCAGAAGATCCCTTACCGGTTGTTCTCGTGGATCCTTTACCTGTTGTTCTTGATGGATCCTTTACTGGAATTTCAATAGCGCAGAGAGAACACACTATCTCATTATCACAAGAGCGGAATATTGCCGGCGCTGCACTCGCCTCTCCCGCTGCATCTGTCACTGGATCCAGGACATCTTCAGAGGGTGGCGATGCAATAATCTCTAGTAAGTAACTGCATCCCTCTTGAGACTCCTCTCAACCAAAAGGTAACAGGAAGTGAAGTAAACAAATACACATTTTAGGGATTAGCAGAATAAGGAGAAGTGTAGGGTATTGTACAATAAAGCTAATTACAAAAGTGGTTAGGATGTAATGGTAGATATTTAGAATGGACATTTAATGAATTAGATGCCTCTTATTCCTGAACGCCTCTTTATAAAGACTGGCATATGAAACACCATTCCTAATGAATCCGTGCCTTTATATCCAGTGAAGAGGGAGCCATATCTCGGGAAAATTATAGAAAATGTCAAATACAGGACAACAATGGCATTTACACAAGATAAAAAAATTTACATATGCTTGGCAAATGACAATAGGAAAGATATATATCTTAGTACCGTCCGTAAACGGTATCAACCACTGAGGACTCTCAATTCTAAATATTTTTCTGGCAAATGACAAGTAATTTTTAACTGCAAAGGCACAGGAAACCTGAAACGTTCAGTGTACCTGGCTAATCCTTATACATATGCCAATGTTACCTTTTATAGATCGTTTTAAGGTAAGAATTAAAGACAAAACTGTAAAATGCTGGCAATCTCATTACTGAAGAGTGTAGTTGGAGAGTACACCGGCAGACTATTCCTGTTTTACAAATATAGCAAATAAACTCAGAACTCAACTTCAGTAGAGTGATGATTTTAATCGTGTCCACAGTAATAACAGAAACGTTTCAGTCCTGAACTTGGACCTTCATCAGTCACATGGACTACTGTGAGTAGGTGGACCCAGCAAAAAGAGGGGCTATGCCCGGAATATCAGGTTTAAATTCTGTTCGATATAAGTGATCAAATATGGCAGCGGTTACCTGGGG
This sequence comes from Oophaga sylvatica, assembly GCA_033576555.1. Lineage (NCBI taxonomy): Eukaryota > Metazoa > Chordata > Amphibia > Anura > Dendrobatidae > Oophaga > Oophaga sylvatica. Next base: position 299,494,034 of record JARQOD010000005.1, read on the forward strand.
GGTCCCGGTGGAGCAAAAATGTGCCTGCGGTGGACGCGGTATCCGCCGCTAGTCCGTACATGCACGGACTAGCGGCGGATACCGTCACGCAGCACATTTTTGCTCCACCGGGACCCCCCAGGTAACCGCTGCCATATTTGATCACCTATATCGAACAGAATTTAAACCTGATATTCCGGGCATAGCCCTCTTTTTGCTGGGTCCACCTACTCACAGTAGTCCATGTGACTGATGAAGGTCCAAGTTCAGGACCGAAACGTTTCTGTTATTACTGTGGACACGATTAAAAATCATCACTCTACTGAAGTTGAGTTCTGAGTTTATTTGCTATATTTATATGGTGTGGGAACCTACTCAGATACTCCTATACGGCTGTGCACATGATTATTCACTTTGTATTCCTGTTTTACAGCCTTATCAGCCAATCTTTATAGACTATATAAATGTAGATATGGTATATTAACATGTGCTCTTAGTATGCTTACCTGGAACTGGTTTCCTACTCTGGCTCTATAAATAAGCATTTTATTTACCGTGGAGGATAGTGTAACGCTTTCCATGGACATCCAGCAGAAATATAAAAATGAAGGTTTTTTTTCTAATTTTCTGCTGTTTACTGCAGGATATAACAATTTCACCTCATTACCAGCTTTGTTTCAAGGTTAATCAAGGGACTAATCATTTGTATTCTTACTGTGGTGAATCAGCCTTTCCACGGCAATCAAACAGTTGGGGTTAATTAATTCAGCAGAGACTCGGGCTAAATTTAGTGTCATTAAGAAATTGAGTTCAGAGGAAAAGCCATGGTAATGTAAAGTTTTCGGATGTTTAAAGTCTGTGTATGAAGCTGTGCCTTAAGCATCCCTAATGTGTACAAGAAACTCATTTTGCAAGAAAACTGATCTAAAGGCCCTTTAGTGTGGATTAAAAATATATGAAATCTGATTAATAACTTATATGGAACTATATTATCTCTTGAAGTTACAAGCCCCAAACTCCAAGGCAGCTCTGTAGAGTGATTTTGATAACTTCTTTTAGCCAAGCTTCCGTTTATGGGTATGATTCACCACATACAACAACCTACGTAGCGTGAAAAGTAGCAGCTATGCGTGTACATGGACTTACTGGAAGCACAACTACATGGAGAACATGAAGTTATACTGTATTTTCCCTGCAGTTGCTCACTTCGAATTATTAGAGGAGGGAGCTGCTACAGTTACCGCTCACCCTTTGTGATCCCTTCCTCTGAACCGTCTGACAGTCTGCTCTGCAGCATGTGTGTGACTACCGCACGCTAACTGTGTGTTGCACACCAACTGTAACAGTTCCCTACTCTGCCCAAATGACTATAAGCGAGCGGCTGCTGGGAGGATAAAACTTAATTTTCTCCCTGTAGCTTCACTTCCAGTAAGTTTTTCAGACCTGATTTAAACGCTTTGCACCTGCAGATTACTATATCTGCAAATGAATAATGTTTTTGGAGGTCACCTTTAAATATACAATCATTAGAGTTGAGCAGAAAACTTCAAAGGACTCTGGACTGGTGGCCACATTGGTAGTCCATGCCTACCAGACCAGATCACTGCGATCTTCCGACTACCCATTGGCATCCTCCGCACTATTCTGATTAGTACTCACCGCGGTGTCATTAAGTTGTAACCCACACATGACGCTGCCGAATTCTATTATGGAGAAAAGGCGCCAGGGTGCCACATTTAGTGGTAGGTTCGCAGTGGTCTGGTTAGGCCGTCATGGATTACTGACATGGCCACTGGACCAGGCTTCTGCTAATGTTTTTGCTCTACTCTAACACGAATCAATTCCCCCCATAGGTCTCAGTGTTTTAACTATCAACGGACTGTCATTTTGTTCCATTTTGCCTAATTCTTTTTTTTTTTTAAATCCGATCTTGGGTACCATCATGGCTACTAGAACTAAAGATTGCCGAAGTTTTGGTATGCTATGTTACATTTAACAGGATTATCAGTTACATATTTTTTTATTCCCAAAGGATAACTATGTAGTGTAGAGTGTAGTGTCTGGTGATAGGTGGGTGACACCTGGCGAAGGAAGGTCGGGGTCACATTAACATGGAAAGGGATGACACCCGGCGGTGGCATGTCGGGGTCACGTGGTTGTGATTTTGGTTCATACCGTAACGGTAGAGGCGGCTTCTTCCCCTGGACTCACGGTGCTCCTGAGCTAAAAGAAAACACGGCCCGGAGCAATGCCCGGGGTAATCACCAGACCTTACAACTTTAGAATTTCGAGGACCCCACCAAGTGTCTTTCAATTAAAGAAATATATAAATAAAATTGGCTGCTGCTGTGGCCTTTAACATCCAAAAGGAATGTGGTCTGTTGTTTATATTGGGGAGCGGGGTGGTGGTTGGTTGGTCACGGGTTATTCGACCTCTCCAGGCGTCATGTTTTTTATTTCAACAGGTCTCAGTAATGTATGTTCCCTCTGTGTAGTAAAATACTTAATGGTTACAGTCCTCTGCTATCTCCATCACCGCCCCAGTTCCTCTCCACCATCCGAAGTTTTGACTGGCTGGAAGTCACTGCCAACGATTACCTTCCTTAGTGTAAGAGTTCATGCAGATGTCCATGAAAATCGGTCCGAGCACGGACCGCTGATGCATAGTCTGGCTACGGCTCTCCCAACCCGAGCGGGACAGCCTCATATAAATATATGAAGCCCTCACGCTTGGGTCGGAAGAGCCGTGGCCAGTCTGTACATTGCCATCCAAGATCGGACCTAGATCCACGGATATCTGCATGAGCCCTAAGTCTATGAAAGCCTCGTTTTGAGTCTTATAAACTTACATTAAGAAGTAATTTCCAGTATGCCCAGCAAAAACTGGAGTGATCTGGCCAGTCACAACTACGGTCACAAGGAGCAGGAAAGGACCAGAGTGCCACTGGGAACAGCAGATGGCGACCGGCAAGTATTTTACTACACACAAAGAATATATTACTGATACCTATCCAGTGGTGAAAAAAAAGAAAAACCCAGAGTGTTACTGTAAGCATGCATATTAGATAACTAGATGGTGGCCTGATTCTAACGCATCGGGTATTCTAGAATATGTATGTAGTTGATCTCCCGACGATAGCGGTGGCGTGTGTGGTTCAAATCCTGCGCCAATTCACGGCCGGACTGCGCCTGTCGCTGATTGGTCGCGTCCAGCCGGGCGCGACCAATCAGCGACATGGGATTTCCGTTCCAGACAGAATTAGACGATTATAGTAGATGTTGAGCTAACAGCCATCTCTCCATTGACCTCACTATTAACTTGTGAGCTCAAGAAATATTCTATACCATAGGATCTGTGACCCTCTTTAACTTTACTTTAAATAAAAACATCAGTTTATAAAAATGGGTAAAGAGGGTGTTTATACATGTGCAGATAATTTACTTTTGCATGCATGTCATTTTTTTTTTTACTGTTTTATGGCGAAAGCCAATAATCTTAAGATTGTGTAGTCGATTTCGGATGCTGCGACAAAAAAAAGCGACATGTGAACACAGCATTGATACATTTTAACAAGCCCAACATGAGTTGTTTCAGCCTTTGTCAACAGTAAATCCTTCTTCATACTTTTTTTTTCGTAAGCAGTTTTTGCTGAAAAAAAATTGCACAGTTCTGTAAGAAATACTGGTAGTGTGCAAGCAATGACTACTGCTTCTTTCACTTCTGTGGGGGCAGAAGTGCTCATGCACGACTATTGCTGCCATAAACAGTAAATGTGATCAGTTGTCTTGTCTGAGCACTTCTTCTCTATTCACATAGGGGACACTGGAGCTGGGTCCTCATGATTGATGAGGGTACCAGCTGTGAAACACACAGCTATTATAGTAATAAGTGTATTAATAGAAGAAAAAAGATAAAGTGCTAAATTGCTGTTACCCTATAATGAAAAAGGTAAAGCACTTACCGTAATTATTTTTATTAAAGAAGTACTGGTTAACCATTCAATTACCTGTTATGCCCATAGTAATAGATAAAAATCGTCCAGGGGGTGACAGATTCCCTTTAATTACATCACTTTCCCAGTTCAACATGAAAAATTTGGTGAAAGCTCCTCTTTAAACAATAATGCACTGATAGCTCTAATAGAGAAGCCGTCACATAATCCTTGAAGTTCAGTGGTTTTTCAGAAAGCTATGACACAACGTTTTTATTTTTACTTTTTAGTTCTATTTCACTGTAAAACCAACATGAGATTAGTTTTATTTAGTTTAAGGGTTTCTTTAGCTGAATAGTCTACTGCGTGTTCTGATGTAACCGCTTTGCATGGTTGGTCATATTTTCACTGCAGTCTCCCGATCTATTCCGTATTCATCACAATAAAAATCTTGCTTTGCCAAATTCAGGTCACAGTGAAGTCTCAAAGAGAAAGGATCATAACAGTAGATAAGGATGTGTACGTTTTATTAATGTCTGCTTCACACCTTTGGCCTTTTGTGGTAGATTCATTCTGATTGCTGACATGCTACTGTAAACCTTTCATTCTCACCTTTTCATAAAGCCCAGCCCAGATAAATAGATTTGATTATTCCTGATAAGGAGATTGCCCTTTATGAAACAACATCTGAATTCCTGTGTGACACCGACTTTCCTTGTGCTGTTTGGGGATTCAGCATTTACCTTTATAAAATATGATGCCTTATGAGAATTTTATTTACTTCATATTAATAATCTTTATTTAAATAGCGCCACCATGTTCCGCATCGCTTTACAGTTTAACAGTTTCAAAACACAAGTCATAAGTGTGGTTAATATATATGCACCGAATTTACGACAAATTCGTTTCCTAAACAGGGTAATGCGTAAAGTCCGAGTAATGGCGAAGGGAAGTCTGCTTATGGGAGGGGACTTCAACATGATAGCTGATGGGTCGTTAGATTCTTCCAATCCTAGATCCCGGCATGTCCCATGTCTCCAACAATGGTTAAGATCACACTCCCTATACGATACATATAGATGCCTTAATTCTAGCTCTAGGGTTTACTCCTTCTACTCAGCTCGACACCGCACCTTTTCACGCATTGACATGTTTGTTGTGGATCGTTGGGCATTGCCAGATGCTAAGTCTGCTACGGTAGGGACGGCTGCGTGGTCGGACCATGCGCCGATAACGTTGGAGTGGTCTCCGCGAGCCAATGCATCAACGACGAGGCAATGGCGAAATAATCTGGCACTGTACACCGATTCTTCATATGCGACTCGCATACGACAGCATATAGCAGACTACTTTAGTGTTAATGCTACTCCTGACGTTACTCCCTCGATATTATGGTTAGCTCACAAGGCTGTCATGCGGGGACACCTCATCCAAATGGGAGCTCAGAGGAAAAAGGCACTAACGAGTCAGCTGGATAGTTTATTGCTGAAAGTCCAATTAGCTGAGAATGAAATCACTTCACAACCAACATTGAATAACCATCGAAGTCTGATGACCCATCGACATAATTTACAACTTCATCTGTTTAGCCAACACGATAAATACATACGCACCATGCGTGCAACCCACTACGGGTCAATTAATAAAACCTCTCGATACATGGCATCCAAACTAAAACAAAGGCGAATCCGTGGTACGGTGTTCTCACTAAAAAATTCCCAATGCCCTCATTCGTCAATCACACACCCTATGGAAATAGCGGAGTCGTTTCGTAAATATTACGAACAGTTATACAATCTCAAAGATTCCCCGGGAGTTATACAACCTACAGACCTAGCCATTAACTCTTTTTTATCTCAAATTGACCTCCCGAAACTATCCCCTTCATCGGCCTCTATGCTAAATGCCCCAATCTCGGTGACTGAAACCTTGCAATCCATCAATATGTCTAAACTGGGCAAATCACCTGGCCCTGACGGGTACTCGAATGAATATCTCCGAACCTTCTCTGAATTACTTGCGCCGCATTTGACTAACATGTTAAACTCAGCTCGTGAATGCGCTTCTTTCCCGCCTGAGTTCTTAGAAGCGACAGTAACTGCGATTCCTAAACCTGGGAAATCCCCTAACGAACCTGGAAACTTTAGACCCATATCGCTACTGAATTCAGATACTAAGATATACGCTAAAATATTAGCCATCAGGCTATCTAACATTTTACCACTGCTGATCCATACTGATCAGACAGGATTTGTGGCGGGACGCCAAACATCTGACGCAACACGACGTGTCCTCAACTTGCTTCAATTTGCTTCGAGGGGTCGGGCGCCTTCTTTGCTTCTCTCGTTGGATGCGGAGAAGGCGTTCGACAGAATTCATTGGGGATTTATGTTCCACACTTTGCGCAGGTTTGGTTTCGAGAACGACTTTTTACACTACATCGAAGCTTTATATTCCTGCCCATCCGCTAGGGTGCTTATTAATGGCACTTTATCGCAACCATTCTACATAACGAACGGCACCCGTCAGGGTTGTCCCCTGTCTCCCCTCCTCTTTGTTCTCATCATGGAACCATTGGCGGAGAGAGTCAGATTGGATCAGACTATTAGAGGTATCCCAATTTCTGGTAGACAACACAAAATAAGTCTGTATGCAGATGATATTGTCCTCCTATTAACCGACCCGTTAACCTCCCTACGATCAGCCTGTAACGCCCTAGACGAATTTGGGCGGATATCTCACTACAAACTCAACTACACCAAATCACACCTCATGGGAGTACACATTGATCCCCAACTTAAAGCTGCGATACTCGCTGAGTTCCCCTTCAAATGGCAGGATACTACGATAACGTACCTAGGCATTAAGCTTACCTTACCATTTCACAAGACAGTGTTACAAAATATGAATGGCCTAATACAGGATATTCAGGAGACTTTAGACACATTCTCAAAAACAGACATATCATGGATGGGTCGGATCGTATCCTATAAGATGATGATCTTACCTAAAATCCTATATATATATAGAACGCTTAATCTCCCGATACCAAAGAAATATATAACAAGGCTCTCATCACAAATGTTGGGGTTTATTTGGGCTGGGAAGAAACCCAGGGTGGCCTCCTCAGTCTTGAGAATGTCTTGTTACCATGGATCGGCGGGCGTCCCCAATCTACACGCATATTACCACGCTATGATTATACGTCAAACTAGACACTGGTGGATGCAATCTACACACTCCTCTTGGCCGACCATAGAATTAGTCTTAAATCATTCAAGACCATTACACTTGCATTTGTTAGTTAACATTGTAGATAAAACTCTTCCTCCACCGGCTTCACATGTAGTGAAAGCGTCTCTACGTAGTTGGGTCTTATTAACATCCAAGTTGAGATATGATACACAGGTCTCTGCGATAGCATTACCGATCGCACTTCTTCATCAGTGTATTCCAGACTTAGACACCCGGAGCTGGGGGGAACTTGGCCTGCATACTTGGGGAGATGTAGCCACAATGCAATTTACAAGCCACATGCCACATCTAACCGCATTCCATATTCGAAGGGCTAGATCCTATATCCTCTCTGGTAATAAGCTTGATACGCGGGTTCCTCTGACCCTCTGGAACCTTATCTTGGGTACTAACCCCCAACCTCACTTTGCTACAACTAAGCACTTATATGCAATATTTAACGACTCCATTTACTTTACTAAACGAGCCCATATCCTCAGTTGGGAAATCGACCTAGGAAGACCGTATTCTGAGACTCAGTGGGAACTTGCGTTTAAATGGGCTAAAAAAGCGTCGCTCTCCATGACGCTTCAAGAATCGCATATGAAGTGCATGTCACGCTGGTATTACACTCCTGAGAGGCTGGCCAGATTGTTTCCCGGAACCTCTGATTGTTGTTGGAGGAACTGTGGAGAGACGGGCTCCTTATTCCACATATTTTGGAGCTGCCCTAGAGTTTTGTGCTTCTGGGGAGAGGTTTTCAACTTACTAGATTTGGTGACATCTTTGAGAATACAGCGTTCTCCTCACATAGCATTATGCCTGCTGGAGATTGACACGGTACCTCTAGAATTCCGCAGGTTTGTAGCACACACTTTAATGGTAGCTAAAGTAATGTTAGCCCAACACTGGAAAACTGCTTCCACACCATCGATGCTTGAGCTGACCTCTCGACTTAAAGAACATCACGCACTGGAATTTTTATATGCTATCCGCAATAATTGCGTAACACTATGCAACCGCACTTGGGCCCCATGGTCCAAATATTGCAAAGACTCATTACATCCTATCTCAACAGGTCACCCTTAAGTGATCTCTAAACGAAACGCAAGAAATGGTTATCCTTACCGATATTACCTCCCCTTCCTTCCTATTACCAAATCCTTTCCTTATGTTTATTGTTTGTATACCTAGTTAGTCCATGTCTTGTCTTGTTTACTTTTACTGTTTTACAACGTATGGTCTCCTGTAGGCCCAGTTATATGCTTTATTGTACATGCAATAACCAAAAAAATTTTTCAATAAAAAACTATTGAACGTAAAACACAAGTCATAAGTAAGAACGTTAACAATACAATAAAGTAAAGCAAAATAAGACAACCCTGCTCGTGAGAGCTTACAATCTACAATGTGGTGGGGAAGATACAAAGTACAGGTGTGTATTTACAATTATGTATTTACAATGATGGTCCAGCCATCTTGAGGGAGTGAGGGATGGATGGAGATAGTGAATGGGCTACACACACACTTACACATAGAATGACTTTGATTAGTGAACGTGATAGGCCGCTCTGAACAAATGTGTTTTGAGGGAGCGCCTGAAACTATGCAAATTGTCGAAAGTCCTAATTTCTTGGAGTAGAGCATTCCAAAGGATTGGCGCAGCGCGGGAGAAGTCTTGGAGTCGGGAATAGGAGGTACGGATTAGTGCAGAGGTTAGTCGAAAGTCGTTTGCAGAGCGCAGCAGTCGGTGAGGCCGATAGATAGAAATGAGGGAGGAGATGTAGGGGGGTGCTGCACTGTGGAGAGCTTTGTGGGTGAGAACAAGTACTTTGAATTGGATCCTATAAAGAATGGGCAGCCAATGTAAGGACTGGTGAAGAGCGGACGCGTCCGAGTACCGATTAGCCAGATGGATGACCCTGGCTGCTTGCATTAAGGATGGACTGGAGAGGGGATAGTCGAGTAACGGGAAGGCCAATTAATAGAGCATTGGAGTAGTCCAGGCGGGAGTGGATCAGTGCTACAGTGAGGGTTTTTGTTGTTTCCATGGTGAGAAAAGGGCGGATTCTAGAGATGTTCTTTAGGTGTAAGCGGCAAGAGCGGGCAAGAGATTATATATGGGATGTGAAGGAGCGATTGGTGTGAAACATAACACCCAGACAGTGCGCCTGCTGCCAGGGTATTATTATGGTGCTGCCCACAGAGAGGGAAATGTCAGATTTAGGGAGGTAAGTAGACGGCGGGAGCAGTTTTTGAGAGGTTGAGTTTCAGATAGAGAGCGGACATGATGTTGGAGACTGCAGACAGACAGTCACTGGCGTTCTGTAGTACAGCGGGGCTAAGCTCGGGGGATGACGTGTATAGTTGTGTGTCATCAGAATAAAGATGGTACTGAAAGCCAAATCTGCTGATGGTCTGTCCAATTAGGGCCATGTAGAGAGAGAAGGGGGCCAAGGACTGAGCCCTGAGGTACCCCGACAGCGAGAGATAGAGGAGATGACGTGGAGCCAGAGAGCAAAACACTGAAGGAGCGGTCAGAAAGGTAGGAAGAGAACCAGGAGAGAGCTGTGTCCCTAATGCCTAGTGACTGGAGCCTAGAGAGTAGGAGACGGTGGTCAACTGTGTCGAAAGCTGTAGAAAGGTCGAGAAGAATGAGCAGAGAGTGGTCACCGTTCTGTTTTGCTGTCAGAAGGTCATTGGTCACTTTGATGAGTGCAGTTTCATTCGAATGTAGGGGGCGGAAGCCGGACTATGAAGGGTCTAGGAGGGAGTGAGTGGAGAGGTAACTGGTAAGCCGGGAGTAGACTAGGCGCTCCAAAAGTTTAGAGATGAAGGGGAGATTGAAGACTGGTCTGTAGTTGTTTGTGCATGATGGGTCGAGAGCAGGTTTCTTTAGTAATGGAGTAACGATGGAGTGTTTGAAGGAGGATGGGAAAATGCCAGAGGAGAGAGAGAGATTAAAGATTGTAGCTAGGCGAGTTGTGACGACTGGAGGAGATGTGAGGGAATGGGGTCGGTAGTGCATGTAGTCTGACGAGAGAAAGAGAGGAGTCTGGAGACTTATTCTTCTGTGATGGGATCAAATGTGGAAAGTGAGCCAGGGGAAATGCAGGGATGGGAGTCACAGCACTTGGTGGTTGGGAGCAGATTTCCTGATGGATATTATCCATTTTTTCTATAAAGTGGGAGGCCAGGTCATCAGAACAAATGTCTGTGATAGGGGCTTGTGCTTTTGGCCTGAGGAGGGAGTGAAAAGTGTCAAAACGTTTCTTGAGGTTGTTGGCTAGTAAGGAGATCAGGGTGGTGAAGTAGGTCTGTTTGGCGAGGTGAAGGGCAGCGTTATAGGTTCTTAAAATAAATTTGAAGTAGATGAAGTCTTCTGGTGTGCGGGTTTTTCTCCATAGGCGTTCAGCACAACTAGAGCATCGCTGGAGAAGTTGAGTTTGTGATGTGAGCCAAGGCTGTTTTACTCTGTGTTTGGAAGTTCTGAGTGAGGGGTGCTGCTTGGTCAAAGGTGCTTCTAAGAGTGTTGTTGTAGTAATGAACAGCCAGACTAGGACAGGAAAAAGAGATGATTGGGGACAGTGATGAGTGTAGGGTGTCTGAGGGTTAATGGCTTGTAGATTTCTGAATGTGTGGTAACTAGGAGTGTGCTGGGGTGGGCGAGGATTTGCGAGCGTGAAGGAGAGAATGTTGTGGTCAGAGAGTGGAAGCGGTGAGTTATTTAGGTGGGAGATTGAACAGAGCCGGACAAAGACCAGGTCAAGGGTGTTACCATCCTTGTGTGTCTCAGAGGTTGAAAGTTGTGCGAGGCCTAGAGAAGTGGTTAGTGATAGAAGCTGGGATGCAGATGTGGAAGTAGGGCTGTTAATGGGATGCTGAAGTCTCCCAGGATAAGGGTTGGTAGTTCTGAGGACATGAAGTGCGGCAGCCAGACTGAAAAATGGTCAAGGAAGTGGGTGGGTGAGCCTGGGTGCCGGTATATGACCGCTACTCTGAGGGAGAGAGGACGGAAGAGCCTGATGGTGTGGACCTCAAAAGAAGGGAATGTGAGTGATGGAACTGGGGGGGATGACCTGGAAAGTGCATTGTGGGGACAGGAGTATGCCGACTCCACCACCATGTCTGTTTGTGGGTCTCGGGGAATGGGAGAATTGTAAGCCACCATAGGAAATGGCAGCAGGGGAGACCGTGTCAGAATCCAGGTTTCAGTGAGGGCCAACAGATTAAGACAGTTGTTCAGAAAGTAGTTGTGCAGGAAAGGAAGCTTGTTACATACAAACCGTGGATTCCAGAGGACACAATTAAAAGAAGGAGATGAGGGGGTGCAAGTAATATTAATAAGATTATTATGGTTTCGATATGAGGCAGGGTAGGGGTTGAGGTTGGAGAATGGTGGACCAGGGTTGGGGGAGATGTCCCCTGAAATCAGTAGGAGTGGGAAGATAAAGAGTAAGTAGTTGTTGGAATTGTAAGTAGTTTTTTTCTACGATGTGTTTGGCCAAGATGGGCTGAGGTTTTTCAGGAAGATGAGGAGTGCATGGGAGCTGTACATGGGAGAGGGAAGTATAGAGGGGCTGATGTGTATGAGTCGTGATGGAGGGGGGATGGGACAGTGAATGTGGATGGCAAGGGAACACAGGAGGATAGAAATAAAGCACATGGTTAAAAGGGAAAGCAAACTGTGGGTTACCTGACTCCTGCCCTGACTAACTGCCATGGATAACTGCCATTTGCTTGATGCTTAGCTTTTGTGATGCTTTGCTTATGGGATTCTTGCGTGCTGCACCCCACACTGCGTGCACCCCTTAGAGTGCTACTAAATATATAGGCCACATTACAGGGTCAGGAGAGAGAGATTGTGGGAGCTGGTTTGGGATAATTTGGCAGCTGGGGCCAGCATACCAGGGGGTGGTTAGATGATCAAAGGCACTAGACCTGGCTGCATCTATATGCTATAGCACCTTAATAATAATAATAATAATAATAATCTTTATATAGCGCCAACATATTCCGCAGCGCTTTACAGTTTAACAGTTTCAAAACCCAAGTCGTAAGTAACAAAGGGGTGGATGCAGATAGTGAATGGGCTACACATACACACTTACACATAGAATGACTTTGATTAGTGAATGTGATAGGCCGCTCTGAACAAATGTGTTTTGAGGGAGCGCCTGAAACCATGCAAATTATGGATAGTCCTAATTTCTTGGGGTAGAGCATTCCAGAGGATTGGCGCAGCGCGGGAGAAGTCTTGGAGTTGGGAGTGGGAGGTACGGATTAGTGCAGAGGTTAGTCGAAAGTCGTTTGCAGAGCGCAGCAGTCGGTTAGGCCGATAGAAATGAGGGAAGAGATGTAGGAGGGTGCTGCACTATGGAGAGCTTTGTGGGTGAGAACCAGTACTTTGAATTGGATCCTATAATGAATGGGCAACCAGTGTAAGGACTGGCGAAGAGACCGATTAGCCAGATGGATGACCCTGGTTGCTGCATTAAGGATGGACTGGAGAGGGGATAGTCGAGTAACGGGGAGGCCAAGTAATAGAGCGTTGCAGTAGTCCAGGCGGGAGTGGATCAATGCTACAGTGAGGGTTTTTGTTGTTTCCATGGTGAGAAAAGGGCGGATTCTAGAGATGTTCTTTAGGTGTAGGCGGCAAGAGCGGGCAAGAGATTGTATATGGGATGTGAAGGAGAGATTGGTGTCAAACATAACACCCAGACAGCGAGCCTGCTGCCGGGGTGTTATTATGGTGCCGCCCACAGAGAGGGAAATGTCAGATTTAGGGAGATTAGTAGACGGCGGGAGCAGAAGAAGTTCAGTTTCAGAGAGGTTAAGTTTCAGATAGAGAGCGGACATGATGTTGGAGACTGCGGACAGACAGTCGGTGGCGTTCTGTAGAACAGCTAGGGTAAGGTCGGGGGATGACGTGTATAGTTGTGTGTCATCAGCATAAAGATGGTACTGAAAGCCAAATCTGCTGATGGTCTGTCCAATTGGGGCCGTGTAGAGAGAGAAGAGAAGGGGGCCAAGGACTGAGCCCTGGGGTACACCTTCCACCTGATAAGATTTAGAGTGGCCCCAGTCACAGATATAAAATGCAGTAAGTATTAAATACAGTGAAACAAATGAATTATACCAAAGATTTAGCAGGCACATTAAAATATGTTGCAAAATAGACTTATTGTGTTATTTACTGTAATAACACTGTTGCAATAGAAGTATTTTTTTTTGTACTCTGATGATGAATAAGCATAAAAAAGCAATAGGTGTAAAAATTGGGTTGCTAGTTTACCTGTTGCACAAATCACAGTTTTGACCTTTTAAAAAGAGTTGTACCAAATAGATTGTTTTGTCTAAGGGTACACTCACATTACATTTTGCCCTCATGTCAGTGGCTCCGTAGAGGCTTACTTCTGAAGCTCCTGGAAAATGGGATTTGGACTTTTGCGTTGAAGGGGCCATTGATGTAATGATGCAGACGCAGTCACTGTGTCCTCTGTCTGACATCATTTTCAGTCTTATCCACCTATTTGTTGCCAACTTTAAAATGTGGTCGGCTGTCTTGAAGCCCGCCTCAAATAGGCGGAAATGGCCGAAAATTATGTAAAATTATGTGACTCCGTCTGCATCATTACCATCAATGGTCCTGTCAGCACATAAGCCCCTACAAAGCCACTGACGCGAGGGTAAAAGACAATATGAACCTAGCCTCTCATCGTAACCAGCTGATGACTGTGAGTCCATTTCATTTGTTTCTTATTACAATATTGTTTAGATGTATGCAGTCTGCAAGAATGATTTGGAACTGGTGGGATAACCCTTGACAAGAACTAGAGTACAGTCTATCACCTGTTTTATCAGTATGTACCTGTACCTAAATTGGCCAAAATTTATTTTACTTCATGATTGTGCAAGAATCAAGGATTTTCTGTGTCTGGGAACTTAAGCCAAAGAAGGCTTTGATATATGTGGCTGTTTACACTGTGACCTATGCTGACCTATGTCAAGGTCATTGTGAAAGGAGCTATGACCTATTGTGCATGGTGTGATCTTGTGTTATCTATTTTGATTTATTCACACATTACAGATGTAGTCATTTTTAGTACAGGGGACATACAGTAAGCTATCATCACACATTCGGGTTACACTTTCCAAGTACACGCTAGCCACTCCTGATCGTAACTCAACAGCCTCAAATGAAGGGGAAACTATGATACATTTGCAGCTGGTATATGCACAGCCCCCTTAGAGTCTCACACTTTTCGAGACTCAAACTCAGGATCTCTAGTATGGCATGCATGAGCTTTAGCAATGAGCGATTGACTGCACTGCTAATTATAGTAGATTTTTCCTACCTAAAGATCTAAATGGTATTCCTTGTCATTAGAGGTATATGCTATTGGAACATCGAGATACATCTCAATATATCAGTACATGTTGATAAACTCTTATATATTCGAGGTAAAATATAGATCTTTTTTTTTTTTTTCCTACAAACTTTCTAAAAAATATTAAAAATACATATACACTTTTTTAAAATAAATGTCACAAACCAATAAATTATATCAACATATTTATATTCCTCTGATCATAGCAACCTGTACAATACAGTGAACGGATTTGTAAGTGGCATAAAAAGAATGAGGTGTTTTGTTTTTGTTTTTTGTTATTTTTGTTAAACTCCTATAATAGTTTAACAAAATGTAACGATTAAATATGCGTTTAGCAAAATGGAATTTAACAGAGTACGTCTCGTCTCGTAAAATAAACAAGACTTCTTATAGTGAAGCTTGCGAAAAATAAAATAAAAATGGTGTGACTATTACAGCTATGAATGAACAAGTGCGTCACAAATATGTAACTGTATATATAGAAAAAATATTAAGATTTGAGAGTCCTCAGTGGTTGATACCTTTTAATGGCTAACTGAAAAGATGGTAACAAATTGCAAGCTTTCGAGACTACTCGGGTCTCTTCATCAGGCATGGAAATGCATCAACCAATGAGGACTCTCAAATTGTAATATTTTTCTGTCTACTGGCTAACACTGTACAAAGATGTATATTTTTCCTGTGTTCTGTTCGTATGTGTAATGTGTAAATGTGTGTATGATGTATTAGCATGTACATCATTCATTGTACTGTGCTGATCATGATGCATCCTTTGAAGGATGTAAAATGCTTTTACACTTTAACAGACAGCAGGTGACATTATACTGTGTAAAACTTTGTGTCTGTATTATATTTAAGCACATGCCTATCTCTGAATGCTAATAACTTTTCTCTGCTGAATTTTTTTTATTACAATGACATATAACTATTGTGTTCTAACAGTGCAGGCGATCATGATTGCACCGAACATGCTAATAAATAATTTCACACATAAAAGTTGTGTGCTGGGAACAGGACTTCTGATAGAAAGAAATTTTTATTTCTACAGTCGTCTTCCATACATGCAGCTACCAGGAAACATTTTAGTAATGCATGCTTATAGTCTATTATTTATAATCGGGAAGCCAATGCTTAATGTATTCCTAATCCATGCTATTACTGCTAGTATTCAGCAATATTTTATCAAACTTTCATTAAAGGGAATCTTGTCAGCAGGATTTCACCCCCCAAACTATTTATATGTGCATGTAGCTCTTTCAAAGACAAGTCCACAATATCTTTATATGGCCAGTCCATTTATTGAAAAATCAGTATTTGAATCAATAAGCAAATAAGGCTGAAGTGCTTTCAGCATGTGAAAGATCTTCCCACTCCTTTGTTAATCCACCTCTTTTCTCTGCTCAGCGCTGCCTGACTTCAAGCAAAGGAGCTGTCCGTCAAGCAGGAGATGGTGGCGCTGGGCTGAGAATAGAGTCGGAGTGACAGAGCTTGGAAAGAGCTCCCACACACTGAAAGCATTTCATCCTCATTTACGTATTGATTCAAACACTAATTTCTCAGTAATATAGCATGGATTGTAGCTAAAGGTATGGGTAGATTTGTCTTTGAAAAAGCTACATGCATGTATTAATAATTTGGGTGATGTGAATGAAATCTGGCTGACAGATTCCCTTAAGGCTATGTTAGTTTTTTATGCGTTTTCGCTGCATTTTTTCTGCGCGGAAATGGGCCAAAAACGCTATGTAATCCTTATGCAAGCTTATTCAATGACAATCCTGAATTGTTGTGCACGTGATCAGTAAATTTCCGTTTGTATTTGCAGTGCGTTTTTTTCTGCAGCATGTCAATTCTTTTTGCGTTTCTGCATTGTTTCTGCACCCACTGACATCAATTGAGTCAGTCAAATCTGCAGCAAAAACGCAGGTATAAAAATGTTTGCAGATTTGCTGCGGATTAGCTGTGTTTTTATTTTGCTTTTTACTGGCTTCCTATGGTGTTTACCACGCTGTCATCTGTATGACAGCGTGGGAAACACCAGCGCGATAACGCTGATAAGAACTAACGCTACCGCAGACTGTCGCTCAGAGAGCTGCAGGGTCATGCTGTCAGATGTCAGCGTGACCCCGCAGCTGTGACTGTGACACACGGTAAAAAGCTTACCGCAGGTCAGCAGGTGTGAGCTGATGAGACTACTCCTCCCATCGGGCTACGTCTGCTGTCACTGATAACAATGACAACAGGAGCCACTGATGATGGGAGATGTAGTCTCATCTGCCGGTGCCTGTGCTCACAGTTAAAAAGTAAGATTACATACATATTCAAATAAAAATAAAAACCCATTATACTCCCCTAACACCAAATCGCCAATTTCCCCATCTCCTAGAAATAATGTAAAATAATAAACCACCATATACTCGCCTTTCCGCCGTAGTCCAGGTAATCTGTGTGTCCCACGGCGATTTCACGTGTAGAACAGTCACATTGGTAGATGTGACTGCTCTACCCGGCCGCCGCCAATACACCGAAAGGAGGTAATCGCTCCCACACTGTATCCTTGAGCTGCCGTGAGAGTTCACCGGAGTTCATCAGCTCCAGTGCTTTCACTTATGGCGTTGCTGTGTGAGAACTTTCCCACGCAGCAGTGGTGCCATAACGGAGATCAACGGAGCTGATCATCTGATGAACTCTGGTTGGACTCACTCTCTCGGCAGCTCAGTGATACACTGTGGGAGCGATGACCTCCTGTCAGTGTATCCGGCTGTCTTTGAAAGAAGTCACATCACTGAAGTGACTGCTCTCAAAGTGATCAGGATCATTGTAGGACATTATGGATTATCTTCTCGGAGGACAGGTGAGGAATATTATAGTTTATTTTATTTTTGTTGCAGAAGACGTTGGCTTCAGTGGATTATGAGTATGGTTTAATTAAGATTATTAAAGGAGTCTGTGTCATTATTTCAAATAAAGGACTTTATTCTGGGTGTCTGTGTTTTTATACAATATCACTATATGGTTAGTAATGGAGAGGTGTCTTATAGACGCCTCTCCATTACTAACCTGTAGGCTTGATGTTAACTGACAATACAAAGGTGACATCATCCCCACAAATATGAACCCCACTTGCCACCGCTACAGAGAAAGTGAGAAGAGCGAGGCTAAGTGCCAGATTTGGCGCATCTTATAGATGCGCCTTTTCTGGGACAGCTAAGAGCTGATGTTTTTAGTCTGGGGTAGGCCAATATCAATGTCCCCTTTCTTGGCTATTAATATCAGCACACAGCTGTCTGCCTAGCCTTTGCTGGTTAGATTTTATAGGGGAACCTATGTAAAAAAAATTTCTGGGGTCCCCCTGTAAACTAGCCAGTAAAGGCTAAGCAAACAGCTGTGAGCTGATATTAATAGCCTGGTAATCTTTATGGCTATTGGCTCCTTCCCAGAATATTAACATTAGCCCTCCGCTGCCGGCTTTCCCTCTGCTGGTTATTAAAATTATGTGAGAGCCCACACAATTTTTTTTTTTTTACATTTTTTTTCTTTAAAATTAACTGTTGCTGTTTGGTTATAGCCTATGTATGTTCGTTCTGTTAACACTCCTTCATAGGCTGGTGACAGTATGTGTGTTTTGTGTCTGTTGTGTGTTTGTGTTTACGTGTTTACTTACCTGCTTAGTAATGAGCATGTCCGGCTGACACCTTTTCATTACTAAGCTTAGGGGCCCCGTCACACATAGCGACACACCAGCGATCCCAACAACGATATGAACTTGTCAGGATTGCTGGTGTGTCGCTACATGATCGCTGGTGAGCTGCCAATCAGGCAGCTCTCAGCAGCGATCAGGACAGCGACTATGCGGGTAACAAGCGATGCACGTCGCTTAGTTACCCGCAGTGTACCTTAGATACCAGCGCGCTGGTGCAGGGAGCTGGTAACCAAGGTACACATTGGGTTTCTAGTCGCCGAGTGACACCTAGAAACCTGATGTGTACCTTGGTTACCAGCTCCTGCTCGCTGATCGCTGGTCTCCCGCCTGCCACACGCAGCGATGTGTGCTGGCCAGCGGGAGACCAACGATCAAAAAAATGTCCAGGACATTCAGCGACGATCAGCGATACCCAGCAGGGGGGCTGATCGTCGCTGCGTGTCACACACAGCGATATCGCTGGGGAGAGCGCTGTTGCGTCACAAAACTTGTGACTCAGCAGCGATCTCGCTAGCGATGTTGCTATGTGAGGCGGGGGCTTAGGGCTTGGTGTCAATGATAGCTGCTGACACTAAGCCCTAATCCCATTATTCTGATGCTACTGCATCAGCATGAAAAATGTGGTGTTGATCCAAGAAATAACATCACAATACTTTTTTAAAAATGTATTTAGCTCAAAAAAGCCTTCAATGCTGTACAAAAACACATGCAAAAACGCATACAAAACTGCAGCAAAAATGCGCTTTTTTCCCGCAGAATTTTGAATGCCAAGAGATGCAGAAATTTCTGCAAGCAAATACTCTATTTGCTAACAACATGTTTTTTTTTTTCTCTAGGAGAGTATCCAGGAATGTTTTCTTGAATAAAGTAAACCATATCTTAATGTTATGACTAAAACTTTAGAGGATCATGGACTTTGATTCATCAAGTACTGTTCTTCCATAAAACGGCTTCGGATGTTACAAAATTTTCATAGCTTTAAATTACGCAAAATGTTTCTACTTTTGGTGTTTTTATGCCGGTCCCGGCCTAGCGTAACCTTCAATTTCTTTAGAAGTTATGCCAGAAAAGTTGTGTAAATGACAACAAAAATATTAACCAGTGCACAGCTGGAATACATTTCTTGCAATGGAGCTCGGCAGTGGAACGGTGTGCCAGATTTATTAGCAGGTGCATTCTTCTTAAATGAATTTGGTGAATATTCCTCCACTACACTATTCATCAATGTTCATGCAAAACTTTATGCTTTATTAATTCAGGTTAATGTATTTGTCACCTTTTAATGACTCAGCATGGTTTATGCAAACTTCAAAAGATGGGTGAATAAAAATCTACCTATCCACATTACAGGCAGAATTTTAGGTATCTTACAACACAGATCTGTAATTTTACATCATGTAAATGTGTAGCTCTGAAAACTCTTTTGGTCAAATCCAAGCCTGAGGTGTACACCTGGTATTTGTTTCCAGGGTTGGACTGGCCCACCAGACAACCGGAGAATCCTCCGGTGGGCTCTGGCTTCTCCTTCAGGAGAGTTCATAGTGCAAACCTTGCAGTTGCTATGGGGCTCTTCAGTGAGGGGAGAAAGGTGGGCCCTCAGAATTAAATCCTCTGGTGGGCCAAATGTTCTTTGGTCTGACACTTTGTTTCTACCACAACAGAAACATTAAAATATGTGGCCACATTCACATTGTACAGTTATTACACGTACACATTTTGTCTGTGATTTTCCAAAATTGTCCTAAAAACGCAGCAATTTTCCCACATTTTTGGAAAATTGTGGCAAAAGGACGCAGTACAATTGCATTCTATGGTTATGGCATTTAAACTAGGCCTTTAAGTGTTTAAAGGTAAGCTATCATCAGGAAATGACCTATTGGTCAAAAAGAGAAATCTTGCAA
Source organism: Oophaga sylvatica (assembly GCA_033576555.1). NCBI lineage: Eukaryota > Metazoa > Chordata > Amphibia > Anura > Dendrobatidae > Oophaga > Oophaga sylvatica. Next base: position 299,514,174 of record JARQOD010000005.1, read on the forward strand.
TTTTCACACTGGCCACTGGGGCTTTATTTAGACTGTAACTTTCTATGTCTCAGGAAACAACATGTGCATAGCCAGAATGGTCAAAACCTGACCCTATCTTTTGGATTGAATGAGCCCTTGTATATGTCATTGTACATTGAGGGGTTGAGCTGTGACATTGCCTATTGTGATTGGTGGATCCTTTATCGGATGTATATAGCCTTGTTACCCTTCATTGTAATCTATGAGTCACTAGTTGGTCATGGTGGTGAAAAATAGGAATTAGCTATTTGGGTACTTCTGTAAAGAAATTTTTACTATTGTATGTAATGTCTCTCTCAGCACAGCTAACCGAAATTCTTAGTTATTTTTTAGGTTTCGATAGGGTAAATTTTAGTGCTGTTGCAACATATGGACTTGGGTTCAGATATTCCGTTGCTTGTATAATTGTTCAGAGGATCAGGTAGACTTACTTTATATGATATGCAGGTGCCGTACTTCAGATGTTTTAGGGGAAAGCATTCCATCTCATTTCTCTACATCTACAAATTACTCCTTTAAGGTCCCCAATAATGAGCTATTCGAGTTATGTAGAGGCTCAAAAATTGCAGATAATTAATTATCAGGCGCAGATTTTTAGAATCTAAGAAAATCCCCCAAGAAGTAAAGAAAAGCTGAATCATTTTAATAAGGTTATCCGGGCGGAAAAGGCTAAAAGTTTGAAGGTCAGTGGTCGTTTTTTTGTCTGACATCACTAGGGCTTCCATTCTCAGATCTCCTCCAAGGATTGGTGTTGTTTTTACCATATTTTTGAAACTCCCATTAACCTGTCAGATTAGAAACCGGAACTGTACATGACTTGAAAGTTTACATGACCCACGTAATAATCATATTCATTCTTTATAGAATGGCAGCAAGATGGGCTACGTTTTCTGTTTCAAACTAGATTTGATAACACATTAAAGCTGTACATATTCTCTTTTCTTAGAATGGGCATCCTGTGTTCATTCCAAGTCTCTGGTACTTTGCTACCTCCAGAAGTGAAAAATGTGTTGCACCTGCATGACCTTCCTTCGGGCAGCCACATTAGAACGTTCCCCTTGGATGTTGGCAGTTGTTGTTGATATAGCGGCCCGAAGAAAGACTCCGAGATCTTCTACCAGTTCCCCTTCATTCTTATCACCCGTGAGTATTTTCTCTTTTATTTATTGTCGTGTGCAAACTTCTTTAAATACTTACTAATAAATCCTTGAAATTAGGATAAGCTAGCGTCCATACAAAATAAACCCAAGGCTTTCTGTGAGCCACAAAAATATTTAATAGATTCTGCATTTTTCTCCTATTTGAGGATTTTAGCTTCACTTTGTGCATCGTTGAGTTGTGGACCTGCTGGATCTCTGCTTCTGTCTTCATATGTAAGTCCTTGATTTGTCGATGCTCCAAGAATCCAAATTCGGGAAAACTGGCCTGTGTGTGGGTTTTTCTTGGTTGTCTGCATGTTTATTACCCCAGTGCTCTTCCGAGAGCTGCAAACTATGCAACATGATAACAAGGGAGCAAAGAGGCAGCTGCGGAGACACAGGAAAATGATGTTCTGGTGGTAATAAACCTAAAACAATTCTTTTGGTCACTGCCACTAGCATGGCCTACCAAATAAAAAAAAAAAATATATATATATATAATATACATAAAAATATCTGGTTCACCTGAACGTAATAGAAAAGGATTTTTTCTGGTTGTTTACCCCAATCAGCCATAACCAACAGTGAAGTGAATAACATTTATCTTGCTACAGAGACACCTGTCAAAAGGTTGGAATAAAGACAGAAAGCCTTAAAGGTAATCTGTCAAAGACCC
>JARQOD010000005.1:299516109-299574715 GCA_033576555.1 Oophaga sylvatica
AAAATTTTTTTCGGGCACAATCAAGCTAAAAAGGGGGAGGAGCGCAGGTATATGAAAAATTTTCTGTTATGATTTACTGTTTTTGGGGGGCCCCCATAACTCCTGGAAGCCCCGGGGTGCCAGAACAGAAAAACCCCCCCCTTTTTACAAACTCACCTCTAAAATGATTTCATTTGGGGGTCAGTGATCATTTTGCACCACATAGTCACAGATTTTTATACCATGGAACCCCAAAAAAAAAAATTACATTTTCCAAATTTTTCCACCAAATTTGTCACAAAACTTTGCTAAACCCCGAGAAATACCCCAAAATTGTCTGTACATTTTTTTGGGGGCTATTGGGCGGATTTCGGGAGCGGCAAAGTCTATTTGCCCCCGGGGTTTGGCCTAAAAAATCGGAAAGTAAAAAGGGTTTTGGGGAAATTTAAAAAACTTAAAAGCCTTTGACCTCTTAGTGCGGAATAACGTGTCAGGGGGTTTTTCTTTTCATTCTTTAAATTTTGGGGAACTCGTCCTGCCCTTGGGGGGGCTAAAACAAAACCCCCAAAACCCCCCAACGGGGGTAAAAAAACTCTCCCCTTAAATCTTTCCATATTTATTTCTTTCCTCTCCCAAAAAGACAGTTTGCTTCACGTCACTTGTCCCCCCTAATTGCACTAACCCCCCTGTTCCTTTTGATATATTATAATGGATTTTTCAGTTTTTGTTTTAGTCTTTGCCGAGGGAAAGGGGAAGGGAAGAAAATTTCTCAAAAGCTTGCAATTTGTTACCATTTTTTCAGTTGTTTAAAAGGAAAACCCCCCCTGAGGACCTAAAAGTCTAAATATTTTTTATTTTACGGGCTAAAGGGTACAAAGAACACACTTTCTATATACAAAAGTGGGAAATTTTTTTTTTTACTCCATGGGGGTTTTCCAGAAACAAGCAAAGGGGGATTTGCGGAGTGAAAAATTGAAAAACTCCCATTGAAGGACCGTACTTTTTGCCCAATATGTTTTGGAGAACCCCTTAAATTAGGCGACCTCCACCCACTATAAAAATCCCCAAAAAAAAAATTTTGGGGGTTTAGGCCCCCGGGTGCCCAGAAGGGGGGGGGATTTGGATTGGGGACACAGAATTTGTTGCTTTATTTTGGGGGCGAGGAGCCATTTTAGCTTTCCCAGAGCCCTTGTGTCCCCGGAAGGGGAACCCCAAAAAATTTTTTTCCCCATTAAAAAAGGATGGATGTTAGGGGGTTTTTTCCTTTTATTTGGGGTTTAAATTTAAAAGTTTTGTTGGGAATATTTTACTAATTTTTTGGGGATCACTTTTACCAAAAAAACCCCCCAAGAAACTGATTCAGAAAAACCCCCCAAAGGGGATTATTTTTTAAAATGAGGCAGCAGAGTTACTTTTGCCCCAAAGGGGCCCTCTTTTTCAGCGTTTTTCCTTTTTTTCAGAAGTTAAAAAACTTTTGGGGACTGCGCTTTAAGGGGGGGCCCTTAAAACCCCCTTAACGCCCCGCCGATACGCCTTTAACGGCGGTCATTGGGGGGGTACAAAACCACACGCCGAAATTAAGGGCGGGGTGGAAAAATGAAAGCGCCCCCAGAGGCCCTTTTCCCGGGGGGTCTGGTACGGGGGTAGGGGCCCCCCCAAGAAATGAATCGGGGTTGGTTTTTCCCGACACCGATGTTAATCCCGTTATTAACCCAAAAAGGGGCGACCGCAAAAAAAAAAAAAAAGTTTGTTTTTTAAAATTTTCTTTTCCCTGATTCAGGGGACATCAGAGGAAAAAAAAAGGGGGGCCCCCAGGACCCCCCCCCCTTGCATGTGGCCCCGGGGCCCTCCGGGCCCCCCTGGGGCCGGCGCGATTGAAGAAAATGGCGGGCGTTTGCTCAGTGCCCCCGCTGTTGGGGGCCCCTTTTTTGGGGGGGGGAAAAAGGGGAAATTTATTCTCTGGGTCTGGGGTACGGGGGACCAAACCCCCAGAGAACATGACCCGGGGGCGGTATTCCCGCCCCCGGGGTTTTGGGCGATCGCTCTATCCCAATTTTAAAACGGATCGCAAAAAAAAAAAAATAATTTTTTCCCCCTTTTGATCGCACATAAAGGGGGGGGAAAAAAAATTGGGTCCCATGCCCCCCAAAAACCCCCCCCCTGCCCTTTCCCGGTGTCCTCGGGCGGGGCCCCCGGGGGGCCCCGACCCCCCCGGTCTTCTTTTTTTTGGGGGGCGCATGCGCAGTGTGCCCGCCTTTTTTTTGGGCCCGGCGATTAAATTTTTTTTCATTCATTCTCCAAAAGTTTTTTTTTAAATTCACTGTAAAAAACATCACAGTTCAAAATAAAAAAAACAGTACAAACCCCCCCCCCCATTTATCACCCCCTTATTGGGGGACATAAAGAAAAAATAGAAATTTATTTATTTTTTTTTTCTGTTAGGGTTGGGGGTTTTAAAAATTTGGGTTAGGGTTTTTAAAAATTTTTTTGGGGGTTAGCTTTTTGGTTTGCATTAGGGTTGGGTTTTTTTTTTACGTTGGGTTAAGCCGGGTTATACCCCGTTTGGAGCCGTTAGACGGGCCTTTCGTTACACCGCTTTAAAAAGCGGTGAAAACAGCCCTTAACGTTCCCTTTTACCCCCATTTGGGGGCGCATGCGAGGGATCCCCTAAACGGGGTTGCATTTGCGGGCGTGGGCCCATTCAGTGAGGGGGCCTCTGCCTCTGAAAGCTTGCGAACATATATAATTTTCTGGTTACCAAAAAAGGTATCACTCTAAGAATCTTTTGCCATCTTTGGAGGGGAAAAGTTTCCTTTTATTTTTCGGGGTAAATAGGACCCACAATATATTTTATTTTTTTCAAAATAATTTTTTCCCCCCAAATTTAAAAACCTTTTTTTTTGGGGCCAAAAACACATTAAAATGACTTTACAAAAAAGTCCCCGGGTGATTCCCCCCAAAAAGAACTGGAATGATACTTCCCCCCCCAATCCCTATGGAGCTAAGGGATAAAAGATTCCCCCAAAAATCCTACCTTGTCAAGGGGTTTTCCCAAAACCGCTGAACTGAGAGGGGCCCTTTCCTGCACGACCATTTCAACGCTAAATTCCATTTTCTCTGGGGGGGACGATTCAAATTGGACAAAAATTTTTTAAACAAGGGACTACAAAAATTGGGAACCCCCCCCAATTTTTACTCCACCCTGCCCTTATGCTTCATAAACATTGGGTTTTCAGTTGGGGTAATACTTTTCTTTTTTGGGGCCCAGTGAAATTTTTTTTTTTTTTTCCCTTACAGGATAGTTTACAATTTTTTCCCCCTACACGATTTTTTTGCAGACTCTATACCCATCCCCAAAGGGGCAGACATACTGTTGTGGGTTGGAAAATTTTGGGTTTTTAAAAAGACAAACCTTTTTCGATTGGGTCTTTTTTCAAAACTCCCTTAACTAAGTGACCTTTCCCCCAAAACCCCAAAGAGGGAAAGTGTTTTTTTTTTTTATGTATAGGCGTGAGCATGTCTTTTGGTCAAACATTCACTACCTCTAGCCCCTTTTTTTTTGACGGTCCCCCTTTTTTTTTAGAGGTGGCACAAAATTTTGGGGGGGGGGGGGGGGCATTTTGTTTAAAAAGATTTTTTTTTGAAAAATTTTAAAGGTTTTGACCAATCAATTTTGGGGAAAAACCCCGGGGTGGGGAAAAGTGACCCCTTTGTAAAAAAATTTCGGGGGGAAAAAGGGTATTTCAAAATAAGTTTATATTTGTAAAACCTAGAGGTTACCCATCGGGGCGGGGGAAATGTTGCAAAACCCGAATTTTCATCGCAGGGGTTTCTGGGGTGGGGGAAAAGGGAAATTTTTTTGGGGCCCCTTTTTCCCCAATTTTGGGGCATTTTCTCAGAGTTTTTATGCTGGCCCCCAGGGTAAAGGGGGGGGTTTTCGAGATACTTCCCCGGGGGGATAAAAAAAACGGGAGCGGGTGGCCCGGGGGGGTTCGATGGGGGGGTTGTATTTTTTTAGTATCCCTGGGGTTTTTCGCGAGTTGCCATTTTTTCCCCCTTAAAAAGGGGCCGAGGGGTTTTAAAAATCCGTGTGATCCGTAAATTCTTTCTGTTTTTTTTTAAAACCAAAGTCATTTAAATTTTTAAACCCCAATTTTTTCTTTGAGATTTTTTTAAGAGTGTTGTTTGTTAATATCAAACCAAATTTTGGGTTTTTCCCAATTTTTCCCCCAAATTTGGGTTTTGGGGCGAAGCAAAAAGCTCGTTATGTTCAAGAAAAGTTTTAATAATGTTTAAACCCAAAACAACCCCCCCTTTCCCCCCCCAAATGTATGTTTAAAGGTGGGGGTGGGGTTCCCCCGGCGGGGAAACCCCGGGGCCCCACAGAAAAATTTCCCCCTTTATTATTCCCGAGGCTGGGGGGCCGTTCTAGCACTTTTGGTGTTAACTCAAGGGGCACACGGGAAAAAAAGGGGGCCACCCCAAGGGGCCCCCAAAAAAAAAAGGAAAAAAATTGGTAGTTTGGCAACCACGCAGGCTCTGGTTCCTAACCATGACAATAATATTAAAATATAAAAAACCTGCATCAAAAATAAAAATGTACACCCCCAAAAAAAGGGCCATTTTGTTTAAGGTCGATTTAAATAGGAATGAAAAAACCCCCCCCAATAGCGGGTGTCCCCCCCTAAAAAAAACCCCCACCCCCGGGGAGGGTGGATGATGAGTATATTTTAGGGGTGGGGGCCCAAACTAAATAACAATAAATGGGGGTTTTTTAAAGAGAGAAAAAGGGTGCTGCAAAGCATGGAAAGATAAAAATGGGTTTAAAAAGGGGGTTTAAAGACTATAGCAAAAAAAATGCCCCACACTAATATATAAAAGAAAATTAAAAAACTTTTCAGGCAAAGCAAAGCTCAAAAGGGGGAAAGGGGGCATGGTATAGTGAAGAAATTTTCTGTTATTTTTACTGTTATGATTTTTGGGGGCCCAAAAAATCACTGGTAGAGCCCGGGTGCCAGAACAGCAAACCCCCCCTTTTAAAAAATAACCTCTCAATGATTTCATTAGGGTCATGTCATATTGAACCAAAAATTTTTACAGAAAAATTTATCCCCCGGGGAAAAGAAGAAAAAAAATTTCCTTTTTTTAAAACCCTTAAAAACAAACCCAAAAATTTTTCAAAAACTTTCTGCGAAAGAGAAATACCCCCTAGTGTCTGTACAGTTCGCTTGGTATTCGGCGAGACCAGGAGCGGCAAAAATGCTATTTTTCCTCCTGGATGCCTACAAATCTGAGAAAGATAGAAAGTTTTTTGGGAAAAAAAAATTTTATGGGCCTTTGACACTCTTATGCCCGGAAGACTTCACATGGTTTTTGGGGGTTTTATTCCATTAAGGAATCTGCGTCTCCCGATTTTAGGGGCTCAAAAAACAAACCCCCAAACCCCAACAAGGGAATAAAACTCTCTCCTTTCTATTCTTTCCCCCAAATTTTGTTATTCCTCTCCCTAAGACATTTTTTCTTCAGCATTGTCTTTTTTATTGCACTATTCCCGGTTTTTGGTTTTTTATATAATGTGGGCTTTTAGTTTTTGTTTTTTTTTCCTTTTTCCCCCTGAAGAGACCGGGAGTATCCGAAAGTTCAATTTTTTACCCTTTTTTTTAGTTAACCTTTAAAAAAGGACAACCCCTGAGGACTCCAAATTAAAAATTTTTTTTTTCCCTTTTTTTAAAACGGTAGAAATACACATCTTTCCTATAACCCATGTTTGTGACGATTTTTACCCATGGTGTTTCCCAAAAAAAACAGAAGTGGAGTTGCGGAAATGAAAATTTTAAAAAGCCTTTTTAGTGACCAGTAGTTGTGATGCCCAGATTTTGCTTCTGGAGATACCCTACCTGAATTGGGGGACCCTCTCCATAGAAATGCCAACACTAAATGGGTTTGGGGCCCCGGGCCCCCCGGGGGGGGGATTTGGTTAGGGAGCACCAAATTTTTTTGGGATTTTTTTGGGGGGGAGGGGCCCCCTTTTTTTCCCCGAGCCCCCTTTTTCTACCCCGGGAAGGGGGAATTTCCCCCATATTTCCATTTAAAATGATGGGTGTTATGGGGGCTTTCATATTTGTGGATTGATTTTTTGCTTTTGTTTGGGGGGAAATTTTTCATAACTTTTTGGGGGACATTTATCCATCTAAATCTCCAAGTACATGTTCAGGGGAAACCCCCAAAGGGGTTTAAATTTAATTTAAAAAAAGGGAGCCAAAAACTTTAACCCATCGGGGCCCCCGTTCAGGGGTTTTCCTTCTTTTCAGAATGTTAAAAAAATATGGGGGACTGCGGGTTTAAGCATTCCCTTTTAACCCCCTTTAAAAGACCGCCGATAACCCCCTTTTTAAAGGCGGTCATTAAGGGTACTTAAACCCAGCGCCGTTAATTAAGGGGGCTGTGGAAAATGAATACCCCCCCCAGAGGCTTTTTTTTCCCCGGGGGGTCTCGGTCCCGGGGGCCCCCGAGACCCCAGAAAACATAAATTTTTTGGGGTTTTTACCGACCCCTTTTTTGGGAATCGCCGTTATTAACCCTATAAGGGCGACCGAAAAAAAAAAAAAAAAAAAGGTTGGCCTTTTAATTTTTCTTTCCTCTGATTCATGGGACATCAGGGGACAGAAAAAAAGGGGTTTCCCCAGGCCCCCCCCCCCTCCCTTTGGGGCCCCGGGGCCCCTCCGGTGCCCCGGGCCCCCCGGGCGTTAAAGGAAAAGGGCGGGCGCATGCTCAGTGCCCCCCGCTGCTATTTTCCCGCTATTTTTGGGGGGGGGGGTGGAAAATTCTCGGGGGTCTGGGGCCCCCCGGGGGGGGTACCGGGGGACCCCAGGAACAGATCGGGTCGGTATTCACCGACCCCCGGTTTTTTTGGGGATCGTGCATCAAAAATAGACGCGACCCAAAAAAAAAAAAAATGATTTCCTCCCCTCTATGTATGCACAAAAGAGGGGGGGAAAAAAGGGGGGAAGGGCCCCCTTTGTCCCCCGAAACCCCCCTGTACCGCCGGTGTCCTCTGGGGGGGCCCCCCGGCCCCCCCACCCCCCGGCTTTTTTTTTTTAAAAAAAAAAAAGGCGGGGGCATGGCAGGTGCCCCCCCATCTGTTGGGGGCCCGATTCTTTTTTTTTTTTATTCATTCCCAAAAGGGTTTTTTTCATTTTGTAAAAAACTTCACTGCAAAAAAAAAAAAACGTAAAAACCCCCCCCCCCATTTACACCCCCTTGTTGGGACTATAAAAAAAAATAAAAAATTTATTTTAAATTTTCATTTTTTTTTTTGGGGTTTTTGGGGTTTAAAAAAATTTGGGTTTTGGGGTTTTTTAAAATTTTGGGGTTAAAGGGTTAGCAATAGGGTTGCATTAGGGTTAGGGTTAAAAATTTGCTTTTGGGTTAAGGGGTTCATACCCTTAGGGCAGTCCGTTAGACACTGCTTTTCCCCCCGGGGTTTCGGGGGGAACGGGGGGCCGGGTTAACCCCCCCCTTCCCCACCCCCATTTGGGGGGCCCCTCGCGACGCATCCGTTAAGGGGGATGTTTGCCCCGCCCCCTCATTCGGAGGGGCCTCTGCCTCTGAAAAACTTGCGAAAAATATTAATTTTCGGGGTTTCCAAATAAAGGGATCACTTAAGAATCCTTGCCACTTTGGACGGAAAAGTATTCCATTGATTTTTCTGGTTTTAAACACGGTGGTACCAAATATATTTTTTTAGCCAAAATTTTCCAAAAAAATTTTTAAAACCTTTTTTTGGGGGACCATTTTACTTTTGAAGTGATTTTGACAAGGGGAAGTCCCGGGTTTATCCCCAGAAAAGAACGGAAGATAGCTTCCCTTTCAATCCGGGGGGAGCTAAGTATAAAACGATTCCCCAAGCCCCCACCTTGAAAGGGGGCATTCAAAACTACCGCTGAACTGAGAGGCCCTGCACTGTCACAGCATTTCAACGCTATAATTCCAGTTCTTTTTGGAGGAACAAAGGGGGACATCATTTTTGAACAAGTGGACTACAAAGGGAAGGGACCGGGTCCAATTTATCTCCCTCCTGACTTATTTCTTCATCAGACTTAAAGGGTTTCATGTTGATGTAATACATTTTTTTTTGGGGGGGGTGCAATTGTTTGCTCTTTCCTTTTGGGGAAAAAAAACAATCTCTTGGCCTACACAAATTTTTTTTCATAATCTACCCATCCCTGCACTCAAGTCAAAATTTCTTTGTCGTTGGAAAATTTTGGGGGTTAAGACAAAAACCTTTTCTCGATTAGGTTTTGTGCCCCAAAAACTCTGCCCTTATACTAAGTGACCTTTTCCCCCTTAAACCCCAAAAAGAGGGGGTGTTCATTTTTTTTTGTATAGGCATGAGCATTTCTTGTTGGCCCAAACATTCACTAAACCCCACTGACCCCTTTTTTTTTGGATCCCCCCTTTTTTTGGGGTGGCACTAAAAATTTTTGTTTTTGCATTTTTTATTAAAGATTTTTTTTTTGAAAAAAAATAAAAAAGGTCTTTGCCAGATCAAAATTTTTGCAAGAAACCCGGGGGGGGAGAAAGGGGAGTCCCCTTTGAAGACAAAAATTTCAGTGGGGGAGGGGATACTTCTAAACAAAAAGGGTTTATTTGAAAACCTTTGATTTTTCCCAGTCTTTCTTCGGGCTGTTGGCAAAAACAGGGAATTTTTTTTCCTGGATTTGGGTTTTGTGGCCCCCTTTGGGGGAAAGGGAAAAATTTTGGGCCCCTGATTTCCCAAATTTGGGGACTTTCTCGAGTTTTTATGCTTCCCCCCCCCGCCCGGGCTGGTGTCAGATCCTTCCTCCTGGGATAAAAAATCAGGGGCTGGGGGCTCCAAGGGGGGGTCCGCGCACTGGGGGGCTTTTTTAAAAGTTTTTGTGTATGCCTGTATTTCGCGGTTCCCCGTATTTTCCTTTTTAAAAGGGAAACTGGTTTTTAAAAACCCCCTGATCCCCGTGAAATTCTTTCGTTTTTTTCTTAAAAAGCATTTTCAATTTAAATTTCCAATTTTTTTTTTAATTGTTTTAAAGTTTTTTTTTATTTTTTAACAAACCCGAAAGTTTGGTTTCCAATTCCTAATATGGGTTTGGTCGAAGCAAAGACTCTTTTATGTTCAAAAAATTTTTTTAAAATGTTTGAACAACACAAAACCCCCCTTTTCCCCCTCCCATGTATTTTTAAAAGGGGGGGGTGTGGGTTCCAGGCGGGAAATCCTGGGGCACAGAAACAATCCCGTTTTCAGTTTTCCCCTCGAGGCTGGGGCCTTTCTAGCACGTTCTGCTGATTTTAACTCAGGGGCACGGGGGAAAAAAATTCGGGACAGCCCGGGGCCTCAACACGGGGGAAAAAATTTTTGGGGTAGATGGAAAACCACCAGGCCTCGTTGTCCAAATCCATGACAAAAAAAATTTTTAAAAAACCTGCATCGTAATAAAGAAATTAACCCCAACCCCCAAAAGGGCTTTTGTTTAAGGTTGATTTAAAAGGAATAAAAAAAACCCCCCCAATAGACGTGTGTTTACCCTAGAAAAAACCCTCCCAGGGGAGGGGGAAATATAGACGAAATATGTGGGGTGGGTGCATTTCTCAATAATCAATCAATGAGGGTTAAGAGAGAAAAAAAGGGTGCTGCATAATGCAGGGAAAAGTCAAAATGGGCAAAAAAGGGTGAAAGACAAATAGCAAAAAAATTTTTGGAACCAATAATAAAGAATTAAAAATACTTTTCAGGCCCCCAATCCCCAAAGGGCCGGGGGGGAAAAGGAGCGCATGGATAGTAAATTTTTTTTACGTTATTTTTTTGTTATAAATTTCGGGGGCCATAACTCATGGTAAGCCCCTGGGGTGCCAAAAAACCCAGAACCCCCCCTTTTAAAAAACTACCCTAAAAATTGATTTATCTGGGGGTCATTTATCAAACCCCAAAATATGTCACAGTTTTTTATACCACTGGAAGCGAAAAAAATTACATTTTTACCTAATTCACCAAAATTTTTCACAAATTTTGCTGAACAGAGAAATACCCCTATTTCTGTACAGTTCTTTTTGGGTATCGGCGGGGCCAGGAGGGAAAGTGCTTTTTTGCCTCCTGATCCCTAAAAAACGAGAAAGATAGAAAGGTTTGGGAATCAAAAAAAATGATGACCTTTGACCCCTTTTAGTCCCTGGAATGAACGGTCAATGGATTTTGTCATTCAACCCTTAAGGGGAAATTTGGGCCTGACCTTTTAGGGGCATAAAAAAACAACCCCAAACCCCCCTAAAGAGGGTAAAAAAAAACCCCTCCCTTTTCTATGATCTTTTCCCCTTTTTTTTGTTCATTCCTTTTGGCCCATAATACAGTTCTGCTTCACTCACTTTTTTTTCCCATTCCCCTTTTCCCCGTGCCCTTTTCTTGTGTATATATATATAAGTGTTTTTTAGTTTTGTTTTTGGGTTTTTTGCTGATGAAGGGACCGGAGTAGTCTCAAAGCTTTTCAATTTGTTACCATCTTTTTATTTTGCCTTAAAAAAGGGATCAACCACTGAGGCTCTAAAACTCTAATTTTTTTTCTATCTACTGGCTAACACTACGAAGTTCACATCCCTTTTCCCAATACAATTGTGGGCTTTTTTTCTCCAGGGGTGTTTTCCAAAAACCCAAACAGAAGTGGATTTGGGAGTGAAAATTTCAAACCCCATTGTATGGGCCATAGGGGGTGATGCCCAATCGCTTCTGGGATACCTACCTTTAAAATTTGGCGACCCTCATCACTATAAAAAAGCCAACACTAAATGGGGTTTAGGCACACGGTCCCCCAAAGGGAGGGGATTTGGGGTTGGGGGGCCCCGAATTTGTTGCTTTATTTTTTGGGGCGGGGGCCATTTACTTTCCAAAAGGGGCCCCTTTGCTACCGGTAAAGTGGAATCCCCCCCCTTTTTTCCCTTTACCAAAAGTTTGGGGTTAGGGGGACTTTCTATATTTTGTGGATTGATTTTTTTGCTTTTGTTTTGGGAAAAATTTTACATAACTTTTTGGTCACATTTTTCCTCAAATCTTTCCCAAAAAAAAATGTTCAGATGAAAACCCCCCAAAGGGGTCATTCTTTAAATGGGGCCAGAGTTATTTTTGCTCCATCTGGCCTCTGTTCGCGTTGCCCTTTTTTTTCGAATTTAAAAAAAAAAAAAAGGGGGGACCCGCGTTTTAAAAAAACCCCCTTTAAACCCCTTTTAACGACCGCCGGAAAACCCCTTTTTAAAGGCGGTCTTTAAGGGGGATTTAAAACCCCCAGCGCCGTTAATTAAGGCGCTGGGGAAAAAAATGAAAGCCCCCCCAGGGGCGCTTTTCTCCGGGGTCTCGGTTTGGGGGGAGCCGAGCCCCCCCAAAAACATGAATCGGGTTGGTTTTTACCGCACCGATTTTGGAAAACGCCGTTATTTTAACCCCCATAAAAGGCGACCGCAACAAAAAAAAAAAAATTTTGCCATTTAATTTTTTTTCCCTTTTATGTCATGGGGCATTTAAGGACAGAGAAAAAGGGCCCCCGGACCCCCCGACCCCCGCATGGGGCCCCCCCCCCTGGTGCCCCCCCGGGGCCGGCGCGATGAAAAAAAAAGGCCCGGGGGCATGCCAGGGCGCCGCTGCATTTTCCCCTATTTTTCGGGGGGGGGGGTGGGAAAAAATTTTTTTGGGCTCGGCTACCGGGGGTAAACCGAGCCCCCCGAAAACATGACCCGGGGGCGGTTTTCCCCAAACCCGGGTTGCGATCGCTGCTATTTCAAAAAATAGACCGATCGCAAAAAAAAAAAAAATGATTTCTCCCCCCCCCGATGTATCGCACATCAAGGGGGGAAAAAAGGGGGCCCCATGTCCCCCTGAACCCCCCCCTGTACCTGCCGGGGCCCTTTGGGGAGGTCCCCCGGGGGCCCGATCCCCCGGGGGCTTCTTTTTTTTAAAAAAAAAAAAAATGGCGGGCGCATGCGCAGTGTGCCCGCGATCGTTTGGGCCCGGCAGATTAAATTTTTTTTTTTATTCTTCCCAAAGTGCATTTTGACACTGTGATAAACTATCACGTGTTAAAAATAAAAAAAAAAAGTACATCCCCCCCCCCCATTTAAAACCCCCTTAGTTAGGGACATTTTAAGAAAAAAAAAATTATTTTATTTCTTTTTTTGTTAGGGTTGGGTTTTTAAAATTTTGGGTTAGGGTTTTTTTTGGGGTTTTGGGTTATTTTTTGGGGTTTTTACCATTGGGGTTGGGTTATAATTAGGTTAGGGTTCCCCCGGGGGTTTATACCCGTTAGGGCGTCCGTTAGAGGGACTCGTTAAACCGGGGTTTATAAGCGGGAACGCATCCGTTAACGGGGCCTTCCCCCCCCATTTGGGGGCGTTTCGGGGGAACGCACCCCGAAAAAGGGGCATTTTTTTTGCGACTCCCATCTTTCAGTGAGGGGCCTGGACGCGGGCAAAAAGCGTTTGGGCTCCGTAACCGCAGCGCAAGAATAAATTGCTTTTTCCCCTCTGCGCTGCGGTATAGCTAACGCACCCCTTTTAGCTATGCCGTTACCGGGCCCGCAACGCTATGTGAAAAAGGGGCGGGAAAAAAACCCCCAAAAAAAGGGAACCCCCCCTTGGGGTTGGGGTTATAATTGGGGGTTGGGTTTTTTGGGTTACGGTTACAAGGGGGGTTTGGGGGGTTTTAGGGAGGGACAATTTGAGTTAGGGTTACAATTAAGGTTGGGGTTACAATTAGGGTTGGGATTTAGGTTAGGATTAGGGGGGGGAAGGGTTGGGGGGGGGTTTTGGGGTTGGGGGGTGGGGCAAAAATTTTGGGGGATTTCCAATTTTTTTGGCCCTAGGGGCTCCAAACACTTTGGGGTTTTTAAAAAAAATAAAAGGGGCCCCCCCTTCCGAGCCCGGCGTCCCCCCAAAACAGTGGCCCCCAAATAGGGGTTCACTCTCGGGAAAAATGAAAAAATTTTTTGGGGGTTTTTAAATTTTTCCCCCGGGCCCCCGGGAAAAAAAAAAATTTCTGGAAAAAAAAAAACTTTTTTTAAAAAAAAAAATTTTTTATTTTCACAGCTTTTGCGTTTTTAATTTTCGTAAAACCGGGGGGTTTTCAAGTGCTCCACCCCTCTAGTAAGCCCTTTTGGGGGGTTTTTTTTTTCCAAAAAGGTGTCACTTGCGGGGGCTTTCACTTTTTAGGACAAAAGGGTTTTCTGAAAAAAAAAAAACCCCTCAGAACTTTTCCATCAAAGCCCTGCTTACAAAAGGGCCCCCCCTTTCCTTCCAGCACTCCATCCCCCCAAAAACCATTTGGTTCCCCCAAAAATTTGGGGTATCGCGTACACAGGAAAATTGCACAACAACTTTTGGGAAATTTTCCCCCCTGTTATTTTTGGGGGAAAAAAAAAAAAAAAAGCGGCAAAAAAATCATTTTTGAGGAAAAAAAATTTTTTTATTTTCCGGCTCTTTTTTTAAAATTTTTTTTCTGTGAAGCATTTGGGGGGTTCAAAGTGTTTCACCACACATCTAGATAATTTCCCCTTTAAGGGGGGTTTTTTTTTCCCCAAAATGGGGGATTTGGGGGGGGGTTTTTTCGCTTTTTTAGGCGTTTTCCGGGGCCCCCCAAAAACGCGACTTGGCCCCCAATTTTTAAATTCCCAAAAAATTTTTGGGGGTTTTAAAAAGTCAACGGGGCCCTCCCCCCCAAAACCCTGCCGACGCCCAAACAGGGGGCCCACCCCACAAGGGGTACACGACTCGGAAAAAATTTGGGCAACTTTTTTGGTCTAATTTTTTCCTTTTTCCTTTGGGGAAAAAAAAAAATTTGGGGGGCAAACGATCAGGTTTGGGGGAAAAAAAATACTTTTTATTTTCATGCCCGGGGGTTAAAAAATTTTGTGAAAAATTGGGGTTTTAAAATGCTCACCACCATTTATAAGTTCTTAGGGGGTTTTTTAAAAAGGGGGCTTTTTGGGGGGTTTTACTTTTTTTGCCCTTTTTGGGCCTCTACAAAAAAGGGCATGGGGTCCACCAATTCTGAGTTTTTAAAAGGGCAAACGGCCCCTTTCCCTTCCAAGCTCTGCCATGCACCCAAACAGTGGGGTTTTTTCCCCCTTTTGGGGGTTTTAGCATGTCAGACAAATTGCACAAAAAAAAATTTGGGGGGGTTTTTACCCCTTGGGGGAAAAAAAAAAAAGGGGTGAAAAGATTGTTTTTTTTGGAAAAAAATATTTTTTATTTTCACGTTCAGTTAAAATTCTGTGAACACTTGGGGGTTCAAAAATGCCACCACACATCAGAAGTTCCTTTTTTGGGGGGGATTTCCAAAAAGGGGGGTCACTTGTGATGGGGTTTTTCCCCTGTTTAAAAAATTTAGGGGGCCTTTTTACAAACGCGACATGACCCTCCGCCCAAAATTTTCGTGAAAAAACAAAAGTGCTCCTTCCCCCTTTTTACCCTGCCTGCCCCAAAAAATGGTTTACCCCCCCCATATGGGGGGTTTGGCTTTTCAGGAAAATTGCACAACAAATTTTGTGGGGTTTTTTTTTTTTTTTTAACGTTGTGAAAATAAAAAAATAGGTTTTCCCCCTAAAGTTTTTGCAAAAAAATTTTAAAATTTTAATTTTTTTTCCCTTCCCCCCTTTCTTTTTCGTGTACACGTAAAGGGGGTTTAAAAAACGTCTTGAAGTGGTTTTTTTCACCTTGAGGGGGGCAGTTTTTAGAATGGTGTCACTTTTGGTAAATTTTTTATCGGGTAGACCCCCCCAAAAAAACTTAAAAATTTTTTTGGGCCCCCCAAATAAAAAAAAGGTGTTGTAAAAATGAGAAAAAACGCGGGGCAACTTTTAAAACCCCTTTTAAATTTGAACAAAAAAAAAATTTTTTGGGGGCCCAAAATTTTTGATGTAAAGTAGGGCATGGGGAAATGTTTTTTTTTTAAGAAAAATTTTTGGACAATCTCTTGATTTAAAAGGGGGGAAAAAAATTTTAAATTTTTAAAAAATTGTTAAATTTTCGCCATTTTTTTCCGTTTTTTTTTATAAAAAAAACCCCCGTAACCCCCAAAAAAATTTTCCACAACATGAAGTACAAAAATGTCACAAAAAAAAAAATCTCAGAATCAGGGGGGATTCTTTTAAAAACGTTCCAGGTTTTAAAAACCCCAAAAAGTGACAGTGGTCAAGTTGTAAAAATTTCCCCCTTTATTAAGCTGCAAAATCTCTGTCATAAGGGGTTAAAGGAAAGGGGAAACCCCCATCATAGGCCGCCGGGGGTCCCCATTTCCCTTTTTTTTTTTTTTTTTTTTTTTTTTTTTTATTTTTTTTTTTTTTTTTGGTTTTTTTTTTTTTTTTTTTTTTTTTTTTTTTTTTTTTTTTTTTTTTTTTTTTTTTTTTTCCCCTTTTTTTTTTTTAACCCTTTTTTTTTTTTTTTTTTTTTTTTTTTTTTTTTTTTTTTTTAAAATTTTTTTTTTTTTTTTTTTTTTTTTTTTTTTTTTTTTTTTTTTTTTTTTTTTTTTTTTTTTTTCCACTAATGGAACTGTATGGTGGCTGTTTTTGTGAGACAAGATGTCGTTTTCAGCTATACCATTTTTTATTTACATTCGTCTTTTTTTGTTCCACTTTTTGTTCGGTGGTATGATGAAAAAATATTTTTTTGCCACTTTTTTTTTACGGTGTTCAGAAGGGGTTAACCAGTGACAGTTTTATAGGTCAGGTCGATCAGGGCGGCGATACCAAACGTGCATTTTTTATTTTTTTTTGAACATTAAAATACAAATTTAGCTCTCAGGTCACCATGACAACGATCGGGCCCTCGCAATTATGTTTTGGGGAGGTGATCGGAGGGAGAGGTAGCCCTCTCTCTGCCTTCTAAATGCTGCGATCGATTTGTGTTACAGTAGTTGTAATCAAGCACAGGTCGTCAGTGAGATCAGGACAGCATTTCATTAAAAATATGCTCTAGAGGCAGACTCTCGGGGAGACTAATATCCTGCCCATAGGTCTTAACTTATTTACATATTATAAAAAATAGAATTACACTTACCGGTAATTTGGTTTCTAAGACCCTCCACGACAGCACACAGGAGGTTGCCTCCCCATCCTAATTAGGGACAGGAAACACAAGAGGTTTAAATAGCTCTCTATCCTCAGTGTTTTCCAAGGACCACACCGAATGAATGCTTGAATTTATTTACACCAAGGAATCAAATGAACATAACATTTTTTAGGAGGGAATTACCCGTGCTGTTGTGGAGGGTCAAATTACCAGTAAGTGTAATTCTATTTTCTCTAATCCCCTCCACGATAGCACACAGGAAAAATACCAAAGAATAATGGAGGCCTGGAGGACTTTCCTGCTGAAGGCTAGATCTCTTATAGACATTAGGTCTAATCTGTAGTGTTTAGTGAAGGTATGGACTGAGGACCAGGTAGCAGCTCTGCAGATCGGCTCAATGGAAGCATTGGCCCTTTCAGCCCAAGAGATGGCGACAGCTCAAGTGGAATGGGCCTTTAGCAATTCTGGAGGAGACATCTTGATTTTGATATGTCTCCATGATCGCTTTTTAATCCAATTTGCCAGAGAGCTCTTGGAGGCTTTCCTTCCTTTGTTTGGTCCACCGTATTGGACAAATAGGTTCTGATCCTTCATCCAAGGTCTTGTTTCACTTAAGTAGAAGAGAATGGTTCGCTGAACATCTAGAGATTGGAATTCTGCTTCTCTATCATCCTTTATCATCCTCACAGAAGGAAGGTAGAATTATTTCCTGGGACATGTGGAAGTCAGAAAATACTTTTGGCAGGAATGATGGGTCTAGAAAGATTAATCTGTCGTACAGAATTTTCAAATAAGGTTCCATAATTGATAAGGTCTGTATCTCGCCCACCCTTCTTGTTGTTGTAATGGCCACTAATAGTGCCGACTTCAAGGTAGTTTGTCTATTTGGACCTGGGCCATAGGCTCAAAGGGTAGAATAGTTAGACCTTTCAACATTATATTCAAGTCCCAAGTTGGAATTACATTAGACTTCCTTGGACGGATTCTGGAGGCAGCAGTCATGAACCTCTATCCATCGATGGTCTGCCAGGTTCTGATCAAAATAGGAGCTCAGAGGCAACACCTGGACTTTCAAGGTAATAAGTTTTAGTCCTTTTGATAAGCTGTCCTGTAGGAAGTCTAGTATTTTAGCCATGTCTGGGTGGAAAGGATCGATGGGAGTGGATCCATACCATGCTGAAAAGGTCTTCCATATTTTGGAGTAGATGGCATTAGTGACCTGTTTCCTACTTTTTTACAAAGTAAACAGCATCTGAGAGGCCTCTGGCTTTCAGGACTGCAGCTTCCGAAGCCAGGCTGCCAAGCGTAAGCTGTGGGAAGCCGGATGTAAAATGGGATCTTGATGTAGAAGGTCGTGGTCTAGCAGCAGAATAAGAGGTTATTCTGAGCAAAGATATTTCAGAGCCACGAACCAGCTCCTCTTTGGCCAGGGATGGGTGATTAGGATGGTTTTGACCCTGTCCATTCTGACCTTTTGTAGTGTCCTTGGCAATAGCGGAATTGGGGAATGCATAGGCAACCTGAAACTCCACGGTGAGAGAAGGCATCCACCTTTGAAATAATGCTCAACTTTTGCATTCTGCCGATTCACAAACATGTCCACATCTGGGCAACCCCATTTTAGGGGTTTTGACCGGAACACTCTCATACTGAGGCTCCATTCCCCTGGATCTAGATCCATCCTGCTCAGGAAGTCTGCTTCTCTATTGTCGGATCCTTTTAGATGAATAGCCGACAAGGACAGGAGATAATGTTCTGCCCTAAGGAAAATTCTTGCTGAGACCTGCTGCAGACTTTTGAATCTTGTGCCGCCCTGATGACATAGAAGGGCCACAGTGGTCGTGTTGTTGGAGTAGAATCATACCTCGGTTCCCTGGAATATCATTTTTGCTGCTCTCAGGGCTTCCTCTACCGCTCTTAATTTCCTGAAATTGGAAGATTGGTCGTCTATCTTTTTGGGCCAGGTACCCTGAAAGACTTCTCGTGATGGCACTGCTCACCAACTTGGTTGCTGGCATTTGTTATAACAAGAGACCAGGTGTTGAATCCAAGGTATTCCTTTCACCAGATTTTCTTGGCTGAGCCACCAGTTGAGGGATAATTTTATGTGGTGAGGAAGGGAGAGTCTTGTGCCGAGTGCTTCTGGAGAGAGGATACATTTTTGGAGGATCCTCCAATGAGCCGGGGCCCAGTGGACTGCCTGAATACATGCTGTCATTGATCCCAGAACCGACATGGCAAATCTTAAGGACACTTTCTTTTGTTTTTTTTTGATCCGAACCCTTGATCTTATGTTTAATTGTTTGGTGACCGGAAAGAGAGGAGCTCTGGTTTTAAGAGTCTAAGAGGATCCTTAAAAAGATCTTCTCAGTTGATGGGGTCAAGATGGAGTATTGAAAACTGATCTATTTACAAAAGAGACAGACAGAAATAGTCTTTTACTCTTTGATAGTAATCACCCTCGTAGGATGGTAGTCTCTCCCCTGGAGTCAAATGTTGCGGGTAAGGCGCATTGTTAAGGAGAGTGATAGACTTGATCTGAGACTCAATGAAATGTGTAACAAAATTGTCAGTAGAGGTTACCCAGTGAGAAGGGTACATCGTTACAAACAGGACGCCATGGCTTTGACACCGGATAGTGTCAATCATGTACGAAAAAATACTTCTAGACGTGTTCCCTTTGTTTCCACATTTTGTCCTGCTAGTGGTAAAATAGGTGGTATCCTCAATAAACATTGGAATCTATTACGGCTAGGACTCCCACATGTTGCGGAATTTATGGACAGACCATTACTTTCTTACAGACGTGGGCGTAATCTCAAGGACATATTGGTTAAATCTGACATTGGCACAAGTAAACATCTGAGACAAACCACACTATGCCCACCCAGGGTGGGTAATTTTCCCTGCCTGGGTTGTGCCTGTTGTGGTAACATGTTGCGAGGTGACAGTTTCAATCATCCCCAAACAGGGAAGAGATTTTCTATCAAAGAACGCTATACGTGCTCCTCTAGCTTTGTGGTGTATGTTTTCACCTGTCCATGTGGGTTGATGTACGTGGGTGAGACCACGATGGAGGTGAGAGCGCGCATCAGCAAGCATAAGAGCACCATCAGGACCAAACTCCTTGACTTACCTGTTTCGAAACATTTTGTAGATTGCAGACACTCAGTGAATCAGCTTAGATTCAGAGTAATTGATGGTGTCCCTATTTTGAGACGGGGTGGGGATAGGTCTAAGTTATTAAAGAAAAAGGAACTTCGGTGGATTTCAATTCTTGAAACGTTAACCAAAGGGCCTTAACCTGGACTATAATTTAAACATCTGTATGTAATTAAGCCCCCATAAGTTTGAGCTTCTTTCTCTGTATATTGCTTTTTTAATGTTTTTATTATATTCATTATTTTCTGTTTTTCTTTCTTTTATTAGGTTAGTGATCATTTAATTATAACACTGGTTAAATTTTTTTGTTTTCCTCATCTTTCTATTTATTTTTTGGTAAATTTTCGGTGTCCTGTAATTGATGTTCATCATGATTTAACCTAGATGATTGTGTTTTCTTTTATCTAAGATCACGCCATGAAAAATCGCAATATTAAGTATTTATTATCATGGATACAAGACCTGGATGTCTGTCTTGCGAGATTTCACCTCAGTTGTGTTCTGCGCATGCGCGGACCTGTGACGCAATGGATCATGTGACTTCAGTAGTGTTGAGCGATACTGCTCGATATCTAAAAATATCGGATCGGAATGGTATCGCCGATATCACTAAATATCGGCGATATCCGATTCCGATACCGGAAGTCCCATGTAAGTCTATGGAAACAAAATATCGCAACTAAAAAAAACCTTTATTTCCTTGTAAACACTAAATATACACACATAGAATACATATATATATATATATACATGTCATTGTGACATATATATATACATATATGTATAGTTTATACACTTCTACATAGTAAAATATCGTCTGATTCAATTGCCGGGTAAAGCCAGCTTCTGTGAAAAGACAGAAGCACCCGACATGAAATGACACTTGGTGTACATAGGGTTAACCATGTCTTTTCATGTCGTTTGCAATCTGATTTGCACAAACAATTACATCAGTCTATGTGTGCAAAATTTCACACCTGTAGGGGTTAATTAAAGGTGTAAATTCGTTGTAAAAAAACGGACTTTTTTGCTACGAATTTACACCTTTAATTAACCCTACAGGTGTGAAATTTTGCACACATAGACTGATGTAATTGTTTGTGCAAATCAGATAGCAAAGGACATGAAAAGACATGGTTAACCCTATGTACACCAAGTGTCATTTCATGTCGGGTTCTGCATTTTCACAAAAGCCGTCAATTGAATTAGCGGCTATTATACTATGTAGAAGTGTATGAACTATTAATATATATATATGTGTCACAAATTCAATGACATGTATATATATATATATATATAATAATATATATATATATATATATGAGGTGTAAAATTGTTTAAAAAAAATGCGTGGGCTTCCGCCCTATTTTCGCAACCAGACAGACAAAGCCAGCGAATGGGGGCAGATAATAATAGCCCAGAGAGGGACCATTATTTTTGGCCCCCCCTGGCTACTAACATCTGCCCCCAGACACCCCAGAAAAGACAAATCTATAATTAGATTCGCCCTTTCTGGCACTTTGCCCGTCTATTCCCATTGCCCTGTAGCGGTGCGAATGGGTTAATATGGGGTTAAAGCCACATTGCAATTGAAAGGTGACCTTAAGCCAGGTTAATAATTGAGAGCTGTCAATTAGACAACTATCAATTATTAATCCTATTGCATGAAATAAAAATAAAACACACACACTTTAATTAAAAATCATTTTAAATAAAGACACATGTTTTTGACCATCTTTTATTTGACTGCAAAAACCATTTCCTGTAATAAAAATAAAATAAAAAAGCAAAATTATTCTTACCTATCCCATGCACAGTCAGGTCCCACGGTGTAATCCTTCAGAAAGGGTTAATGTTTACTGCAGGGACCGCAGCTAATGCTGCAGCCTCACAGTAAACCCCCAAATGAATGAGTTCCTCTCCTGGCTGACAGGAGAGGAAGTGGAAAGCTTAATTGATTGCTTTCCACTTTCACTTCAGGTCAGCCAGGGACACAATCAGTGACGTCAGAGGGAACTGATTAACAAAAATAGGGGTTCCCTTCGAATAAAAAATGGCGTCGGGTCCCCCCTATTTTTGTTAACCAGCCTGATGAAGCAGACTGCTGAGCAGTGGCGTACCGTGAATGAAGCAGACCAAGCAGCTGCTATGGGGCCCGGACAGGTGAGGGGGCCCTCGACGGTCGGGTAGCTGTGCTGACACAGTACTACCAGGGGGTCGGCGGGGAGGGGCGCAGCTCTTCTATATACTCACCCCTCCTGGTGCGGTCTCTGCAGCCCCTGCTCTTCTCCCACGGTCTCCGACGCCTGTGTTCAGCGGTCAGGTGGTACCGCTCATTACAGTCATGAATACGCACATATTCATGACTTTAATGAGCTGTCCCGCGTGACCGCTGAACACTGGCGGCGGAGACCGTGGGAGAAGAGCAGGGGCTGCACAGACCGCGCCGGCAGAAGGGTGAGTATAAGGGATATTTACCTGTCCCGTTCCACCGTTGCTCGCGTCCTCTTGCTGCAATGTTCAGGTCAGAGGGCGCGATGACGTCATTAGTGCGCGCCGCGCCCTCTGCCTCATCATTCACTGCTGGAGGACCCCAAAGACAGCGGCACTCAGCAGTGGAGAGAGGACAGGTAAATATCTCAGGTGCCGGGGCCCTGAGCGAGCGGTGACATCGGCACCTGGTGTCACCCCCTGCTCAGGACACCGGCACCTGGCCCCCAGCGACGAAAGGTGAGTATGTCTTTTTTTTTTTGGTTGCAGCAGCTGCGGCAGCATAAGGGCCTATACTATGGAGCATCTATGGGGGCACAATCTATGGGGGCATAATACATTTTTTTGTTTAATGTGTCCCCTCACTGTGCTGGCACTTTACATTTACAATGGCTCTGGGTTTTTTTTTTTTTGGGGGGGCCCATTCAGACTTTTGCTATGGGGCCCCATGATTTCTATGTACGCCCCTGCTGCTGAGGCATGGTATTTAAGGCTGTTAAGGAGCCAAGATCCATGGACCTTGCCAGCAGCGTCAGACTGGAGTACCTTGGGCCCACCAGAGAAAAAATATTCTTGGGGCCCACCATCATACTTCCCAACCTTTGAAGAAGGGAAAGAGGGACAAAGGCTGTGGCACGCTGTGCCTGCTGCAGCAAATTTTAGGCCATGCCACGTTGCACCACAGACTGTCCAGGAGTTGGTGGATGCTTTAGTCCAGGTGTGGGAGGAGATCCCTCAGGAGACCATCCGTCGTGCTCATCAGGAGCATGCCCAGAAGTTGTAGGGAGGTCATACAGCATACCTCCCAAATTTTGAAGACAGGAAAGAGGGTTAAAGGCTTAGCATAGCATAGCGCGCCGCTGTAAATTTTAAGCCACGCTCCGACCACACCCATTTCACAGCTAATCACACCCATATCCTCGCCCCAACCGTACCCATGCCGATACAGCTGACCCTCCGATGACGGTTGGGGGGCCCACTGCTGGCACCGGGCCCCCCCAACGCCTGTTCAGGCCCCATAGCTTCTGGGCGGCAGAAGTGAAGCAGAGCGCAACCACAACATATGCGAAGAGGAGCTGCAGCAAGAGATTCCTGCAGCAGCAGGAGCAAAGCAGAGTGGAACCGCAAGATATGCGGAGGAACTGCAGCAAGAGATTTCTGGAGCAGCGGGAGCAAAGCAGAGTGGAACGGAGCAGAACCGCAGGAGTGCGGAGAAGAGGCAGAAAGTGGTTCAGAGAGAACACAAGCCAAGACACAGCAGGGAAAGAAACCACAGACAAGGAGACTGAGACAGAGGTAGGACAGAGTTCAGACGAGGTAATGACATGAGACAAGGTACGGGGACAAAGACACAGGGACCAGGATATTCTGCCTCCTGGAGGGCGGCAAGGACAAGACAAGGTCGAGCAATAGCACAGAGACCAGGATATTCTGACTCCTATAGGGCGGACAGACAGGTACAAGACAAAGCTAGGAGTGAAGCCTCCAAAGATGGAGGAACACAGAGCAAGACCTGGCAGCTCAGTAGCAAGACACTGAGTAAACACATTGCACAGGCCAGATCCACAGGGTGGAGCTGCCCTAAATACTAGAGGGCTCATGGTAATTGGTCAGGGACAAATTAGACAGGTGCACCCTGACTCCATAAGAACCAGAGTTCTGGCGCCGCCCCCCTATGCACACAGCCAGGAAACATGCACAGAACAGATAGAAGACAAGAGGCACAAAGCATGGAGCTGGCAGCAGACAGAAATCACAGCAAGACCTGGAGCAGTGAGTATGTTGGTGTGCAGGAGATGGGAGGCCATGCAGTGATGCCAGCAGGGTTGTTACACTGATAAAGGCTACTACCTCTGCCACGATCTTTGTGAATGTTCAGGGAGCAAAAGATATGCTGAAGGGAAGGATCTTGAACCGGAAGTGACTCACCTGGCCTAGAGTGACCGCAAACCTCAGATACTGATGGTAGCTTGGATGAATGGGTATATGGTATTATGCATCCTGGAGGTCTATAGTGGCCATGGCGAAGTCCTTCCCGATGATTGGGATTGTAGATTTTACTGATTCCATTTTGAATCGTCAGTATACAATGTATTGATTCAGCCGTTTCAAGTTGATAGTAACACGGTAATCGCCAATTGTTTTTTTTTATAAGGAACACACGGGAGTAATGACCTTTGCCCTGCTCAGCTTCTGGAACCGGAGATATTACTGCAAAGGACAGCATTTGTTGGAGTTCTGTGTACAGGATGTTCTGTAACCTTGATGACGGGAGAGATGTTACCTAGTCTTTGTGGGGGAAAGGAGGAAAACTCTATCTTCATTCCCCTTCTGACTGAGTCCAGGATTTTGTGGTCTGATGTTATTTCCCACCATTTTGAGAAGTTTGCAATCCTGCCCTCTACCCGTCATTTCCTATCTGAACATCGGTTTTGAAAAATATTTCTTCCTCTACCCCCTTTCGGGTAGCTCCAACGTCCAGATGTACCTTTCCCTCTGTATTGAGAGTTTTACATCTGAGGTGGACATACTGGCCTCTTTTTGAGGGTTTTTGGTTCAGGAAGATTTTTCTTTTTGTCGGTCACTTTCTCCAAAAAATTGTCCAGTACAGGACCAAAGACGTATTCCCCTTTGAAGGGTATAGAGCATAGTTTAGACTCGAATAGGATGTCTCTGCTCCACATCTTTAACCATAGTGCTCTTCTTGTGGTGTTGGAGAACACAGATGATCTCACAGCAAAGCGGACTAATTCATCAGAGGCGTCTGCAAGGAAGCCTGCAGCATTGTGCTGGAGGGGTAATGAGGTCAGAAGATTTTCTCTAAGGGCACCTCCCTCAGTATGGTCTTCCAACTGTTGCAACCAAAGAATCAGGGCTCTTGTGATGCAGGCACATGCAACATTTGTCCTTAAGGAGGTTGCCGACGCATCCCAAGACTTTCTCAGTAGACTGTCCATCTTGTGGCCAAGTGGATCCTTAAGTTGGGAGGAGACCTCAAAGGGTAAGGTAGTTTTCTTGGCTACCCTAGCCACCTGGATATCCACTTTGAGAATTTGAGTCCAGCACTTTGACATGTCTTCATCCAGAGGAAAGCTATCTTTCAGATCACATGGGACATTCAGCTTCCTTTCTGGGAATTCCTATTCATCCAGGATTCAATTCTGAACGTTGTCATGGATGGGAAATACCATCTTCCTTCTAAATTTCAGATCCCAGAACATCTCATCCTGGACTGGGCAGAATGGTTTCTCTCCTCTTCAACTCCCATCGCATTTCTGACTGCAAGCAACAATTCCTCCATATTCTCAGAGGAAAATAATTTATTATTTTTCGTAAGACTCGGAGTAAGCTCTCGTTCTTCCAACTATTCTTCAGGACTTGATATTTCTGCTTCTGAGTCAGAGCTATCCACAGGGGCGTATTTTCTCTTTTTGGGCACAGAGGGGTCCCCTGAAAAGTACTGGGAGAAGGTAGATAGGGACGACTGGATCTCCTGTCTCATCATTCCTCTAACTTCATCCATCAGGGATGGCTGTTCCTCATGGATGATTTTATCTGTACATAGCTGACATAAAGCTTTTTATGGCCTGATAGGAGTTTCTTACTGCAGATGGCACATTTGTGATTTGCTAATTTTTCCTTGATTTTGGTGCAGGATCCTTGTCTCCCTAGAAGAGAGGAGAGGGAATTCCCATAAGGATGGATCCTGTACCAAAAGGACCTACCCTTACCAAGTATACTCACTGGGCCAGTGTTAGCGCTGGGCTCTGCAGATGCAGATCTAAGTGAAGACACATCCATCATTAGAACCTTAGTCCTACCTTATGGAGTCTTCAATCGGAGTCCTTTTATGCAGGAACAGAGACCTGGTGCTTCCTCTCATTCAATAGGATGAGATCTTTCCCCATCTGCGATAGGTCCGTTCTGGGTGCCTTTCCCGATTTGAAATTTCAAATTTCCCACCAAAAATGGTGGTGCGTTCCACTGTGGAATGCATGCTGGAAGTGACGTCGCGCCTTCTGACTCGGTGGTGCACATCACTTCCTATGCTCGCCCAGGTCTGCCGGAAAAGCACGGAGGACACCGCCGGCTTGCAGGAGCGAGGGGAGAGATCCTAATCAGCTGGGGGCTACAGGAGGCCCTTCATCACCCAGTATTGCCCGACAGGAGCAGGAGGATGGTGCGGTCCCACTCGGGGCAGGAGCAGCTGCGGGAGGAAGGTCCAGGATGATCGAAGCAGGCTGCCCGGCTTAAAAGGTATTATAAGAGTCTGTCGCCAGCGCAGCTCTCAGGAGAAATGCACAAAACCCTCTTCATCCCTATGGGACAGGAAAACACTGAGGATAAAGGGAAGGGGAGAGCTATTTATACCTCTTATGCTTCCTGTCCCTAGTTAGGATGGGGAGGCAACCTCCTGTGTGCTGTCGTGGAGGGGATTAGAGAAACATGGATTTCTCTGTAATAAGACATCAGATCGCAGATAGAAAGTTGAATAAAATGATACTTGACAAGACCTGCATGCCCATATAAACAGCTTAGGATTGATCCTCTTGGCAGTTTTTCCCATTGGTCATTTTTGTAAATTTCTCCTTTTTTTAAATCAAATTTCAGATATTTTCATTAACCAAATGCAAAACATGTTGCCTTAGGAGTAAATTTAACAAACAGTACATGTCTCGAAAAAAAACACTCAGAATCACTTGGATATGTTGAAGTATTCCAGAGTTACTACCACATAACGTGACAAGTCAGATTTGAAAAATGGGACTTGGTATTTAACACTTTCAGGACTGGGCCATTTTCCACCGTTCCTGACCAGGCACATGTTTGGTTCTTTTGTGTACAAGTGGTTTAAAATGTTAGTTTTTCCCATTTGTTTATTTTACAACCATAAGGGGCCACTAAAGTACATTTAAAAATGTGTACTCCATTTTATAACAATTATTTTTAAATATATCTGACAAGTTTATGGGTGGGTGGGGGTTAGTAATGGTGATTTTGTTTCAACAGTGGCTTTTTTATTTCCTATTTTTATGTATATATTAATTTATTAATGTGCCCCCATAGGTTCTTAAAAGACCTTTGAAAGGCATTTCAAACTTTAACTATTTTTATTTTCATCCTACTCAGGCTGGTATATTAGCCCAAGTTACAGAGGAAATGCCACCTCATGGCTGAATAGTAGAAGCTGACTGGGCCTTCCATCAACCAGGAGCTCCTGCTGCCTCCTTATGCACAACAATCATATGACCGCTGTGTATGGAGGAGTAAGCGTCATCAGAGCTTCCTATTACTGCATACACAGCACATCTTCAGTGCTATGTATATAGCAAGAGAATACTAAATAAACCATCTGTGCCTTCTCTATGCGGATTCTGCAGCTAAACAATATTTTGGAATGTTACTTTAGAGTAGGATGTGGCCCGCCAGGACATTTAAAGTCTATGGGCAATCTGAAACCTGGAGCAAAATTGGCTCAGTCACCAAAATTTTAAAATTACATGATAAAGTATAGCATCATTATAATTATAAACCAAACTAAACTAGTAAAAACAATAACATGCCAATGCACAAGTAGGTAAGTAGTGATAACAGGTTTCATGACATTTCCACGTTATAGTTTGCAAGCAGATGTGAGAAGACAGTTCTAAAGACAACTTGATGTTACTATTCCTTTTATCAAATGGGTGCATGACTGATTTGATAGTGTCAGAATATGAAAGAACACATCCACAACTGGTCACACCTGTCAATTTATTTATATTTTCTAGGAGAAATAACAGATTGACAAGGAAAAGCAGAGTTGTAGTCAAAACTCTGTTATTGAAGTACCCAGGACAGGGGCTCCTTCCTTGTCCCTAATGCTAGGGGTGCCCTAGCTATCCCTGCTCTCCACATTACTTTTGATGGTGAAGACCCCGGGCCATGTGCCTTGCTCAACTCCTGAATCAGCCCTATATCTATCCCTCTCCCCACCCAGTGAAGTGGTGAGTAATAATGTATGTATTTACACAAAGCAGACTAACAAGGGAGGATGTACAGAGATAAATGAAAATACCAAATATACATATACCCACTCACTGACAAAAGAGAGGAACACCGGCAAGAAAAGGAAGGAAAACCAAATAGGAGAGGAAGAGGATCTGCACACAACCGAAACAAGTAAGCAACTGTCACAGATCAACACTCTAAATGCCTCAACCAACAATCAACACCTCCACACCAGGCTGTACAAGACTAACACTGGCAATTATTCAGATTGCCTGAGGCGATATATATAGTAGAGGGGAGTGGCCAACACTGAACAACTGAGATCATCCAAGTAGGAAAGCTTCAGAGACTCTAACCTGAACAGTTCAACCCCTGCACTGCTAACAGAAACCTGAACCATTTAATATGAAGGAGAAGGGCTTCTAATTAGTGCAGGAGTACGTGAAATCAGACGCTGCGGTCTTCTGGATCCTCTCTGTTGTGGTAAACCCATGACGGATGTAAGAGTTTCAAGTTTTTTAGATTAAGAGGAACACAATTTAATGAAAAAGACAAGTCAAGAGAGCAGATAAGCACTTTTTACATTTGTTGTAAAAAATTGCAAAAGTCAGTATATAAACACCACTAAGTGCATGGACCATGTTTAGTATTGTTGTCTAGTGTAATTCACACGTTTAATGTAGAACCTTTTTTTTTTAAAAAAAATGTAAGGAAACATGTAACGCAAAGCAGGAACTGCAGACTTGAAAGAAACGACAAAGTGGAAGCAAATATTTATTTGATATGCGTCATACACCTTTACAACTTCCCAATTGCAGTGGATAAAGTTTGCTTTAAGTTACTTGAAGGACAAAACCTTCAAACCATTTCACAAAAAAAGGTATATAATTTATAGCCTGATCCAGGAAAGGTAATCTCAATTTCTCATTCATTACAGCTCAAGTAATAGGGATACACAAAATGAAATTCATCTGATTTTTACAAAAGGAATACACTGAAGTTTTTTATTTGACAGAAAAGCCCTTGTGTTAAAAACAAAATCCATTCAGTTTTATTTTATTCCACCCAGCTTAGATTTAGGCATTGTGCAATGAAAGCAAACATGTCAGAGACTTCCTCAATCACTTTGGCAGTTGGCTTGCCTGCCCCATGGCCGGCTTTGGTATCCACATGGATGAGAAGAGGGTTGGTTTGCTTTGCGCTGCGACCCACAATGTGCTGTAGAGTAGCTATAAATTTTAGAGAGTGTAATGGAACAACTCTGTCATCATGGTCAGCTGTGAGCAGCAACGTGGCTGGATATTGCTTCCCATCTCCTTCAGGCACCTTAATATTATGAAGTGGTGAGTATCTGTAATAATGAGAATTTACAAAAACCAAGAAATATATTAAAACACAGTTTATACAATCAGACCTACAATATTCTGGCTTTGCCAATACATACTTCCACCCAAACGTGGTCATTGAAAGGAAAATATGGAATATCAGAACTGCTGGCCTATGTGTCCTACAGCCACTGACAATAGCAGAAAGAAAAATAACATAACTTTTTCTGGCGTTTCTTTCAATATCGAAGTTCAGGTTTAACAAAAAAAAAATTAAGTCAGTCATGTTCTCAGCACTTCTTATCAGTCTGTACTAAACAAGGCCATCGGGTTATTTCTCAGTGATACCTCTCTTCTACAGAAGAGAATTAAATGACAAACGATGTTGATTTTTTTCAAGATGCACTTTTTTCATCCTGTCAACAAAATAACTTAAAAAGATCTTTTCAATAAGATTCTGAATAATAAAAGACACATCAATCATCGCTTTTTGTATCAGCTTGCCTTTTTAATCTAACTTTAGATTATGTACATCTATCAATCTATACACATTACATATTTATTTGAAATTGTATTGCCTTGCTTTACCTTGGAGAATCCTAATCCTTCCTGAAAATAATGAATTATTCTAAATTTATCATAATCATAGGAAATTACAGAAAATTACAGACCAGATTAAAAAAAACAGACTATATAATTTGCATAGCAGAAACCATTTCTATGGGTCCCTACATATGAGCACCCATCTTTCCCAGGCAAGGATTTATTTGTGAGTTACATCTGAAATCCTTCAGTTCCCCAGTTCTGAGGAGGCCTGGTTTGGCACATAGAGGGATGAGACACAATGGACCATCCATATAAAAGTTACACTTTTCGATCAAAAAATGCTGCTTTTATATGTACAATAGTTATGTGTTTTTCCATTCCTTCGATCGTTCAGGTGATCACAACATGCCTTACCTCCTCTCTTTACATCTACATTACAAATGACGGTAGATGTCTGTTTACTCGAGGTGATGTGCTGCTGACAAACGATAATTTGTCTACATAAAAGGATGATGTAAGACAAATGAGTGAACCGTCGTTTGATCGGCGCACATATTTACACGGGAAAATCATTGTGAACGATTGTTTTAGCAAATGTTCATTTAGGTGATTATAGCCAAATGTAAAAGATGCCAAGCGGTTGATTCATCAAAACATTTAATGTCATAAAAGCTGGTGAAAAATGCTTTGGAAAAATTCTGTGACTTTTGCCATTTTTACGCCAGTTTAAAGCAGAACTGCAAAAATGAGAGGAGTCGAGGAGTAGTTGAAGCTGGCCGCAGCGTGGCTACACCCACCTGTCAAATTCATCGATAGTGACGGTGCCCCTGACTGGAGTAGAATTTTTGGCAAGTCGCAATGGAGGTGCATGCCACTGAGAAGACGCCATACCCTAAGACTCCATCAAAACAATAAGAAACATTTGCAAATAAGGAAGACTTGGGCAGAGGCATATCTTCCCAGGATTATAGTCATACCAATTACATAACGGTCTGGAACCTCTCAAACTCTTTGGACAACACAGACACCATGTCTTCCATAAAATAAACAGGGCATTCCAAGTGAAAACATTGTACTAACAGTTAACATCTCAAGAACTAAAAAATGTCTCTATGTCCTGTCCTAGAAGAATAAATGAGTATCTGACCATCTTTCTGTAATCAGAAGCTGAACATGAAAAAGGAAATAAAATACAAATCTACATCCAGATTTTGGTAGAACATAGAAAAGCCCCAGACATCAACCACTAGTGGTGAGGCCAAGGCAGAACTTGGAGTGTCCTAAGCAACAAAAAAAAAACCTATCAATGAGTGAAAGTCCAACAAACGTAAAGTGATATCAACAACACTGTAAAATCTTACAATTATTGATAACAAGAGGTTATATAACCAACTGCTAAAGAGGTTATCAGAGACTTTTGTTTTTTGATCCACTATGGGCCTAAAGGTACTGTCACACTAAGCGAGATCGCTAACGAGATCGCTAATGCGTCACCGATTTATGACGCAGCAGCGATCTCGTTAGCGACGCAGTGGTGTGTGACATGTAGCAGCGATGTGGCCCCTGCTGAGATGTTGTTGATCGCTTATGAACGTTCTGAGCCGTTTTTTGGTCGTTGGTGTCCCGCTGGTGAGCCTGAATCGCTGAGTGTGACACCCTTTATGAATGACTTTACCAGCGTCGCAGGTGGGACTAGGTTTACCCAACGACCGCAGAGGTTGTTATACAGATCGCTGATCTCTGCTGAGATCTTTGTGTTTGGAATCTAACTAGCGATCACACAGAGATCGCACTAGCGATCTCGCCAGGTCATGTCGTCGTGATCGCTGGTGCGATCGCTAAGTGTGACAGTGCCTTAAGAACTTACAGGCAAGATAGTTAATTACCTCTTCTGGCTCACAGCGGTCACAGACTGCTCTTGCCTCCAAGTCTCCTGTTGCCTGTGTCATCACGTTTACAAGCAATTCCTTCACTTACGAAAGGGTTGGACACTTTGGAAGTTGCAAAAGTCTGGTTTCTCATATTAAAGGGTTGAAAAAATATTCTGAAGCATGGATAAAAGTGACATGGAATCCTAACACTGTGTAATGTACTCGCCTTGACTCCGCTGTTCCACATTTCTGGCACTCATGTGATCGCTCATATGCAATTTGTATACTTGTGATCATGTGTCGATCGCTTTTTCTTTTGTTTCTAAAGCCTGGGTCTCACATAGCGATACACCAGCGATCCCGACAACGATCAGGATCGCTGGTGTATCGCTACATGATCGCTGCTGAGCTGCCAAACAGGCAGCTCAGGTAGCGATCAGCACAGCGACACTGCGGGTAAACATCGCTTAGTTACCCGCAGTGTACGTTGGATACCAGCGCTCTGATGCAAGGAGCTGGTAACCAAGGTACACATCGGGTTTCCAGGCGCTGCGCGGTGCCTGGAAACCCGACGTGTAACTTGGTTACCAGCTCCCTGCATCAGGGCGCTGGTATCCAAGGTACACAGCGGGTTTCCAGGCACAGCCCTGCGCCTGGAAACCCACTGTGTACCTTGGTTACCAGCAGATCGCTGGTCTCCCGCCTGTCACACGCAGCGATGCGTGCTGGCCAGCGGGAGACCAGCGATCAAAAAAATGTCCAGGACATTCAGCGACGATCAGCGATTCCCAGCAGGGGGGCTGATCGTCGCTGAATGTCACACACAGCGATATGTAAAGAAATGATGTGCACACTGTGTAACAACTTGATAGGTGCTGGCTGAACGTAAATGTCCAATATAGTAGAGAAATCAGCCGCACTCAGTGTTGAATATATAGCAAAATAAAGTTTAATTTATTACATCAATGATCTGGACAAAAACACCAATATTTGTGTGATAGGTGAACAAAATAAGGACAGAGCTGGCGGGGTTTAACGTTTCGACCACACGTGGTCTTTCTCAAAAACCTCACTGTGAAGTAGAACATAAAATAAAATGAACAAACAAGTGACATTCTTTACACAAGACAAATAGCATGAACAAAAGTGCTATATACATATATACATCTATACACATATGTACAAAGAATTTTCTATGTATATTCATTTAAAAGTCCTGAAGATAGAGTATTTTTAAATATAGTCATACCCAGATGATTACATGAACAACAACTACTACATCTAGAGCTTTCGGTTAAATAGAAATAAATCTGGGGGAGCGGTACACACAACCCAAAAGGTCAGACAGTGCCCTTCTAAGCGGTAAGCTGCCAATCCACCCCGAGAGAAAATTACTCCGAGAGAAAATTACTCTACTTGTAAGGATTAAAATATATGTCATAGTCTATTGGAATCAATTTTCATTCGTCGTAGTATATAGGAATCAATTTTTATACAGAAATCAATTTTTATACATTAGCCAAAATCAGGGGATTGGTATACCGGCATGGCTACCAGTTGATACCTAATAAAAAGCTCATCTACATTATTATGGAACTTGTGATTCCAGGGTAACTGATCGAGCAGGTACAGATAAACACTAACCTTATGATGCAGAGTGTAAATGGAGGATAAGCAGGAGCCAAGTCCCATGCAGGCTATATGTGAAAATAAGTCAAGGAAATCAATGAGTTAAAAAGACAAATGAAAAAAATGAAGTGAAAAAATGCGACCGAAACCAGAAAAATAGCTGAGGTTATATAGCATATAACAAACCTGGTTTGTGAAGCAAAGAAAGGGAGCCGTCCGTCCAGAGAAATTGGATGTGGGCCGTGTTCGCCAAAGCGGCGCCTTAAATAGGGCCACAGAAATCTATATCCGGAAGTAATGCGCCTAACATGACGCTCAGAGGAGCTGAAATGAGGCTAGACACGCAGGGACATGTTGTTGTGGACTGCGCATGCGCGCAGTTGTATGACGTCTCAACGTCACGTTAACTAGAGAGAGAGCTGAAAGGAGGTTTGGTACGCAAAAGCGTGTCACCCAGACTGCGTCTGCGCAGTGGGGAATCTGAGAAACATGAGATGAGAACGGTAAAGGGAATAAAGAACGAAAACAGAGGGGGTGGGAGAAAAAGGCAGGATATTAGGACATGATGTATGTAAAGTGAGAAGAGAGGAATGGGAATAAGATAAGAGGAAGATAAAGAGAGAGAATGAAAGAGGGAAAAAGGGAAAACAAAGGGGGAAGAGAAAGCAGTGGAAACTAAGGGAAAAAATTCACAACTACCAAAAAGGAATAGAAAAAAATAAATAAAAATAAAAATAAAATAAAATAATGTAGGAAAAAGTAGTTAAAAGTAAAAGTAAAAAATGAGTAAAATTGGGAGAATGAAAAATGAAAAAAAAAAATAAAAGATAAAAATAAAAATAAAAAATGAGAAATTTTTTTATATATAAAGAATGATAAAAAATAGTGGATGGAATGAACACGGTCATGAAATGAAGAAAAAACTATATAAATAAAAATAATAAAAAATTTTTTAGAAAAAATAAAATGATGAAAGGAAATTAATGAAGGGTTGTAGTATTTGTAGAACTTACCAATGAGTGATTGAAGAGAAAAAATAGAGGAAAAGGGACTTTCATTCTCTCTCTTTATCTTCCTTTTATCTTATTCCCATTCCTCTCTTCTCACTTTACATACATTATGTCCTAATATCCTGCCTTTTTACTTCCACCCCCTCTGTTTTTCGTTCTTTATTCCCTTTATCGTTCTCATCTCATGTTTCTCAGATTCCCCACTGCGCAGACGCAGTCTGGGTGACACGCTTTTGCGTACCAAACCTCCTTTCAGCTCTCTCTCTAGTTAACGTGACGTTGAGACGTCATACAACTGCGCGCATGCGCAGTCCACAACAACACGTCCCTGCGTGTCTAGCCTCATTTCAGCTCCTCTGAGCGTCATGTTAGGCGCATTACTTCCGGATATAGATTTCTGTGGCCCTATTTAAGGCGCCGCTTTGGCGAACACGGCCCACATCCAATTTCTCTGGACGGACGGCTCCCTTTCTTTGCTTCACAAACCAGGTTTGTTATATGCTATATAACCTCAGCTATTTTTCTGGTTTCGGTCGCATTTTTTCACTTCATTTTTTTCATTTGTCTTTTTAACTCATTGATTTCCTTGACTTATTTTCACATATAGACTGCATGGGACTTGGCTCCTGCTTATCCTCCATTTACACTCTGCATCATAAGGTTAGTGTTTATCTGTACCTGCTCGATCAGTTACCCTGGAATCACAAGTTCCATAATAATGTAGATGAGCTTTTTATTAGGTATCAACTGGTAGCCATGCCGGTATACCAATCCCCTGATTTTGGCTAATGTATAAAAATTGATTTCTGTATAAAAATTGATTCCTATATACTACGACGAATGAAAATTGATTCCAATATACTATGACATATATTTTAATCCTTACAAGTAGAGTAATTTTCTCTCGGAGTAATTTTCTCTCGGGGTGGATTGGCAGCTTACCGCTTAGAAGGGCACTGTCTGACCTTTTGGGTTGTGTGTACCGCTCCCCCAGATTTATTTCTATTTAACCGAAAGCT
The DNA here is from genome assembly GCA_033576555.1 of Oophaga sylvatica. Classification (NCBI taxonomy): domain Eukaryota; kingdom Metazoa; phylum Chordata; class Amphibia; order Anura; family Dendrobatidae; genus Oophaga; species Oophaga sylvatica. Next base: position 299,551,212 of record JARQOD010000005.1, read on the forward strand.
CTAGATGTAGTAGTTGTTGTTCATGTAATCATCTGGGTATGACTATATTTAAAAATACTCTATCTTCAGGACTTTTAAATGAATATACATAGAAAATTCTTTGTACATATGTGTATAGATGTATATATGTATATAGCACTTTTGTTCATGCTATTTGTCTTGTGTAAAGAATGTCACTTGTTTGTTCATTTTATTTTATGTTCTACTTCACAGTGAGGTTTTTGAGAAAGACCACGTGTGGTCGAAACGTTAAACCCCGCCAGCTCTGTCCTTATTTTGTTCACCTATCACACAAATATTGGTGTTTTTGTCCAGATCATTGATGTAATAAATTAAACTTTATTTTGCTTTATATTCAACACTGAGTGCGGCTGATTTCTCTACTATAACAAACAGCGATATCGCTGGGGACATCGCTGCTGCGTCACAAAACTAGTGACTCAGCACCGATCTCGCTAGCGAGATCGCTGTGTGAGACGGGGGCTTTACAATTGAGACAATGTTTACATGTCCTGGACCACCCTATCAGGCTATGTTTACTCCTGTCTATTTCTGTATTGTTCCATTTTGTGCCACAATCAGAGAACACACTATTCACATTGTTCGCAATATATTCATCAAAGCTTTTCAATCATCAACATAGAAATAACAGGACTAGGGATGTGCGGACCGGTGGTTGCAGAAAGTTTGGTTCAGGTACCAGTTCAGTGCCTGAACTTCCACCAGAACCTCCCCATTGAAAATAATGGATACCCGAATCACAATCAATGTCTCTCTCGACAAGAATTCAATGATAACTTATAATTTACTATTTGATATAAAATATTTAGGAAATCAGGAATGAAATGTAAAATTCTTACTTGTATAGCCATTTAAAGTGTTCTTTGTTGTCAGAGCACCCAAAGTCTGTGGTCCATGCATGACCAATAGTGAACTTGTGGAACTTCAACATGTCCATCACACCAACTTGGGCAATGGCACATCCAAACAGCTCTGGTCTCTGATTAGCACACGCAGCTATAAAATAATGTTAACACATTTTATACATTTAGATGCCTCATACATTATGCATTGAGGTAAATGCAGCAGATTAGCACTTCCCATCAGAAAATCCCCATCTCATTATCTGTACTATACCTTACAGATTCATGTTCAGGAAATTGTTGAGTGCAAACGTATTGGGATCTTTTCCAACTCAGTACTGAATGCAATTTGCAGCTTTCCTAAAACTTACTACCTCATCCACAAAATAACCCAAAATACAAAACTAAACAAATTCAACTACTGCCGAGTTTGCAATAAAGAACCATCTATACAATATAGTGTGACATATGCAGACAATTTATCTGTACAGAGAGCTTGCACAATATAAAGTGGTATTTCAATCTTCATGGCATTTCCTGTGAAATAGATGTGATAGATCTTAGACCTGCACCTATGTAGACTTCTGGGACCCTCAAAACCCATCCTACCTTGTATCTTATATGTGGAGCTTAAAAAAAAAAAAAAAAAAAAAAAAAAAAAAGAATAGAGAGGTTGGAACAGATGCAGTTGTGCAGCTTTTTCCATTCTGTTCTTTGGGAGAGGGACTCCAGTTTGTGTGGGTTTCCTCCGGGTTCTCATGTTTCCTCCCACACACCAAAGACATACAGATACGGAGTTTAGATTGTGAACCCCAATAGGGACAGTGATGTCTATAAAAGTGCTGTGGAAATTAATGGTGCCATATAAGCAAATATAATAAATAATGTACAATTCACAAGCCATAACATTTTACTTAGAGATATAAAAATAAAGAGTAGGTATTTGTAATAGGTATGGCTTTATGTATTCCCCCCAAAATTTATATCCGAGGCCTGTCTGATGAGGATTTGGGTGTTTTCAGCTTAACCCTTTGATTGATATCTACTTCTGGAGGCGAAAAAAATTGGATTGCTTTACCTGATGCTAACTCTACAGTGGATACATATGAAGTATTCACACCTCTGTTAATATGCCAAGTTGTTCTCATGTAAAAAAGCTGTACAAATCCTTTGAGAAACAAACAAATCATTTTGAGGGATAAATATTAATAAAATAACATGGCTGCATAAGTGTGAGCACTGCTATAATTGGGGATATGGTTGTGTACAAAATTAGCCAATCACATTTAAACTCATGTTAGATAGTAATCATACACAGCTGCCTTCATTTATAGTGATTTTGATTAACCCCATATAAGGTTTAGCTGTTCTAGTAGGATTTTCCTGAAATTTTCTTAGTTGCATTTTACGGAAAAAGCAATGGTCCATAAACAAGCTTGTGATAACGATCTCCAGTATTCTTCACATGACTAGCATGTGGGATAGATGACAAGTTGGATGTCTTTTCTTACAAAGAAAAAGATCCGAGTCTGACCATGTTTTGCCAAAACCTACATTAAGTCTTCCAAAACATGTGAGAAAAAGTGTTATTATCTGATGACTGAACTTTATGACCATACATACAAAAAGGTATGCATCACCAAAAGAACACCATATCCATAGTGAAGCATGGTGGAGGCAGTATTACGTTTTGTTGTTTTTTTTATGTCAGCTGGAACTTGAGCTTTAGTCAAGGTGGAGGGAAATATGAACAGTTCCAAATATCAGTCAATTTCGCATCAAAACCTTCAAGACCTCTGTGAAGAAGCTGAAAATGAATTCCATCTTTCAGCATAGTAGTGACTCTAAGCATATCTCTAAATTAACAAAAGAATGGCTGTGCCAGAAGATGATCATAGATTTGATAAGAGTGGGCAAAGATTGTCAATTCTAGATGTTCCTTGCTGATAGACTCCTACTCAAAAAGACAATGCTGTCATAAGGTCAAAGAGTACTACAAGAAATTATTGGTTTAAGGGTGCACAAATGTATTCATCCAAAAAGAATTCAGTTGGTTTTTCAATTGAATTGTACAGATTATGGGTGACAATCAAAGTGAAATAAGTTCTGAAGTGACTCTTCTTGGTATGACTTTTTTACATTACAAAAACCTGGCGTTTTATCATAGAAGACTTTTTATATTTTTTTATTTGTATGTGACTGAAGAAAAAGACTATCTAATAGAAAATCATGGGCAATTTGTGTTTTGCACAATGTATTGTTATTATTTCAATAGTCAGTTTTGATTTTTTTAATTTCCGATTATGTGAAAATGGACTTGTATTTATGAGAACTAATTCTATGGATGTCAATTATCAGAACAATGAATTATTTGCACAGTTTTTATAGATTTTACATATTAGGGATGCATATATCCAGGTGAAATTTCAGATGAAAGGAAAAGGGCAATGCATACCCTTGTACATAAATTACTGATCAAGGGCAGAACTGTGGAGCTGAAACCGTGAGGGAGCACAAGGATCCTTGAGTTATCTCCTAGTAATAAAGACAGAAAAATCTTTGCAGTAAATGTCAGATCTGGAATCAGGTGTAGGTCAACAGCTAAGATGGCAAGTAATTCTGTTGTCCTACAGAAAAATATAGGTCTTTTCCTAGTAGAATTAGCCCATTTCTAAGCATGAAATAGCGTACCCTTTTAAAAAAAATGTGTGTGAGTGTATATGTGTATATATTTTAGCTGTACCCTTATAGAAACACACACATTTTCTGCATAAGGGTACAGCTAGTATATGTATATACACAATATATATTTATAGATCTATCATTTGTAAATTTTACATATCTAAACAATAATGTGTAGCCAGACCATGAATTTTCTAACATATTATGTCCCTAACGACTATTTTACTTTGTTCAGAAGAAGCATCTAACAATCTAACTCAACCCGCTTGAGCTGAGCAAATAACTCTTTTTCCACATAGAGCGATGAAAAACAGCTGTGAACCCTTGTGGGTTAATGCAAGATACACATGTGATCTTAAAGTGACATCAAAGTGTCCAATGAATCACAAGGCCACAGTAATAAAGTACTCATACATTGCAATATAGGAAGAAAGATAGAGGCTGCAGTAAAATAATTCAATCCTAACAGCATAGGCTAAGCAAAAGAAAAGTACATACCAACTAAAAGGCCACCATTTGATCCTCCATTGATAGTAATTTTCTCAGCACAGGAGTACCCTTTCTTCACTAGATATTCAGCTGCACACTGGAAGTCATCAAAACAATTCTGCTTCTTACCCATTATAGCAGCTTTAAAGGGAAAAAAAGAAAAGGGTGTGAGTGAAGGCACACATGAATGTTATACTTTAGCACTATTGACTTTAATGTAGTTTAAAAAATACCCGTCTGTTACACTGTTATCCTACAACAATTAGAAAGTGAACAGAAAAAGCATAAAACAAGAAGATAATCAAATAAACAGACAATATTTATTTAGATCAGTTCACAAACAAGAATTTTAAAATCAACCTATAGTAACCTCAGATGCGAGAGACAAAAGGCTGCTGGCTCCTTTAAACACACTATTGAGTACAATGAATAACAATTCTGTGCATGAGAGGAAGGCTAATCATATGATATAGATAAAGTGCTATGTGTTGTGAGGCAGTGACCCCTGTTACAGCTAGGGGGCGCTGTACGTTCTCCTAAGGATACACATGGAGGCGTATTGAGGACATGGGAGTGCATGGCAGTCGCAGGAGCAACTGTGATGTGAGACAGTGACTGGCGTCATTGTGAATGGCCGGTATGTGTCGCAGAAACGGAGGCTGTCCTCTGCGCTGTAAGCCTGAAATGTTATTGTTCTGGGACCTGTAGTCCCACAAGTGTTTGTTTAGTTTTAAGGGGGGCTTACAGGGTTAGTCGGTGACCTGGGCGGACTGGCTAACCACACACACCTCCTACCTATTGGGGTGGCTACGGTGATATAATGTGACTGAGGTCTGGTCACATGGTCTGTGATGTAAGGTCCTGGAAGGCCTGTGTGTTGGAAGGTCCTAAATTCCTGAAGAGCACATGGTGAGGCCTTGGACCTGAAAAGCCTCTGTGTTGGAAGGTCCTAGGTGTGGACTGGATTCCTGAATAGCACATGGAGAGGCCGTGTATGTGCAGAGTCTGAGGCGGCACTGCGTTGGGGAAGCTACCATCCTTCTAAGGGTCTGGACTGTCAGGAGTGACATGGTCACAAGGACAGTGATCCCAGTAAGGTAAGTTCCCTGGGAACCAGGACTGACAAGGAGTCAGTGTGTGGAGCAGGAGCTCCTGTAAGGTAACTCCAGGCAAGGAGGTTATGGAACGGCAGACAAGTATCTGCCATTGGAACATATTGTTGGTTTCTTGTTGTGTTCTGTGGACATTGATGAACTGTTCGGCGTACGGTCACCCACTGTAACTGGACGAAGTGAGAAGTCCGGCGTGTTCAGTGACTGAGTTGAAGCCGTATATTATGTGATGTAATGAACTGTTCGTGGTGTGGTTTATGAGTCTAAATAAACCAAAATAAACTGCTTAAGCAAGAAACCGTTACTGTGTGCCTTATTCCCGTTGCCAAGCGAGTGTCCCCCAACACATAAAGTAAGCGTTATCTTACAGTGCTAAGAACAGAAGACTTATCAACCCAAATCACATATATACTAATAACCATGCAACAACAGTTGCCTATATCCTGTATTAAATATGGGTGAAATCCCTCTCTGACCTATAGCGATAATCATTTGGTCCAGAAGCAGCCAAAACAGGGGCCCCCTGAAGAAGTGTGGACGAAACGCGCGTCGGGGTGGAGGGACACGGCACGGACTCCACAAACATTTGTGAGTACCGTATATACTCGTGTATAAGCCGACCCGTGTATAAGCCGACCCCCCTAATTTTGCCACAAAAAACTGGGAAAACTTATTGACTCGTGTATAAGCCGGGTGTATAAACTGCCGTCCTGCTCTGTGCTGCCCTCGTCCTGCTCCTTGCTCCCCCATCCAGCTCTGTGCTCCCCCATTCTCCTCTGTACTCCCCCCCTCCTGCTCCGTCCTCCGCTGTGCTCCCCCATTCCTTCTCCGTCCTCCTGTGCCCCCCCGTCCTGCTCCGTGCTCCTCTGTGCCCTCCATCCTCTCCCCCCGTCCTGCTCCGTGCTCCTCTGTGCCCTCCATCCTCCCCCCGTCCTGCTCCGTGCTCATTGTCCTCCTCCATGCTTCCCCCGTCCTCCGTTCTCCCCCCTCCTGCTCCGTGCTCATTGTCCTCCTCCATGCTTCCCCCGTCATCCGTTCTCCCCCCGTCCTGCTCCGTGCTCATTGTCCTCCTCCATGCTTCCCCGTCCTCCGTTCTCGCCACCGTCCTGCTCCGTGCTCATTGTCCTCCTCCATGCTTCCCCCGTCCTCCGTTCTCCCCCCCGTCCTGCTCTGTGCTCCTTGTGCTCCCCCATCCTCCTCCATCATACTCACCCTCCCCGTGCCATCGCTGAACGTCCCTGCAATCCTGCATTCTCCCCGGCTTCCTGCAGCTCTCCTGTGCTGAGCGGTGACGTAATAGCGCTCATTAAGGCCATGAATATGGACGCCACGCCTATGGGAGTGGCGTCGCGTCCATATTACATGACCTTAATGAGCGGTATACGTCACCGCTCAGCACAGGGAGCTGCAGGAAGCCGGGTACAACGCAGGATTGCAGGGACGTTCAGCGATGGCACGGGGAGGGGTGAGTATGATGTCCCAGCCACCGGCTCCTGCCGCGGCACCCCCTCCTCCGCTGGTTTCTGCCCAATGACTCGTGTATAAGCCGAGGGGGCATTTTCAGCATGAAAAAAGGTGCTGAAAATCTCGGCTTATACACAAGTATATACGGTATATTTATGAGATTCTTTTTGCCCCTGTTTTGGCTGCTTCTGGACCAAATGATTATCGGCTATAATTCAGAGAGGGGTACCCATATTTAATATAGGATATAGACAACTGTTGTTGCCTGGTTATTGGAATATATGTGATTTGGGTTGACAAGTCTTCTGTTTTTAGCACATAGCATTTTATCTATATCATATGATTAGCCCTCCTCTCATGCATAGAATTGTTATTCATTGTACTCAATAGTGTGTTTAAAGGAGCCAGCAGCCTTTTGTGTCTCTCGCATCTGAGGTTACTGTAGGTTGATTTTAAAATTCTTGTTTGTGAACTGATCTAAATAAATATTGTCTGTTTATTTGATTATCTTCTTGTTTTGTGCTTTTTCTGTTCACTTCCTAATTGTTGTAGGATAATAGTGTAACAGACGGGTATTTCTATGTTTAATAAGCACATAGTACATTTTGGATCATTGGTTGATATAATTTAATGTAGTTTAGTCTAGGTTATAATCTATCAAATCAATGAGGAGAGTAGACTGTCATTACATGTCTCACACTGAGAAACTTGCTCTAAGCTATTGTGGAAGCATTTTGCTGCCTGCTTATGATTGGTCAGGGTCATGCAGGGGGAAGAAGTACACACCCTTAGTGATAACTGTCTGTGAGGCTATGTGCCCACGATCCAGAAGTAGCAGGGCTTTGGAGGCAGCGTATTTTCGCTGTTTCCAAAATGCTGTGTTGTGTTGAACGCAGGTAAATCCACATGCGCTCACTGAACCATGCGGATTTACCACATTCAATACATTCTATTGGTGAAATTTATGTTGTGGTCCTGAAAGACGCGCTGCATGGCAGTTTCCGCAGGAGATCCACAGGTGCACACAGATGCACAGTAGACATGGGATTTCTAGAAATCCCATCCATTATGCTGTAACATCTGATCGCTGCGGTGTTGACGCAGCGTCAAAACCGCAGCAATACCCGATTGTGGGCACGTACCCTAAGATATCTCAACACAGACACTATAGGAGGCAAATTATGCAAATTTTTTATTGAAACCTAACTGTAAAAGTGATTTTTAGCCCAAAACTCATACACTTAATTTCCCTGAAGTACTCCATAATTCAAATTATTTCCATAGTAAAAAAAAGACACTAACCTTTATGCCAGGTTTCTCCATACTCTCCTCCACCTCTGATATTTGCAATAGCAAGAATGCCACCTAAATGTCTTACGAATATCAGCCTGGAAACACTGGAAGCAGACAGACAAAATAATATGTGGACAAATTCAGAATCGGCTTTTATTAAATTTGATTTTGTTCTAATCTTTTACCATCTTTAAAAGCAAATATTCTGAAATTATCCTGCATCTGACATCAAATGTCTTCAACACACATAAAAAATACAAAGATTTAGACTACAGTCACACATCTGCATTACACATTCACGTGCTGCCCATATTTTTTCTCGGACACCACACACCCTATAGTGTTTTATGGATCTATACACACATCCGTGAAAAAAAAAAGATCCATGCATTAGATCCGTGAGGCTCCTATACTTATCCATCAAGACAAGGCTTCCGTTTTGTCTCCATGTCTCATAAAATCTGTTTAGTGATACTTTTGAATAAGAACATGTGACCTTGCAGAGGTCTTTTATTGGCTTTAAGAAAGTACACCTCTTCAGTGAAAAAAGGATGAAAAGAAAAAAGTGGATGCAACACGGAGGCAATATTAATGACAATAGAGAAAATCGGTCTATTCCTCATAGATGGTAATATTCACAGATGCCTGAATGTAGCATTCTCATTTACAAGATTAGTTTTATCCCTGGGTCCCGTTCATCCCTGTAGTTATTACATTGATCTGCTGTTTAGTATTATTTTCATAAGGAAAAAGAAAGAAGACACCAATCTGTACTGTGTTCTTGAAAGTGATTTTTATTATTTATTTATAATGCTTTGATTATAGAGCGCTATCATGTTCCACAGCACTTTACAGACATCATCATTACTGTCCCCATTGGGGCTCACAGTCTAGATTCCCTTTTGGAATGTTGGAGGAAACCGGAGAACCTGGAGGAAACCCACACTGGGAGAACATACAAACTTCTTGCAGATATTGTCCTTGGTGGGATTTGAACCCAGGACGCCAGCGCTGTAAGGCTGCAGTGCTAACTACTGAACCATTTTCTGCCATAGTGATGCTGAGAGATCACAAAAAAGAAGCTGAAGAGTGAATTTTCATATATGTAGCCAAATCTTTACAGTCAGAATCTACATTCTACAAGAACCGCCACGATTTGTTTAAAGATTTATTCCAGGGAGATAAAAAAAATGTTGCCCTCAAACTATAAACATGAGATGCCCAGTGCATTTCTATTATCTTTAAAGGGAATCAGTCATCCATTTTTCAGCTGCAGCCACAGTCATCAGGGGGCTTATCTACCGCATTCTGTAATGCTGTAGATAAGCCACCGATGTAACCTCAAAGAGAAGAAAAACGAGTTACCGTATATTATACTCACCGGGGGGGGCAGTCAGGTCCGATGGGCGTCGCGGTCCAGCGCCTCCCATCTTCTAACGATGACGTCCTCCTGCGCAGGCTTACTTTATCTGCTCTGGTGAGGGCAGAGCAAAGTGTTGCAGTGAGCAGGCGCCGGGAAAGGTCAGAGAGGCCCAGCGCCTGCACACTGCAGTACTTTGCTCTGCCCTCACCAGAGCAGATAAAGTACACCTGCGCAGGAGCGTGACAGAAGGTGGAGGACGTCATCGCTAGAAGTTGGGAGGCGCCGGACCCGGACCTGCGACACCCATCGGACCGGACCGCCCCCCCGGTGAGTATAATATAACTCATTTTTCTTATCTTTAAGGTTACATCGGGGGCTGTAGATAAGCCTTTAATGATGGCGGTGGCTGCAGCTTATATACGAAAAATGGGGTGACAGATTCCCTTTAAAACACTTGTAATTCTGTGTGACAGCGGCTGCTCCTCACTGCTCTGTCCTCCCGTCTTGAGATTCCCTTCTGTAAATAAAAAAGACAGTCTGAGAAGAGGGGGCATAGCCTGCTTCTGGCTTTTAGAAGCAGCAGCCAGTCCTCTGATTTCTCCTTCACATCAGCACAAGAGGAGGGGGTGTGGCCTGCCCTCTTCAGGTTTCTGTAGTAGCCAGCAACTTATAATCTCTCCTTCACTGTAGGGCTATTAGCACTGAGCAGGCCATTCTCCTCATATCGGAATGCAGTGAAGGAGACATCATCAGGGGGCTAGTGTGACGGCAGTTGCTCCTCTCTGTTTACTCCTACCTTCTGAGACATTACAGCAGTGTGCAGCTCCATGCTGTTACTATCAGCCAGTCTCCTGATAATAGCTGTTACTCTGCAGAGAACTTGAGGAGTGGTCTAACCCATTCTTCTGGGACTGGCTGTTACAGGGGAGAGCTGAACACCAGTGTTTGATTAATGTCCCAGACGGGAGCGGTGAGCAGTGAGGAGCAGCTGCTGTCACACAATTAGGGCCCATCTCACATAGTGACACACCAGCGATCCCGACAACGATCAGGATCGCTGGTGTGTCACTACATGATCGCTGCTGAACTGCCAAACAGACAGCTCAGGCAGCGATCAGGACAGCGACACTGCGGGTAAAGTCGCCCTGTTACCCGCAGTGTACGTTGGATACCAGCGCGCTGATGCAGGGAGCTGGTAACCAAGGTACACGTCGGGTTTCCAGGCACTGCGCGGTGCCTGGAAACCCGACGTGTACCTTGGTTACCAGCTCCCCTGCAGCAGCACGCTGGTATCCAACGTACACATCGGGTTTCCAGGCACAGCCCCGCGCTAACTTAATTAATAACTTAATTTTCTCCCTATAGCAGCTCTTAGACTGCCAAACATGTTTAAATTTGTATTTACTTGCAGATATCGCTATGTCTGTAAGTAAATGTTTTTTTTTTTTATTTTTTTGCTGACAGCTTTACTTTTAAATGTTTTTTTTTACCCCCGAACACTAAATAAATCAAAATGTATGATCACTCTGGGGACCTGAATTATGGGATTCCTACTCAGCCCGAGGACAGAAAACACAAAAAAACACAGTAAAACCAAAAATACTCTGTTGCAAAAAGAATAATAGCAAACGGCAAGTGCCAATAAAAAAAAGTAGAAAAACAAGGGTATTTGGTTAATATGTTTTTTGCAAAAAAGTGTATATTAAGCTGCTCTACCAAATCGTCAAGGTATACCCGTATCAGAGCAGTCCCCGACTAATGGATTCAGAAGGTTAAGTCCCATGTGGACACAGCATAGGGCAGCTTATATGTGCAGGGCTCATAAGGAAGGGGTGGAAAACTCCCTACTCTTGTAGAAACAAGAAAACAAATGGTTAAATCAAAAACACATGAGACCTGCACACAGTGAACAGGCCTGTAGAGACACTTCACACCACCAGAAGACTGAAAACACAAAAAAAAGAATTATTCTTACCGTTAATTCGGTTTCTAGTAGCATTCCACAACAGCATAGGAGGAGGTCTCCTTGTCCTATTGGGGGACAGGAACACAGAGAGGTTAAAAACCACTCCCACCTCCCAATAACTAGTGTTTTACAACCACATTTAGGAACGTTACCTTCGTATTCTCAGAACTTAATCCAAGAAATTCGGGAGGGACTTGGTGCTGTCGTGGAATGCTACTAGAAACCGAATTAACAGTAAGAATAATTCTTTTTTCTCCAGTAGCCTTCCACGGCAGCATAGGAGGTATACCAACCAATTCATCATTAAGGGGGGGGGGCTACGGCCTGAAGTACTTTCCGGCCAAAAACAAGGTCCCGATTGGACCAGAAGTTTAATCTATAATGTTTTGTGAAGAGAAGACCATGTCGCAGCCCTACAAATCTGCTCTGAAGAAGCTCCAGCTGTCTCAGACCAGGATGCAGCAATGGATCTGGTGGAGTGGGCCTTTAGGGCCACTGGTGGTGATGTATTCTGAGCTAGGTATGCTTCAGTTATGGCTTTACTTATCCAAGTGGCAATAGTGTTTTTTTGCCACTGTTTTCTTATTTTTACCATATAGATGGATAAAACATTTTGATAGATTCTAAAAGCTGTACAATATTCCAGGTAGTGAAGTATTATTCTTCTCACGTCCAGGGTATGAAACTCCTGTTCTCTCGAGTTTGCTGGATTTTGACAAAATGAGGAAAGAATTATGTCTTGAGAGCGGTGGAAGTCTGATACTACCTTTGGCAAAAATGACGATTCAAGACGAAATATGATTGAGTCGTCTGTTATAGATAGATAGGGTTCTCTGATTGAGAGGGCCTGTAATTCTCCTATTCTTCTAGCCGTCGAAATTGCGACCAGGAAAGCCGCTTTATACGAGAGTAGTTGAGGAGAACAGGAGGCCAGAGGCTCAAAGGGAGGACTTGTAAGACCTTTGAGCACTAGGTTTAGGTCCCATGGTAAGACGAAGGATTGTTTACTGGGATTCAGTCTGAGTGCTGAGACCATGAATCTCTTAATCCATTTTGCTTGGTTTGAGGCCTAGGTCTAACCCCTTCTGTAAAAAGTCCAGAATTTAGGATATATTGGGTGGAACGGGTCTGGTGTATCAGGATGGCACCAGGAGGAGAACTTTTTCCAGATTTTGTTGTAGATGGTATTAGTTACCGGCTTTCTGGATTTTTGCAAGATGGCAATTACTGAATCCGAGAGGCCTCTTGAACTTAAAACCTGGGCTTCAGCAGCCAGGCTGCTAGGTTCAGCCTTTGGGGATCTGGATGATGAAAAGACCCTTGTTGGAGAAGGTCCTCTACTGGTTGTAGGAAGACTGGACCTCTCGCCCGTAGTTCTAAGAAGAGATGGAACCAACTTTTCTTTGGCCATGCCGGTGCTACTAGGATGACTGGGACTTGATCGTCCCGAATTTTCAGAAGAGTCCTTGCCAATAGAGGTATTGGGGAAAATACATAGGCTAGCCTGAAATTCCAGGTGTGGCTGAAGGCATCCACACCTTGGCATCTGTCTTCTGGATCTAGTGAAAGAAGGTTCTGACCTGGGCAGTTTGGCCTGAGGCCATCAGGTCCACCTTGGGAGGGCCCCACATTTCCGTGAGTGAGAAGAAGACTTCCTTTTTTAGGCTCCACTCCCCTGGATGTAAGTCCTGATGGCTCAGAAGGTCTGCTTGAGTGTTTTCTGAGCCTTTTAGGTGAACTGCCGATAAGGAGAGAAGACGAGCTTTGGCCCAGCTGAAGATCTGGTTTGAAACGCTTCTCAGACTGTTGAATTTGAGGCTCCCCTGATGTTTTAGATGAGCCACCGTGGTGATATCGTCCGAGAGTACCTTTATATGATGACCCGATATCAGAGGGCCCGCTGCCTGAAAGGCTTTCAACACGGCTTTTAGTTCTCTGTAACTGGAGGACTTGATACTCTCCTGATGACTCCAGAGGCCTTAAAAGGGTGTCTGAAGGATCACTGCTCCCCAGCCCCTTAGGCTTGCGTCGGTAGTTACTGTTACCAGGGGTGTCTGAGACAAGGCTACTCCTTTGCGGAGGTTTTTTAGATTTAAACACCACGCTAAGAAGGCTTTGACTCTCCCTGGAGTCAGGATCTTCTTGTTCAGAGAGGCAGGAATCCCGTTCCAATTCTCTAGTATGTGTGCCTGCAGCGGTCTGGAGTGGGCTTGAGCCTACGCAACTGATTGTATGTAGGCCGTCATTGATCCTAACAGAGACATGGCTGTTCGTAGAGAAGGTGATCTCTGTTTTTTGAAGGATAGGACCTTGTCTATTAGATTCTGACGGTGGTCGTCCAGTAGGCACGTCTCGGAGTCCAGGAGGATCCCAAGGATTCTTATTTTCTTTGTGGGCTGGAGCTGAGATTTCTTAATGTTGATAATCCACCCCAGGTTCTGTAGGATGTCTTGAGCTTTGGCAACCCGAGCTTTGAGTATCTCGGCTGAGGGACCTATGATTAGAAGGTCGTCCAAATAAGGAACTATCGCCACGCCTTGGTCCCGAATGTGTGCCACTGCTTCCGACATGATCCTTGAAAATACCCTGGGGCTGAGGAAATCCCAAAGGGGAGCACCTTGAACTGGAAGTGTACTACTTCGTAACCTAGACAGACTGTAAATCTCAGATATTTCCGATGTAGGGGATGTATCGGAATGTGAAAATAGGAATCTTTTAAATCTATTGTTGCCATAAAGGAATGAGGAGTAATCAAGGGGATAGCAGATGTTACTGACTCCATCTTGAATTTCCGATAGCCCTGACGGTTTTTTCACCAAAAAAATTTGTGAATAATGACCCTTTCCTTGGTCTTTTGGCGGGACTGGAGATATGGCGCCTGGAGGTTATCAACTGTTGTAACTCCGTTGAGATCAGGGCTTGGGACTCCTGGGATGGAAGGGAGGTTACTCTCAACTTCAGGGGAGGGAGAGTCTCAAACTCTATCAAGAGACCTTCTCTTATAACATTTAACACCCATTGGCTGTTGGAATTTTTTCGCCAATGGTTTAAAAAGTTCGAGAGTCTCCCCCCCCGGATCAGAGTCATTGTTTCTCCTGCTGAGTTTGTTGGGGAACAAGGATATTCTTGGGTTTTCCTTTAGTATAGCTCCATCTTCCCATCTTCCCTTTACCTCTGTATTGAGAAGATTGAGTTTGGGAGGGTCGAAAAAACACGCTTCTTCGGAGGACTTTGCTCCGGGAGAGCTTTTTTCCCCATCAGTGGCCTTTTCCAAGTAGTCATCTAGGGCTGGCCTGAATACATAGTCTCCTTTAAAGGGGATAGAGCATAATTTTATTTTGGAAGTGACGTCCCCACTCCACATCTTAAGCCAGAGTGCTCTCCGGGCTGAATTTGCCTGGGCCAGGTTTCTAGCTGCAATGTGAATAGACTGCATTGAGGTGTCAGCTAAAAATCCTGATGCTCTATGAAGAATAGGTAATGAATCCAGCAAATCACCCCTCGGAGTGCCCTGGGAGATGTCTAGCCAGTGATATAGGGATCTGGCGACGAAGGTGGACACTATGTTATATTTGAGGGCATAGGTGGAGGTCTCCCAAGAATTTTTTAAGGAGCCTTTCAACTTTTCTGTCCATGGGACCTTTCCTGAGGATAGGTCCTGGGAGTCTGCCGAGCACATTCACGCTCCGCAGCTCATCGCTGCCTTTGAACGCAGCGAGCCCCAAAGAAGGGGCGGGGCCCTAGGAGGGGGGATAATGTTAGGGTTCGAGTTCCCACTTCTGCACAGGGGGAATCTGGAGCTATTCCCGCTGCGGTCCCCCATCCATCTCCGGCCGCAGTGGAGCCTGCTCAGCAGAGACGTCGGTCCCAGCGTCTCGCCCGGTCTTGATTCTATGTCAGATATGCTTTTATGCACCGGAAAGTCTGTCGGCTGTTCCGACTGCCACCAAACAATTCATCCTGAATGGAATGAGGGGCTGGCTGGTCCTCCAACCCCATGGTGCTAGGATAGCACTCACCAGCTCTTCGGTATATTCCGAAGAGGACAAGTATTTCCTGATTTCATCATTTTTGTGGGATAAAGGATTTTCCCATATAGATAGCCCTGACGCCGAGGATGACCCCTGGGAGGTATCGGACTCAGAATCTGACTGCTCCTCCTGGGATTTCCCTTTTTAGGGTGAGATGGACCAGGTGAGGGTGATGGTGGAGGAGAAAAGGCGGCCAGGGAGGTCTGCACCTCTTGTTTCACTAGCGTGTTAGCAACGAGGGGTGCTCGCCTGTACCACTTTATCTGTGCCTTTTTATCCCACTTTGAGGGTGCAAATTGCACATTTTATTTGAAGGTTTCTGGGCTACTTCTCCCTGCAACAGAGGGATATAGGTAAGCGGGAATTACAGAGAACCTCTTTTAAGGAGGGACACCTCCCCAACACTTACGGTGGCTGGGGGAGCGCTGGGCTCTGCAGGTGCAGGGCTGGGCGTCTCCGTGGCAGGCACATGGGGTAGCTTACCTGGTGACGTCTTCAGGCAGCTTTTTATATGTGTAATATAGGCGCTGCCCAGCGCAAGAATGTTCCCTCTCCCCCTCCGGGTCCAGCGCAGGCATTAGAATGCGCTCCAGCGTTGCCCAGCACATCTCCCGACAGGAAGAGCATGCGTTCCACAGGTGGAAAGCAAAACCCGGAAGTGACCCACCACTTCCGGGTTAGAGCAGCGCACATGGAGGGGAAGACGCCGGAGAGCTGCAGGAGGCCTCCGGCGGGGAGAAACTGACCCGCTTTATCCCCAGAGGAGACGCAGGGAGGCCAGCTTGGGTGGTCCTGGATCCGAAGGAGACGGGAGCAGGATGGAGGAGGACGGCGCAGGGCCCCGACCACCACTGCCCGGCAAGAACTTTTTTCAGGTACCGCTGTTACAGCTGGCCACACAGCGATCCCGGATCTCTCCGTGCCCCAAGGGGGACAGGAAAACACTGGTTATTGGGAGGTGGGAGGGGTTTTTAACCTCTCTGTGTTCCTGTCCCCCAATAGGACAAGGAGACATCCTCCTATGCTGTCGTGGAAGGCTACTGGAGAAAAGCACAGTAAAACCAAAAATACTCTGTTGCAAAAAGAATAATAGTAAACGGCAAGTGCCAATAAAAAAAGTGGAAAAACAAGTGTATTTGGTTAATATGTTTTTTTTGCAAAAAATGTTTTTTTTTTTTGCGTTTTCAGTCTGGTGTTAACCTTTTGTTTTCTTGTTTCTACAAGAGTAGGGAGTTTTCCACCCCTCCCTTATGAGCCCTGCACATATAAGCTGCTCTATGCTGTGTCCATTTTTGGTTTTACTGTGCTTTTTTGTGTTTTCAGTCTTCTGGTGGTGTGAACAGTGTCTCTACAGGCCTGTTCACTGTGTGCAGGTCTCATGTGTTTTTGATTTAACCATTTGCTTTCTTGTTTCTACAAGAGTAGGGAGTTTTCCACCCCTTCCTTATGAGCCCTGCACATATAAGCTGCTCTATGCTGTGTCCACATGGGACTTAACCTTTCTGAATCCTGCTCATACAGGTACTATACATATGACCAGGTTTTTAAATACATCAGATAGGGACTACATACATTAGTCAGGGACTGCTATGATACGGGTATCCCTTGACGATTTGGTAGAGCAGCTTAATATACAGTACATTTTTTGCAAAAAACGTATTAACCAAATACCCTTGTTTTTCCACTTTTTTTATTGGCACTTACCGTTTACTATTATTCTTTTTGCAACAGAGTACTTTTGGTTTTACTCAGCCCGAGGACAGTAGTCCCAAAAGTCCTCTGTATCAGTGTAGCAGTAATGCACATGTAAGATCACCACTCTATTCATTGCTGTAATACAGACTGAATGTCTTTTTTGTGTGTCCCATACATGTGTATTGAACGGTGGTCATCCATGCACAAAACTGTTTCATTCACAAAGGGAACCTTGGAACACCGTACTGGGAACTATAGTACTCACAGTAGTCGGAACATCACCTATCCTGTAGAAAGGTGTTAGATATCGAGACTCCTTTTAAATGATGTGAAATGTTTACATAAGGGATTGCTCTAAATTTCTCATATCAGGATATATTCATGTGCCCGCAGTCAAAAACACACATTTTTTAAAGTACCACTCCAGTGTTTTTTTATTGCAGCACTGGAGTGGTGTTTCTAGTGTAAGGTCCCTGCCCCTGGTCTTACACTTACCCGGTGTAGTCTTCACCCTCTATCGCTGCTCCGGTCAGTCTCTAGCAGTTTGTAACCTGCCGGATTGCACCAGTGTTTGCTGTAGAGAGCAGGAGATAACTTTCTAATGCAAGTCTCAGTAGCAAGTTCTGGCTCTCGTAGACTTGCATTGAGTGCTTGTGACCGTTGTGTCAGACTTCTGGCCAGTCAGAAGATGTGGTCACAAGATGGCGCCACAGGACTGGAGCGGCACCGAAAACAGGTGGAGACGGTGGGGGTAAGCAGGAGACTAGGGGTCAGGGATCTTAGATTAGAAGCACCACTCCAGCATTGAAATAAATAAAAAATGATGGAGTGGTGCGAGGTCCGATTACAGAAATGGTAGTGTTATATATAGATGCATCTTCACCTAATATTTATCTTCTATAGTACAAAATAAAACACAACACATGACAGATGCTGTGTGTCAAGCGCCTATCCCCAGTCTCCAATTATTAACAAATCTATACATTTTATGTACACTGGATTTCACAACACACATTACACATCTGTTGGATGACTAACAGATGACACTCATGGGCCAAACGTCCCTACAGTCTCAGATGTTTAAAAAAATTACACATTTAAAATAGACGTGTTTATATTACATGGCGTGAAAATGTATTGTTTTTGCATCATGAAAAATTAGTGTACCTAACAAAATTTAGACCAATAAAGGTGGACACATCTGTAACGCCTGATTTTCCCTGTGGGAGTGCTGCAGAGGAACTGAACAAAAATATCAAAATATTCTTCATACTGGCAGTTTGGTGACTGTAATCTCATGCAGAACACATTCTCACTTGCACCTGTGCGCCATACCAATCGTCTGTATCTGGGACACGATTAATCAATGTAAAACGCTTACCTGTAACTTGGGGTGATAGATATGTTGAAACCCCCATATCCATACAAAAAGGCAGGGTGAGAACCGTCCAAATTAATGTCTTTTTTATGAACAATAAACATTGGTATTTTAGTCCCATCTTTGCTAGTGTAAAAATCCTAGAAAAACAGAATAATACAGTTTAAAGGGGTTGTTAGTACTTTGATATTAGCCTTAATTAGGATTGCTCCTCAATACCAGATGGTGTCTGACACCTGACCCCCACTGATCATCTGCTGTCAGCCCGAGCGAGATGCAGACAGCGCATGGAGCGGAGCAGCTGGGCTCTGTGCACGGTTTTGTGGTTCGGGCCACGGTTCTGGCACTCCTCTCACTGTGGCACAATTGGAGGTAGAGCATGTACACTGGGAAGAAGTTGCTAATCCCTATTCAAATGCGACCGATTTATACAGAAAATATCGTGTAAGGATCAAAGAAGTCTTTACAACAAATTTTATATCCAGCATTAAACCAAAATAAAACGTCTGCTTACTTTTTAAAACATGAGTAGATTAACTCCTTAAGGACCAGGAGTATTTATGTTTCCATTTTTTGCTCCCCTCAGGGTGGATTTGATTTAAATCAAACTGATTTAAATCACGATTTAAATCACGATTTAAATCACTAGTCAGTAAGGCTTGATTTAAATCAGTGATTTAAATCAAAGTTTCTACCTAAACTAGTTCTTGCTACTTTAACATGCAAGTAGATGAAGATTTTTAGAATCACTTTTTATATTACTTTTTTCTCCCCAGTTTAATGGGTTAATCATTCATATTTGGACACCACTGTTCTGTTGTACTTAGGAAGGAGAAAAATAATCCTGACCTGACTTGTCTGTCTGTGGCTATGCTGCAGTATTGTGCTCAAAGTTTCACTTTCATTTTCTTGTCTGCTTGCCCTTCCTCCTCCTCACACTTAGATTCACATTCTTCTTGTGTTGTGCAGATCTATTCCACTCTAAACAATCAGAAACATATTGTCTAACTTCTTGGACTTGGCACTGAAGGGGTTGATTCTGTATTCATATAGGTTTGTAGAACAATAGGATTAAGGTCTTTTTCTCAACTCTGTTCATGTTGTAACATTTTTGCCGTGAAGAAGAGGCTGGGACCTCTGCGGAGTCAAATTCATTTTTGAGAACTGCGTAAGTAAAGCGAGCGTCTGTGATAATATAGGAAAACTGCCCACTGGCACTAATCCTACAGAAACCTCTGGAAGAGCATGGCATTGTGAATGTTACACATATACAGCCTTTATTCTACTGAGTTAAACAACTCAGCTTTATCTCATGATGGAAGAACCTTTGGATGATAAAATATTTTCCTCAAAAAGCAGTTTATTGAAAAAAATCTGATTTAAATCAAAAAAATCTGATTTAAATCAAAAAAATCCGATTTAAATCAAAAACATCCGATTTAAATCAAAAACATCCGATTTTTTTGATTTTTTTTAAAAAAAATCATTGATTTTTATCCACCCTGGCTCCCCTTCTTCCCACGGCCATAGTTTTTTTTATTTTTTAGTCAATATGGCTATGCGAAGGCTTGTTTTTTTGTGGTACGAGTTGTAATTTTGAATGACAGTATTGATTTCACCATATCATGTACTGTAAAACAGGAAAAAAATTCCAAATGCGGTGAAATAGCAAAAACAGTGCAATCCCACATTGTTACTTGGATTTTTTTCACCATATTCACTAAATGCTAAAACTGACCTGCCATTATCATTATCCAGGTCATTACGAGTTCACGGACACCAAACATGTCTAGGATCTTAAAAAAATTAAAAGTTTATAAAAAAAAAATTTTTTTTTTGCCATTTTCCGAGACCCGTAGCGTCTTCATTTTTCGTGATCTGTGTCTGGTGAGGGCTTATTTTTTGCATGCCAATCTGATATTTTCAATTGATGCCATTTTGGTGTGTATATGATCTTTTGATTGCCCGTTATTGCATTTTATTGCAATGTTGCAGCGATAAAAAAAAAAACAAATTATGGCGTTTCGTTTTTTTTCTCCCTACAGCATTTACTGATTGGATTAATTATTTTTATATATTGATAGATCGGGCGATTCTGAACGCGGCGATACCCAATATGTGTATATTTGATTTATTTTGAATGGCTGAAAGGGGGTGATTTGAACTTTTATTTTTTTAGTACTTTTAAAAACTTTTTTTTTTACTTGCTTCAATAGTCCCCATGGGAGACTAGAAGCTGCGATCATTCAATTGCTTGTGCTACACATAGAGCAGGGCTGCAGCCCCGCTATGTAACAGATATGCTAACTTGCTATGAGCGCCAACCGCTGGGCGCCACTCATAGCTATCCGGCTATGACAACCACAGGGGTCTCCTGCTGACCCTGGGTTGACATGTCAACCCATTGGCAACCCACAATCATGTGACACGGGCAACGATGGGAGGAGGTAATGACACGCTTCCTGCGCGTGCATGTTAAATGCAGTTGTCAGAGTTTGACAGAGCCATTTAACATGTTAACAGCCGTGGGTGAATCGAGATTCCACCCGCGGCTGTTCAGGGCACATGTCAGCTGATCAGATCAGCTGTCATGTGCCGGAAAAGGTGCAGGCTCATTGTTGGAAACCGCACCAAACAGGGGAGGCGTCCAATGATGGACTCTGTCCGTCAAGAAGTTAAAATACACCCACACAAAAAACAAAAACAAAGCTGCAAAACCATGTTAGTAGGTGAAAAGTCACAATGTAACACAATAATGATTAGTACACTAAAAAACAAACCCCATGTTAAAGTGTATCAAACCACTTGACTCTCAAATAGTAGTATCATCTATTCAGAGATATTTCTAAGACTAGTGTAACCCAAATGGCCAGATTCATCATTCTTGTTTCTTTTTCTAAGGCCGGGGTCACACTTGCGAGAAACTCGCACCTCAATACCCGGCACTGCCGCCAGCACTAGGGGCCGGAGTGTGAGGCTGCATAGAAACACATGAAGCACACTCCGATCCCGAGTGCTGGCGGCAGTGCCGGGTATTGAGGTGCGAGACTCCTGCGAGTTTCTCGCAAGTGTGACCCCGGCCTAACTTGTGGTATTCAATGACTTTTTTTGCAAACAAGGTTCATGGGTTTTGTGTAAAGTCAAAAATGATCTTTTTTCTTTCTTTGACTGGTTTTACGTCTTTTTAGAGGAAAGTGTTGAATGTTTTGCAAAATGTTACAAAAACTGTTCAAAATTTCTTTGAAAAGTCGCAAATGACGAATCAGGAGAAAACATCTGGAAACCCTAAATTATGCCCACAGTAGGGAATTTAAAAAAAAACACGAAAAAAACAAAACGTGAATATATATATAAAATAGACTGCAAAAAAGGTGTAAATGGAAAGAAGAATTTGATGCAAACAAAAGAAAGATGCAAAACATCAAAAACTTGACAAAAACAGGTGCTAATGTAATAATGAATGGAACTCACAACAACATATATATATATATATAAATACATATGTGCACATGTATATATAAATAACCTGCCTAGAAAAAGTGGCGCTTCCAATTAAATATTAATCCTACAAAAACTATGAAGCTCTATGCCATAAAATCAGATTTTATTAAACAAATTCATTAAAATATTACAGATAACTAAATATGGGGACACAAAAATGCAAAAAATAAGGGTCTTTCAAGAAAAGTAGGGGGTGTGAGGATATACAGGAATTACAAAATTATTTAATTGAAGTAAAAATTAGATATATAGATTCATAGTATTAGTATCCAAACACATATATCCTAGTATCAATTTATTAAGGCATGTGCCAAACATAGAACCAAAAAGAAATAAATACTCCAGAAAAAATAGATCTCAATATATAAATATGTATTCCTGCCTCAATAAAGAACCTCCTAAAAATAGTAAGCCAGTAGTCAAATCCTTATTAAATATTGGCAGAAAATAAATATATGTGCATGATTGTCAAAGTGCAATGTGCATAGTGCAAGAAAATGCCAAATAAAGGTGCTACAAAGTCGTCATAAGGATAATATATCAACAGTGGCTTAAGAGAAAAGAGTCATAGCTAGTGTGCAAATGCTATACCTGAAAGACCGGCACCCCTGACGCGCGTTTCGCTGTCCTGCTTTTTCTCAAGGGATTTTTCTCATAGTGGTTCTATGTTTGGCACATGCCTTAATAAATTGATACTAGGATATATGTGTTTGGATACTAATACTATGAATCTATATATCTAATTTTTACTTCAATAAATAATTTTGTAATTCATGTATATCCTCACACCCCCTACTTTTCTTGAAAGACCCTTATTTTTTGAATTTTTGTGTCCCCATATTCATTTATCTGTAATATTTTAATGAATTTGTTTAATAAAATCTAATAATGAATGGAGCCTAAAGTGCATTGGAATTAAGATGTGTCTAATTTTTCAGGACGAGAGCTCCATCTCTGGCTATCAGTGTACCAGAAAGCAAAATCTACACCTCCTAAGCCCCAGCCATTTTGCAGAAAACAGTTGGGTAAATGGAAAAGGTAAAAATCAAGCACAAGGTTATCAATTCCCACATAGTAAAAAAAAGAAGCAGCTCAATGTATCTCATATTTCGAAGTATTGCCTTGGTACACAAACCCAGCTATAATAGTTACAGAGATACATTGCTACATTTGAGGTTACCCTAATCCTTCCTATATACCCTGATGAACACAATCCCTGAGCTGTTATTGCTCTTCCTGAGAGTGATCAGTTTGGACAGGTTTCTTCATCTGACCTTGGTTACCCTAAAGACAATATGAGCTTTCCTGTAACTTGCAGGTATTACTTTGCTGTATACAGAAAGTCGCGGATCAATTACTCTTTAGCTACATGATGTGAGGCTTTTAAGAAGACTCAATGCAGATATCTGACAACAAATCCAATAGTGTCTAGCACCAGAGCATTTAGGCAGTTTGTTAAATTGATAAGCCATAATGGGAAAGGTTTCCATTGAGAAGGCTAGTCTTAAAGTGAATAGACTTTGTAGCAATGGCTGAATTCTGAAGATTAAAACAATATGCCATAGAATAGATGGACACATGGCAGAGGGTTATAGTTGGTGTTTAGACCATTCAGAAAAAGGAATCTGGAAGGTTTGCAGAAGCTCAGTTCCCTGAAGACTTTGTTG
>JARQOD010000005.1:299574815-299834282 GCA_033576555.1 Oophaga sylvatica
GTCCGGGTTCCAAATAGCCAAGCGAACTGTACAGACACTTTGGGGTATTTCTCTGTTCAGCAGAAGTTATGTGAAAATTTTGGTGACTTTGGTAAAAAGTAATTTTTTCTTCGCTTCCCAGTGGTATAAAGTTCTGTGACATATGTGGTGTCAATATGATCACTGACCCTAGATGAAATCTTGAGAGGTGTAGTTTTGTAAAGGGGGGCTTCTGCTGTTCTGGCACCTCAGGGGCTCTACCAGTGAGTTATGGCACCCGCAAATCATAACAGTAAATCATAACAGTAAAATCTTACTATACCATGCGCTCCTTCCCTTCTGAGCTTTGCATTGTGCCTGAAAAGTATTTTTACTTGCTTCTATATATTAGGTGTGCGCATTTTATATGCTATAGTCTTTCACCTCCTTTTTTAGCCCATTTTGACTCTTTCCATGCATTATGCAGCACCCTTTTTCTCTCTCTTACACCCTCATTGATTGATTATTGAGTAGTGCACCCTACCCCTACATATACGTCTATCATCCACCCTCCTCTGGGAGTGGTTTTTTCTAGGGTAGCACACAGTCTATTGGGGCTATTTTTTCATTCCTATTTAAATCAGACCTTAAACAAAATGCCTTGGTACTTGGGGCTGTACATATCTTTATTACAGATGCAGGTTTTTTATTCTAATATTATTGTCATGGATTAGGACACACGAGAGCCTGCGTGGTGTGCACAATCTACCAATGTTTTCCATTGTGTTGAGGCCCCGGTGGCTGGTCCTGATTTTTCCAGTGTGACCCATGAGTTAACATCAGCAGAACGTGCTAGAACGGCCGCAGCCTCGAGGAATACATGAAAGCTGGGATTGTTTCTGTGGCCTCAGGATTTCCAGCCTGGGAACCTACACCTACCTTTAAACATACATGGGATGGGAACAGGGTTGTTGTGTTGTTCAAACATTATTATTAACATTTTACTTGAACATAACGAGCTCTTTGCTTCGACCAAAGCCCATATTAGAGAATTGGAAACCAAACTTACGGGTTTGATATTAATCAAACAACAACTCTTAAAAACCAATCTCAAAGAAAAATTGGATTAAATTGAAAATGACTTGGTTAAGAAAAAAACAGAAAGAATTTCACAGGGATCACACGGATTTTGAAAACCAGTCTGCCTTTAAATGGAAACATACTGGCAACTCGCGAAATACTAGGCATACTACTAACATACAAGCCCCACAGTGCGCAGACCCGCCCTCTGGAGCCACCAGCTCCAGTGATTTTTTATCCCCAGGAGGAAGTGATCTCGACACCAGACCTGACGTGGGGGCAAGCATAAGAACTCTGAGAAAGTGCCCAATTGGATACAGGGGCCCGAAGTCTCCCTTTTGCCAGGACCACAGAACCCATCGCAGATGAACAATTCTGTTCATGCCAACAGTCCGAAGACCATGACTCGGGTAACCTCTAGGTTTCTACAAATCATAAACCTTTAGTTTAGAAGTATCCTCTCTCCCCCACTGAAATTTCTGTCTTACAAAGGGGACTCACTTTCTCCCCCACGGGTCTTGCACAAATTCGATCTGGTCAAAGACCTTTATTTATTTTGTCAAAAAATAATCTTTTAATCAAAATGCAACAACTAAAATTATAGTGCCACCTCTAAAAAAAGGTGGATCCGTCAAAAACGGGGTCAGATAGAGGTTTAGTGAATGTTGACCAACAAGACATGCTCACTGCCTATACATAAAAAAGTGAACACTCCTCTCTTGGTTTAGAGGGGAAAGGTCACTTAGTATAAGGGCAGAGTTATTGACACAAGACCTAATCGAGAAAAGGATTTGTCTTCAACAACCAAATTATCCAACGACAACAGTATGTCTGCACTTGAGTGCATGGGATAGTAGATGTCATGCAAAATAATCGTGTAGGCTAAGAGATTGTAATCTATCCTGTAAGGAAAGAGCAAACAATTGCACATAGCCCAAACAAGAAATGTATTACATCAACATGTAACCTAATGTCTGATGAAGCATAAGTCAGGAGTGGAGATAAATTGGAGCGGTCTCACCATTTCCTGTAGTCCACTTGTTCAAAAATTATGTCCACCTGAATCGTCCTCCAGAGAAGAACTGGAATTATAGCGTTGAAATGCGTCGTGACAGTGCAGGGCCTCTCAGTTCAGCGGTAGTTGTGAACTGCCCTTGACAAGGTAGGAGTCTTGGGGAATCAGTTTTATACTTAGCTCCATAGGGATTGAATGGGGAAGCTATCATTCCAGTTCTTCTCTGGAGGATCATCCTGGTGGACATCATTGTCAAAGTCACTTCAAATGTGATATGGTCCCTAAAAAATGGTTTTGTAAATTTTGTTGGAAAAATTATGTGCAATAATAAAATATATTGTGGTACCTACCGTGTTAGCCAGAAAAATCAATGTGAATACTTTTCCGTCCAAAGATGGCAAGAGTATTCTTAGAGTGATACCTTTATTGGCTAACCAGAAAATTATATTATGTTCGCAAGCTTTCAGAGCGCAGAGGCTCCGTCACTGAATGATGGCACGTCGCAAATGCATGCCGCTTTACGGCATGCGTCGCGATGCGCCCTCAAATGGGGGTGAATGGCAGCGTTAACGGACTGCGTTACACCGCGTTATACCGCGGTGTAACGCAGTCCGTCTAACGGACTGCCATAACGGAGTATGAACCCGGCTTAACCCTAACGCTAATTATAAACCCTAACCCTAATGCTAACCCTAATGCTAACCCTAACCCTAATTATAACCCTAACCCTAATTATAACCCTAACCCTAACAGAAAAATGAAAATAAATATAATTTCTATTTTTTCTTTATGTCCCTAACTAAGGGGGTGATAAATGGGGGGGGTTATTGTACTGTTTTTTTTATTTTGATCACTGTGATAGTTTATCACAGTGATTAAAATGCACTTTCTGGAGAATGAATGAAAAAAAAATTGAATCTGCCGCCAAGCAGATCGGCGGGCACACTGCGCATGCGCCCGCCATTTTTTTTTTTCAAAAAGAAGAAGACCGGGAGGATCGGGGGCCAGGGGGACCTGCCAGAGGACACCGGCAGGTACAGGGGGGGTTCAGGGGGACATGGGGACCCTCATTTTCTCCCCTCTGATGTGCGATCACATCAGAGGGGAGAGAAATCATTTTTTTTTTTTTTGCGATCGCGTCTATTCTTGCATAGCAGCGATCGCAACACCGGGATCGGTGAATACCGACCCGGATCATGTTCTCTGGGGTCTCGGCTACCCCCGGTAGCCGAGACCCCAGAGAATATTTGCCCATCCCCCCCAGAACATAGCGGCACATAGCAGCGGGCGCACTGAGCATGCGCCCGCCATTTTCTTCATCGCGCCGGCACCGAGGGACACCGGAGGGCCCTGGGGCCACATGCAGGGGATCGGGGGTCCTGGGGACCCTTTTTCTCTGTCCTCTGATGTCCGATGACATCAGAGGACAGAGAAATTAAATGGCACAACTTTTTTTTTTTGTTGCGGTCGCCGTTATAGGGTTAATAACGGCGATTCCAACATCGGTGTCGGTAAAAACCAACCCGATTCATGTTCTCTGGGGTCTCGGCTACCCCCGGTAGCCGAGACCCCGGAGAAAATGCGCCTCTGGGGGGCGCTATTCACTTTTTCCACAGCGCCGTTAATTAACGGCGCTGTGGTTTAAGTACCCTTAATGACCGCCGTTAAAAGGCGTATCGGCGGTCGTTAAGGGGTTAAGGCATGCATTAAAGCGCAGTCCACCATAGTTTTTTACACTTCTGAAAAGAAGGACAACGCTGAACAGAGGCCAGATGGAGTCTAAAGTAACTCTGCTGCCTCATTATAATGAATAGATCCCTTGGGGGTTTCATCTGAATCATGTTACTTGGAGATTTAGATGGATAAATGTGATCCAAAAAGTTATGTAAAATATTCCCAACAAAAGCTTCAAATCAATCCACAAATATAGAAAGTCCCCACTAACATCCATCATTTGTCAATGGAAATATAGGGGGATTCCACATTACCGGTAGCACAAGGGCTCTGGGAAAGCTAAATGGCTCCTCGCCCCCAAAATAAATGCAACAAATTCTGTGCTCCCTAATCCAAATACCCCTCCCTTCTGGGCACCAGTGTGCCTAAACCACATTTAGTGTTGGCATTTCTATAGTGATGAGAGGTCGCCTAATTTACAGGTATGTATCTCCAGAAGCATGATCTGGGCATCACAACGTACTGGTCACTACAATGGCAGTTTGCAATTTTCACTCCGCAACATCCACTTCTGCTTGTTTCTGGAAAACACCCATGGAGTAAAAATCGTCACTACATCTGTATATAGGAAAGATGTGTATCTTCGTACCGTGTTAGCCAGTAGATAGAAAAATATTTAGACTTGAGAGTCCTCAGTGGTTGATACCTTTTAATGGCTAACTGAAAAGATGGTAACAAATTGCAAGCTTTCGAGACTACTCCGGTCTCTTCATCAGGCAAAGACTAAAACAAAAACTGAAGAATCACATATATATATATACACAAGAGGACACAGGAATAGTGCAATAGGTAAGACAAGTGACGTGAAGCAGAACTGTCATTATGGCAGAGGAATGAACATAAATATTGGAACAGATCATAGATAAGGAGAGAGTTTTATTACCCTCTGATTGGGGTCTGGTGTTGTGTTTTGATGCCCCTAGAAGGTCAGAGACGCAGATTCCTTAATTGATATAGAATGACATGAATCCATGTGACACGTTCATTCCAGCACTAAGAGTGTCAAAGGTCATCATAAGTTTGTATTCCCAAACCTTTCTATCTTTCTCAGATTTGTAGGCACTCCAGGAGGCAAATAGCACTTTGCCGCTCCTGAGTCTCGCCGAATAGCCAAGCAGAACTGTACAGACACATATGGGGTATTTCTCTGTTCAGCAGAAGTTATGTGACAAATTTTGGTGACATTATGGTAAAAATGTAATTTTTTCTTCGCTTCCCAGTGGTATAAAGTTCTGTGACATATGTGGTGTCAATATGATCACTGCACCCCTAGATGAAATCATTGAGAGGTGTAGTTTGTAAAATGGGGGGCTTCTGCTGTTCTGGCACCTCAGGGGCTCTACCAGTGAGTTATGGCACCCGCAAATCATAACAGTAAATCATAACAGTAAAATCTTCACTATACCATGCGCTCCTTCCCTTCTGAGCTTTGCATTGTGCCTGAAAAGTATTTTTACTTGCTTCTATATATTAGGTGTGCGCATTTTATATGCTATAGTCTTTCACCTCCTTTTTAGCCCATTTTGACTCTTTCCATGCATTATGCAGCACCCTTTTTCTCTCTCTTACACCCTCATTGATTGATTATTGAGTAGTGCACCCTACCCCTACATATACGTCTATCATCCACCCTCCTCTGGGAGTGGTTTTTTCTAGGGTAGCACACAGTCTATTGGGGCTATTTTTTCATTCCTATTTAAATCAGACCTTAAACAAAATGCCTTGGTACTTGGGGCTGTACATATCTTTATTACAGATGCAGGTTTTTTATATCTAATATTATTGTCATGGATTAGGACACACGAGAGCCTGCGTGGTGTGCACAATCTACCAATGTTTTCCATTGTGTTGAGGCCCCGGTGGCTGGTCCTGATTTTTCCAGTGTGACCCATGAGTTAACATCAGCAGAACGTGCTAGAACGGCCGCAGCCTCGAGGAATACATGAAAGCTGGGATTGTTTCTGTGGCCTCAGGATTTCCAGCCTGGGAACCTACACCTACCTTTAAACATACATGGGATGGGAACAGGGGTTGTTGTGTTGTTCAAACATTATTATTAACATTTTACTTGAACATAACGAGCTCTTTGCTTCGACCAAAGCCCATATTAGAGAATTGGAAACCAAACTTACGGGTTTGATATTAATCAAACAACAACTCTTAAAAACAATCTCAAAGAAAAATTGGATTAAATTGAAAATGACTTGGTTAAGAAAAAAACAGAAAGAATTTCACAGGGATCACACGGATTTTGAAAACCAGTCTGCCTTTAAATGGAAACATACTGGCAACTCGCGAAATACTAGGCATACTACTAACATACAAGCCCCACAGTGCGCAGACCCGCCCTCTGGAGCCACCAGCTCCAGTGATTTTTTATCCCCAGGAGGAAGTGATCTCGACACCAGACCTGACGTGGGGGCAAGCATAAGAACTCTGAGAAAGTGCCCAATTGGATACAGGGGCCCGAAGTCTCCCTTTCGCCAGGACCACAGAACCCATCGCAGATGAACAATTCTGTTCATGCCAACAGTCCGAAGACCATGACTCGGGTAACCTCTAGGTTTCTACAAATCATAAACCTTTAGTTTAGAAGTATCCTCTCTCCCCCACTGAAATTTCTGTCTTACAAAGGGGACTCACTTTCTCCCCCACCGGGTCTTGCACAAATTCGATCTGGTCAAAGACCTTTATTTATTTTGTCAAAAAATAATCTTTTAATCAAAATGCAACAACTAAAATTATAGTGCCACCTCTAAAAAAAGGTGGATCCGTCAAAAACGGGGTCAGATAGAGGTTAGTGAATGTTTGACCAACAAGACATGCTCACTGCCTATACATAAAAAAGTGAACACTCCTCTCTTTGGTTTAGAGGGGAAAGGTCACTTAGTATAAGGGCAGAGTTATTGACACAAGACCTAATCGAGAAAAGGATTTGTCTTCAACAACCAAATTATCCAACGACAACAGTATGTCTGCACTTGAGTGCATGGGATAGTAGATGTCATGCAAAATAATCGTGTAGGCTAAGAGATTGTAATCTATCCTGTAAGGAAAGAGCAAACAATTGCACATAGCCCAAACAAGAAATGTATTACATCAACATGTAACCTAATGTCTGATGAAGCATAAGTCAGGAGTGGAGATAAATTGGAGCGGTCTCACCATTTCCTGTAGTCCACTTGTTCAAAAATGATGTCCACCTGAATCGTCCTCCAGAGAAGAACTGGAATTATAGCGTTGAAATGCGTCGTGACAGTGCAGGGCCTCTCAGTTCAGCGGTAGTTGTGAACTGCCCTTGACAAGGTAGGAGTCTTGGGGAATCAGTTTTATACTTAGCTCCATAGGGATTGAATGGGGAAGCTATCATTCCAGTTCTTCTCTGGAGGATCATCCTGGTGGACATCATTGTCAAAGTCACTTCAAATGTGATATGGTCCCTAAAAAATGGTTTTGTAAATTTTGTTGGAAAAATTATGTGCAATAATAAAATATATTGTGGTACCTACCGTGTTAGCCAGAAAAATCAATGTGAATACTTTTCCGTCCAAAGATGGCAAGAGTATTCTTAGAGTGATACCTTTATTGGCTAACCAGAAAATTATATATGTTCGCAAGCTTTCAGAGCGCAGAGGCTCCGTCACTGAATGATGGCACGTCGCAAATGCATGCCGCTTTACGGCATGCGTCGCGATGCGCCCTCAAATGGGGGTGAATGGCAGCGTTAACGGACTGCGTTACACCGCGTTATACGCGGTGTAACGCAGTCCGTCTAACGGACTGCATACGGAGTATGAACCCGGCTTAACCCTAACGCTAATTATAACCCTAACCCTAATGCTAACCCTAATGCTAACCCTAACCCTAATATAACCCTAACCCTAATTATAACCCTAACCCTAACAGAAAAATGAAAATAAATATAATTTCTATTTTTTCTTATATGTCCCTAACTAAGGGGGTGATAAATGGGGGGGGTTATGTACTGTTTTTTTTATTTTGATCACTGTGATAGTTTATCACAGTGATCAAAATGCACTTTCTGGAGAATGAATGAAAAAAAAATTGAATCTGCCGCCAAGCAGATCGGCGGGCACACTGCGCATGCGCCCGCCATTTTTTTTTTTCAAAAAGAAGAAGACCGGGAGGATCGGGGGCCAGGGGGACCTGCCAGAGGACACCGGCAGGTACAGGGGGGGTTCAGGGGGACATGGGGACCCTCATTTTCTCCCCTCTGATGTGCGATCACATCAGAGGGGAGAGAAATCATTTTTTTTTTTTTTGCGATCGCGTCTATTCTTGCATAGCAGCGATCGCAACACCGGGATCGGTGAATACCGACCCGGATCATGTTCTCTGGGGTCTCGGCTACCCCCGGTAGCCGAGACCCCAGAGAATATTTGCCCATCCCCCCCCAGAACATAGCGGCACATAGCAGCGGGCGCACTGAGCATGCGCCCGCCATTTTCTTCATCGCGCCGGCACCGAGGGACACCGGAGGGCCCTGGGGCCACATGCAGGGGATCGGGGGTCCTGGGGACCCTTTTTCTCTGTCCTCTGATGTCCGATGACATCAGAGGACAGAGAAATTAAATGGCACAACTTTTTTTTTTTGTTGCGGTCGCCGTTATAGGGTTAATAACGGCGATTCCAACATCGGTGTCGGTAAAAACCAACCCGATTCATGTTCTCTGGGGTCTCGGCTACCCCCGGTAGCCGAGACCCCGGAGAAAATGCGCCTCTGGGGGGCGCTATTCACTTTTTCCACAGCGCCGTTAATTAACGGCGCTGTGGTTTAAGTACCCTTAATGACCGCCGTTAAAAGGCGTATCGGCGGTCGTTAAGGGGTTAAGGCATGCATTAAAGCGCAGTCCACCATAGTTTTTTACACTTCTGAAAAGAAGGACAACGCTGAACAGAGGCCAGATGGAGTCTAAAGTAACTCTGCTGCCTCATTATAATGAATAGATCCCTTGGGGGTTTCATCTGAATCATGTTACTTGGAGATTTAGATGGATAAATGTGATCCAAAAAGTTATGTAAAATATTCCCAACAAAAGCTTCAAATCAATCCACAAATATAGAAAGTCCCCACTAACATCCATCATTTGTCAATGGAAATATAGGGGGATTCCACATTACCGGTAGCACAAGGGCTCTGGGAAAGCTAAATGGCTCCTCGCCCCCAAAATAAATGCAACAAATTCTGTGCTCCCTAATCCAAATACCCCTCCCTTCTGGGCACCAGTGTGCCTAAACCACATTTAGTGTTGGCATTTCTATAGTGATGAGAGGTCGCCTAATTTACAGGTATGTATCTCCAGAAGCATGATCTGGGCATCACAACGTACTGGTCACTACAATGGCAGTTTGCAATTTTCACTCCGCAACATCCACTTCTGCTTGTTTCTGGAAAACACCCATGGAGTAAAAATCGTCACTACATCTGTATATAGGAAAGATGTGTATCTTCGTACCGTGTTAGCCAGTAGATAGAAAAATATTTAGACTTGAGAGTCCTCAGTGGTTGATACCTTTTAATGGCTAACTGAAAAGATGGTAACAAATTGCAAGCTTTCGAGACTACTCCGGTCTCTTCATCAGGCAAAGACTAAAACAAAAACTGAAGAATCACATATATATATATATACACAAGAGGACACAGGAATAGTGCAATAGGTAAGACAAGTGACGTGAAGCAGAACTGTCATTATGGCAGAGGAATGAACATAAATATTGGAACAGATCATAGATAAGGAGAGAGTTTTATTACCCTCTGATTGGGGTCTGGTGTTGTGTTTTGATGCCCCTAGAAGGTCAGAGACGCAGATTCCTTAATTGATATAGAATGACATGAATCCATGTGACACGTTCATTCCAGCACTAAGAGTGTCAAAGGTCATCATAAGTTTGTATTCCCAAACCTTTCTATCTTTCTCAGATTTGTAGGCACTCCAGGAGGCAAATAGCACTTTGCCGCTCCTGAGTCTCGCCGAATAGCCAAGCAGAACTGTACAGACACATATGGGGTATTTCTCTGTTCAGCAGAAGTTATGTGACAAATTTTGGTGACATTATGGTAAAAATGTAATTTTTTCTTCGCTTCCCAGTGGTATAAAG
This sequence comes from Oophaga sylvatica, assembly GCA_033576555.1. Lineage (NCBI taxonomy): Eukaryota > Metazoa > Chordata > Amphibia > Anura > Dendrobatidae > Oophaga > Oophaga sylvatica. The sequence continues at coordinate 299,584,723 of JARQOD010000005.1, forward strand.
TTCTGTGACATATGTGGTGTCAATATGATCACTGCACCCCTAGATGAAATCATTGAGAGGTGTAGTTTGTAAAATGGGGGGCTTCTGCTGTTCTGGCACCTCAGGGGCTCTACCAGTGAGTTATGGCACCCGCAAATCATAACAGTAAATCATAACAGTAAAATCTTCACTATACCATGCGCTCCTTCCCTTCTGAGCTTTGCATTGTGCCTGAAAAGTATTTTTACTTGCTTCTATATATTAGGTGTGCGCATTTTATATGCTATAGTCTTTCACCTCCTTTTTAGCCCATTTTGACTCTTTCCATGCATTATGCAGCACCCTTTTTCTCTCTCTTACACCCTCATTGATTGATTATTGAGTAGTGCACCCTACCCCTACATATACGTCTATCATCCACCCTCCTCTGGGAGTGGTTTTTTCTAGGGTAGCACACAGTCTATTGGGGCTATTTTTTCATTCCTATTTAAATCAGACCTTAAACAAAATGCCTTGGTACTTGGGGCTGTACATATCTTTATTACAGATGCAGGTTTTTTATATCTAATATTATTGTCATGGATTAGGACACACGAGAGCCTGCGTGGTGTGCACAATCTACCAATGTTTTCCATTGTGTTGAGGCCCGGTGGCTGGTCCTGATTTTTCCAGTGTGACCCATGAGTTAACATCAGCAGAACGTGCTAGAACGGCCGCAGCCTCGAGGAATACATGAAAGCTGGGATTGTTTCTGTGGCCTCAGGATTTCCAGCCTGGGAACCTACACCTACCTTTAAACATACATGGGATGGGAACAGGGGTTGTTGTGTTGTTCAAACATTATTATTAACATTTTACTTGAACATAACGAGCTCTTTGCTTCGACCAAAGCCCATATTAGAGAATTGGAAACCAAACTTACGGGTTTGATATTAATCAAACAACAACTCTTAAAAACAATCTCAAAGAAAAATTGGATTAAATTGAAAATGACTTGGTTAAGAAAAAAACAGAAAGAATTTCACAGGGATCACACGGATTTTGAAAACCAGTCTGCCTTTAAATGGAAACATACTGGCAACTCGCGAAATACTAGGCATACTACTAACATACAAGCCCCACAGTGCGCAGACCCGCCCTCTGGAGCCACCAGCTCCAGTGATTTTTTATCCCCAGGAGGAAGTGATCTCGACACCAGACCTGACGTGGGGGCAAGCATAAGAACTCTGAGAAAGTGCCCAATTGGATACAGGGGCCCGAAGTCTCCCTTTCGCCAGGACCACAGAACCCATCGCAGATGAACAATTCTGTTCATGCCAACAGTCCGAAGACCATGACTCGGGTAACCTCTAGGTTTCTACAAATCATAAACCTTTAGTTTAGAAGTATCCTCTCTCCCCCACTGAAATTTCTGTCTTACAAAGGGGACTCACTTTCTCCCCCACCGGGTCTTGCACAAATTCGATCTGGTCAAAGACCTTTATTTATTTTGTCAAAAAATAATCTTTTAATCAAAATGCAACAACTAAAATTATAGTGCCACCTCTAAAAAAAGGTGGATCCGTCAAAAACGGGGTCAGATAGAGGTTAGTGAATGTTTGACCAACAAGACATGCTCACTGCCTATACATAAAAAAGTGAACACTCCTCTCTTTGGTTTAGAGGGGAAAGGTCACTTAGTATAAGGGCAGAGTTATTGACACAAGACCTAATCGAGAAAAGGATTTGTCTTCAACAACCAAATTATCCAACGACAACAGTATGTCTGCACTTGAGTGCATGGGATAGTAGATGTCATGCAAAATAATCGTGTAGGCTAAGAGATTGTAATCTATCCTGTAAGGAAAGAGCAAACAATTGCACATAGCCCAAACAAGAAATGTATTACATCAACATGTAACCTAATGTCTGATGAAGCATAAGTCAGGAGTGGAGATAAATTGGAGCGGTCTCACCATTTCCTGTAGTCCACTTGTTCAAAAATGATGTCCACCTGAATCGTCCTCCAGAGAAGAACTGGAATTATAGCGTTGAAATGCGTCGTGACAGTGCAGGGCCTCTCAGTTCAGCGGTAGTTGTGAACTGCCCTTGAAAAGGGTAGGAGTCTTGGGGAATCAGTTTTATACTTAGCTCCATAGGGATTGAATGGGGAAGCTATCATTCCAGTTCTTCTCTGGAGGATCATCCTGGTGGACATCATTGTCAAAGTCACTTCAAATGTGATATGGTCCCTAAAAAATGGTTTTGTAAATTTTGTTGGAAAAATTATGTGCAATAATAAAATATATTGTGGTACCTACCGTGTTAGCCAGAAAAATCAATGTGAATACTTTTCCGTCCAAAGATGGCAAGAGTATTCTTAGAGTGATACCTTTATTGGCTAACCAGAAAATTATATATGTTCGCAAGCTTTCAGAGCGCAGAGGCTCCGTCACTGAATGATGGCACGTCGCAAATGCATGCCGCTTTACGGCATGCGTCGCGATGCGCCCTCAAATGGGGGTGAATGGCAGCGTTAACGGACTGCGTTACACCGCGTTATACCGCGGTGTAACGCAGTCCGTCTAACGGACTGCCATAACGGAGTATGAACCCGGCTTAACCCTAACGCTAATTATAACCCTAACCCTAATGCTAACCCTAGCAACCTAACCTAATTATAACCCTAACCCTAATTATAACCCTAACCCTAACAGAAAAATGAAAATAAATATAATTTCTATTTTTTCTTATATGTCCCTAACTAAGGGGGTGATAAATGGGGGGGTTATGTACTGTTTTTTTTATTTTGATCACTGTGATAGTTTATCACAGTGATTAAAATGCACTTTCTGGAGAATGAATGAAAAAAAAATTGAATCTGCCGCCAAGCAGATCGGCGGGCACACTGCGCATGCGCCCGCCATTTTTTTTTTTCAAAAAGAAGAAGACCGGGAGGATCGGGGCCAGGGGGACCTGCCAGAGGACACCGGCAGGTACAGGGGGGTTCAGGGGGACATGGGGACCCTCATTTTCTCCCCTCTGATGTGCGATCACATCAGAGGGGAGAGAAATCATTTTTTTTTTTTTTGCGATCGCGTCTATTCTTGCATAGCAGCGATCGCAACACCGGGATCGGTGAATACCGACCCGGATCATGTTCTCTGGGGTCTCGGCTACCCCCGGTAGCCGAGACCCCAGAGAATATTTGCCCATCCCCCCCCAGAACATAGCGGCACATAGCAGCGGGCGCACTGAGCATGCGCCCGCCATTTTCTTCATCGCGCCGGCACCGAGGGACACCGGAGGGCCCTGGGGCCACATGCAGGGGATCGGGGGTCCTGGGGACCCTTTTTCTCTGTCCTCTGATGTCCGATGACATCAGAGGACAGAGAAATTAAATGGCACAACTTTTTTTTTTGTTGCGGTCGCCGTTATAGGGTTAATAACGGCGATTCCAACATCGGTGTCGGTAAAAACCAACCCGATTCATGTTCTCTGGGGTCTCGGCTACCCCCGGTAGCCGAGACCCCGGAGAAAATGGCCTCTGGGGGGCGCTATTCACTTTTTCCACAGCGCCGTTAATTAACGGCGCTGTGGTTTAAGTACCCTTAATGACCGCCGTTAAAAGGCGTATCGGCGGTCGTTAAGGGGTTAAGGCATGCATTAAAGCGCAGTCCACCATAGTTTTTTACACTTCTGAAAAGAAGGACAACGCTGAACAGAGGCCAGATGGAGTCTAAAGTAACTCTGCTGCCTCATTATAATGAATAGATCCCTTGGGGTTTCATCTGAATCATGTTACTTGGAGATTTAGATGGATAAATGTGATCCAAAAAGTTATGTAAAATATTCCCAACAAAAGCTTCAAATCAATCCACAAATATAGAAAGTCCCCACTAACATCCATCATTTGTCAATGGAAATATAGGGGGATTCCACATTACCGGTAGCACAAGGGCTCTGGGAAAGCTAAATGGCTCCTCGCCCCCAAAATAAATGCAACAAATTCTGTGCTCCCTAATCCAAATACCCCTCCCTTCTGGGCACCAGTGTGCCTAAACCACATTTAGTGTTGGCATTTCTATAGTGATGAGAGGTCGCCTAATTTACAGGTATGTATCTCCAGAAGCATGATCTGGGCATCACAACGTACTGGTCACTACAATGGCAGTTTGCAATTTTCACTCCGCAACATCCACTTCTGCTTGTTTCTGGAAAACACCCATGGAGTAAAAATCGTCACTACATCTGTATATAGGAAAGATGTGTATCTTCGTACCGTGTTAGCCAGTAGATAGAAAAATATTTAGACTTGAGAGTCCTCAGTGGTTGATACCTTTTAATGGCTAACTGAAAAGATGGTAACAAATTGCAAGCTTTCGAGACTACTCCGGTCTCTTCATCAGGCAAAGACTAAAACAAAAACTGAAGAATCACATATATATATAAAACACAAGAGGACACAGGAATAGTGCAATAGGTAAGACAAGTGACGTGAAGCAGAACTGTCATTATGGCAGAGGAATGAACATAAATATTGGAACAGATCATAGATAAGGAGAGAGTTTTATTACCCTCTGATTGGGTCTGGTGTTGTGTTTTGATGCCCCTAGAAGGTCAGAGACGCAGATTCCTTAATTGATATAGAATGACATGAATCCATGTGACACGTTCATTCCAGCACTAAGAGTGTCAAAGGTCATCATAAGTTTGTATTCCCAAACCTTTCTATCTTTCTCAGATTTGTAGGCACTCCAGGAGGCAAATAGCACTTTGCCGCTCCTGAGTCTCGCCGAATAGCCAAGCAGAACTGTACAGACACATATGGGGTATTTCTCTGTTCAGCAGAAGTTATGTGACAAATTTTGGTGACATTATGGTAAAAATGTAATTTTTTCTTCGCTTCCCAGTGGTATAAAGTTCTGTGACATATGTGGTGTCAATATGATCACTGCACCCCTAGATGAAATCATTGAGAGGTGTAGTTTGTAAAATGGGGGGCTTCTGCTGTTCTGGCACCTCAGGGGCTCTACCAGTGAGTTATGGCACCCGCAAATCATAACAGTAAATCATAACAGTAAAATCTTCACTATACCATGCGCTCCTTCCCTTCTGAGCTTTGCATTGTGCCTGAAAAGTATTTTTACTTGCTTCTATATATTAGGTGTGCGCATTTTATATGCTATAGTCTTTCACCTCCTTTTTAGCCCATTTTGACTCTTTCCATGCATTATGCAGCACCCTTTTTCTCTCTCTTACACCCTCATTGATTGATTATTGAGTAGTGCACCCTACCCCTACATATACGTCTATCATCCACCCTCCTCTGGGAGTGGTTTTTTCTAGGGTAGCACACAGTCTATTGGGGCTATTTTTTCATTCCTATTTAAATCAGACCTTAAACAAAATGCCTTGGTACTTGGGCTGTACATATCTTTATTACAGATGCAGGTTTTTTATATCTAATATTATTGTCATGGATTAGGACACACGAGAGCCTGCGTGGTGTGCACAATCTACCAATGTTTTCCATTGTGTTGAGGCCCCGGTGGCTGGTCCTGATTTTTCCAGTGTGACCCATGAGTTAACATCAGCAGAACGTGCTAGAACGGCCGCAGCCTCGAGGAATACATGAAAGCTGGGATTGTTTCTGTGGCCTCAGGATTTCCAGCCTGGGAACCTACACCTACCTTTAAACATACATGGGATGGGAACAGGGGTTGTTGTGTTGTTCAAACATTATTATTAACATTTTACTTGAACATAACGAGCTCTTTGCTTCGACCAAAGCCCATATTAGAGAATTGGAAACCAAACTTACGGGTTTGATATTAATCAAACAACAACTCTTAAAAACAATCTCAAAGAAAAATTGATTAAATTGAAAATGACTTGGTTAAGAAAAAAACAGAAAGAATTTCACAGGGATCACACGGATTTTGAAAACCAGTCTGCCTTTAAATGGAAACATACTGGCAACTCGCGAAATACTAGGCATACTACTAACATACAAGCCCCACAGTGCGCAGACCCGCCCTCTGGAGCCACCAGCTCCAGTGATTTTTTATCCCCAGGAGGAAGTGATCTCGACACCAGACCTGACGTGGGGGCAAGCATAAGAACTCTGAGAAAGTGCCCAATTGGATACAGGGGCCCGAAGTCTCCCTTTCGCCAGGACCACAGAACCCATCGCAGATGAACAATTCTGTTCATGCCAACAGTCCGAAGACCATGACTCGGGTAACCTCTAGGTTTCTACAAATCATAAACCTTTAGTTTAGAAGTATCCTCTCTCTCAGAGTGCAGAGGCTCCTTCTTCAGGCAAGATTACATTTGGATTAATAAGAAAAAGACACTTTTGAGGCTTAGGGCCCCGTCTCACATAGCGATACACCAGCGATCCCGACAACGATCAGGATCGCTGGTGTGTCGCTACATGATCGCTGCTGAGCTGCCAAACAGGCAGCCCAGGCAGCGATCAGGACAGCGACACTGCGGGTAATGTCGCCTAGTTACCCACAGTGTACGTTGGATACCAGCGCACTGATGCAGGGAGCTGGTAACCAAGGTACATGTCAGGTTTCCAGGCGCTGCGTGGTGCCTGGAAACCCGACGTGTACCTTGGTTACCATCTCCCCTGCAGCAGCACGCTGGTATCCAATGTACACGTCGGGTTTCCAGGCACAGCCCCGCGCTTGGAAACCCGATGTGTACTTTGGTTACCAGGAGATCGCTGGTCTCCTGCCTGTCACACGCAGCGATGCGTGCTGGCCAGCGGGAGACCAGCGATCAAAAAAAAGTCCTGGCATTTCTGACACAACCAGCGATTCACAGCAGGGGCCTGATCGCTGGTATGTGTCAGACATAGCGAGATCTCGCTATGTGAGACTGGGCCCTTACTACAGTGGGAAATTTGTTCAAGAGGTGGGAGGTGTGATGCCTTCTACAGATAAGCAAAGGAAATCGAATTAGCATTTTCTTACAAATAGAGAGGCAGTGGGAATGTGTTCTTAGCTATCTGGAGTCCTTCTGGTGAAGGTGTGAACTGTGTCCATGTAGTGAGTCATAAATCCAGGTGCTAAATTAAGTCCTAGTGTTAAGGGTATGCCACACTAAACGAGATCGCAAATGAGATCGCAAACGAGATCACTAAAAGGCACTATTTTGCGATCTCGTTAGCGACCTCGTTGTGTGTGGCATGTAGCAACTATGTGGCCCCTGCTGTGATCTCGTTGATCGTTCACTAGAGTTCTGGACCGTTTTTTGATCGTTGGCGTCCCGCTGGTGAGCCTATATCGCTGTGTTTGGCACCTTTTGCGAACGACCTCGTTTGTGACGCATATGGGTTTAGCGTCACGGAATGGATCGCAATATCTGTAAGTTCTCTTTTGCGTCACAGAGAGGATCGCAGCAGTTGCAAAGCAGGCTAGCAGGACGCAGAGAGCAGGAGCGATGCTGGAAATTCCTATGAATCAGAAGCACTCAGTACATGCTAATGACATCCTAACGACCGCCAAAGTCGTTAAAGAGATCGCTGACCGCTGATGAGTCGTTTATGAGATCTCCTGTTTGGCAGCTACTAGCAACCTAAAAGAGATCACACCAACGATCTCATTAGCTTGCGTCGTTATTGAGATCGCTAACGAGATCACTAAGTGTGGCAGTACCTTCAAAGTATTGTGCATCCTTAGCTGGTGGAACTCCGTGTAGGTCTAATGCATGCTGAAAGAATCCGTTTTTATGTATATCCCGGTTTGTCTCACCCCTTGCTTTTAGCTTTACCTTGGCTCCAGATGCATGAACTGGTCCTAAATTGGAGAACTGGAGAGGTTCTGCGTTGGGGAGATACCTGCATGAATCAATGCCTAACTAGGATTCAACTTGTTTCGCCTCCAGTCCAGCCTGATAGCCTGCCAGGGTTGCCTTTCTCCTATTGGTCCTTCTCTGACGTCTTTGGGAAAAAGGAGGCTGAGAGGCTACCTCCACACAGGTCGTATGACTGTCAGAGCTTCTCCCTGGAACATCTCATCGCGGGAGAGTTTATCCTCTTTCTCAGGCAGAGACTCAGGCTATGTCGGACTACATCCAAGAGAACCTGGCAAGAGGATTTATCCGAAAGTCATCTTCACCGGCAGGAGCAGGATTCTTCTTTGTGAAGAAGAATGGATCCCTGCGACCCTGTATCGACTACCGGGGTCTAAACCAGATCACGGTAAAAACAGGTATCCATTACCTCTTATTTCAGAGCTGTTTGATCGTCTCCGAGGTGCCAAGATCTTCACCAAATTGGATCTCAGAGGGGCCTACAACCTGATCCGAATCAGAGAAGGAGACGAATGGAAAACCGCCTTCAACACCCTTGATGGCCACTACGAATACCTGGTAATGCCGTTTGGCCTAAGCAATGCACATGCGGACTTTCAGGAATTTGTTAATGACATTTTCAGGGACCTGCTCTATACTTGTGTCATTGTCTACCTGGACGACATTTTGATTTTCTCTGCAAACTTGGCCTCACACCGGAGGCAAGTACGCCTGGTCTTACAAAGACTGAGAGAGAACAGGCTATATGCCAAATATGAGAAATGCCTCTTTGAGCAATCCTCTTTGCCTTTCCTTGGGTACATTGTATCTTCCACAGGATTAAAGATGGACCCGAAGAAGTTGTCTGCTGTCCTCAAGTGGCCTCGTCCGTCTGGGCTAAAAGCTATACAACGGTTCCTGGGGTTCGCCAACTATTACCGGCAATTCATTCCACACTTTTCCACCCGAGTGGCTCCCCTCACCGCTTTAACCTGGAAAGGTGTAAACTCCAAGGAATGGTCCTCCAAGGCAGAAGAGGCCTTTGTTTCTCTCAAAAAGCCTTCGCTTCCGCACCCGTTCTCCATTGTCCAAATTCTAATAAGCAACTTTTTCTTGAGGTAGACGCTTCTTCCATAGGTGCAGGAGCAGTACTCACCCAGAAGGCATCTACCGGTCGGATGATCTCTTGTGGCTTTTTTTCCAAGGTTTTTTCTCCTGCAGAAAGGAACTACTCCGTTGGAGATCGGGAGCTGTTGGCTATCAAATTGGCTCTGCAAGAATGGAGACATCTTCTTGAGGGAGCTCATCACCAGGTAGTCATATTCACCGATCATAAAAACCTTGATTACCTCCAATCTGCTCTAAGGCTGAATCCCCGTCAGGCCCGGTGGGCGTTGTTTTTTGCTCGTTTTAATTTTGTCCTTCATTTCCGCCCAGCTGACAAGAACATCAAGGCAGACGCACTTTCCAGAGCCTTTTTGCCTCCTGAACTGGAGGAAGAACCTCAGCACATTATTGAACCTTCAGGATTAGTCTCTGTTGCCTCCATTGATCTTGCCCGGCTTCCCCCAGGGAAGACTGTCGTGACCGCTTCTGAACGTAATCGTGTCCTGCGGTGGGGTCATTCTTCTAAGTTGGCTGGCCATGCCGGTCAGAAAAAGACTCAGCAACTCATCACCCGTTATTACTGGTGGCCTACCATGGGTAAGGATATCCAGGAGCAGCCTGTCCTTCATGTGCCCGTAACAAGACTGATAAACATCTACCAGCCGGCAGCACATCGCGATGGATTTCATCACGGATCTTCCCATTTCTTCTGGTTGCTCAGTGGTATGGGTTGTGGTGGACCGCTTCTCTAAAATGGCTCACTTCGTTCCGCTATTTGGTCTCCTGTCTGCTCCAGCTGGCCGCTCACTTCATTCAGCACATGTTCCGCCTACATGGATTTCCTCTCCACATCGTGTCCGACAGGGGCATCCAGTTCACCTCTAAGTTCTGGAGAGCAGTCTGTAAACTAGTGAAAATAGAACTAGATTTTTCTTCAGCATACCATCCCCAGTCGAATGGGAAAGTGGAGAGGATCAATCAAATCCTGGCTGGATTCTTGCGTCACTTCGTCAACGCTCATCATAACGACTGGGTAGAATTACTGCCCTGGGCGGAATTCTCCTACAACAACCAAGTAAGTGAATCTTCTGGAAAATCTCCCTTTCAGATTGTGTTTGGACTCCAACCCGGAATTCCTCTTCCTTTCTCTGGACCGTCTGGTGTTCCGGCAGCCAATACCTTTATCAGAGATTTCTCGAACATTTGGAAAGATACCAAGACTGCTTTGGAGAGAGTCTCTCAACGTATGAAAAGGCATGCGGACAAAAGACGCTTGGATGCTCCCATCTTTCGTCCCGGAGACAAGGTATGGCTCTCCTCCAAGTACATCCGTTTGAAGTTGCCTTCGTACAAATTGGGTCCCCGTTTCATTGGTCCCTTTGAAGTCTTGAGACAAATCAACCCGGTCTCTTACAAACTGAAATTGCCTACTTCCCTACGTGTGCCTAACTCCTTTCATGTTTCCCTCAAACCAGTAGTTTTGAGCCCTTTTTTTAAGGACCCGGGTACCACTCCAGATCCGGTCTCTGAGGATGATGTTTTTGAGGTAAAACATATCTTGGCCACTAAGAAAGTAAGAGGTAGGACCTATTACCTGGTGGACTGGAAGGGTTTTGGTCCTGAGGAGAGGTCTTGGGAGCCTAAAGAGAACATCCACCCTCCTCTTCTTCACAAAATTTCACGCAGGCTTGAAAAAGAGGGGGTGTAAAGAGGGGGATACTGTTACACTCAGTCCCCGTGCTGGCTCTGCACTCCGTCCTGGTCACTCACCTTCTGCTCTTCAGGCTGTTCCTTTGCAGCAGCCTGTGCACGGGCTAGGGTCTCCTGCTCCCTCTGCTTCCCAGCGTCCTGCTTCTTCCCCCAGTTCCTGGCACGCTGCCAGCAGGCCACCAGGAAGAATGCTTAGGACGCGAGGCCGCCCTCACCGTCTCTCTTAAAGGGACAGCGTGCATTTTTTGAAAATGTCAACCAACCAATGGCAGCGCACTGATTACTATATCTGGCCACTCCACCATAGGGGGAGTGCCGGAGCAACGTGTTTCTACCATTCCTACATCCGGTTCAGACATTGATCTGTCTGCGCTGCGTTAGCAGTCTCTGTGCTTCGCTCATTCTATTTGTCTCCACAGATCAGTGGTATCCTGTATCCGGCTATCCCTGACAAACTCTGCTATCACTTGTGCAAGTGTCATCCCGTTCCGCCATCAGCCATCCGAATCCGTGGACTGTGACAAGGTTACTGGAGCCAGCCTGCTACCATCTACCCGGAACCAGGACCTTCCTCACCTGCGTCTACCACTCCACGGTTTCTTCTCTGTTACCCCCTTTTGGTCCCTCTGGGACAGCTGCCTCGTGTCCGGGGTCTAACTGGAGGTAGCACCTGTGTCCTCCGGGTATTCCATTCCGGCCCTGTTCGAGGGGCCTTACTACGGGTACCCGGGGCTCACTAGTTACACCCCTTCGGAGCCCCCCGGACCGCGGTCTCGAGGTTCCACTTCAAAAATAAAAGACGAATGTGAACTTCACCATCTCTGCCTCCGCTTCCATTCGTTACAACCTTCCAGTAGCAAGGTGGCCTTAACCTATTATTAACCCATTAGCCACCGCTACAGGGCAATGGGAATAGACGGGCTAAGTGCCAGAAGAGGCGCATCTGATTATAGATGTGCCTTTTCTTGGGTGGCTGGGGCAGATGTTAGTAGCCAGGGGGGCACAAAATAAAAGCACCCTCCCTAGGCTATTATTATCTGCCCCCACTCGCTGGCTTTCCCTGTCTGGTGGAGAAAATACAGTGGGAGCCCACGCATTTTTTTTCAACGAATTTACACATTTAATTAACCCCTACATGTATTAAATTTTGCACACATACACTCATGTAATTGTTAGTGAAAACCATATATCAAACTACATGAAATGACATGGTTAACTTTATGTAAACCATATGTCATTTCATATCGGGTTCTGTAATTTCACAGAAGCCGGCAATTGAATTAGCGGCTATTATACTATGTGGAAGTGTATGAACTATAAATATATGTATATATATGTCTCAATGACATATATATATATATAAATGTATTCTATGTGTATATATCTATTCTTTCTTTTGTGATTTAAAAACTATCATTTGGATCCATTATATGTCGGTTTTGCTAGCCACCGACAAAATCTCGCCAGACGGATGTCAAACGGATGTCAAATGTATGCTCAGATGCGACAAAATCGCATCCTCGCATTCAAATCGGTTGACAGACGGATCAATGTTCAGGAAACATTTGTGCGATTATCGGCCGTCTAAAACGGTCCGATTTTTTAGACGGTGTGTGTGACTCCAGCCTTATAGTTATTGGAGGTGAAACTCTCCCTGCACCTCTATTGAGGTCCGATATTACCGTATATACTCATGTATAAGCCGACCCGTGTATAAGCCGACCCCCCTAATTTTGCCACAAAAAACTGGGAAAACTTATTGACTCGCGTATAAGCCTAGGGTGAAAAATAATTATGCCCCCATATGATGCTCCACAGATTATGCCCCCATATGCTGCACAGATTATGCCCAATATGCTCCACAGATTATGCCCCCATATGCTCCAGATTATGCCCAATATGCTTCAGAGATAATGCCCCCATATGTTCCAGATTATGCCCCATATGTTCCACAGCTTATGCCCCCATATGCTCCATATTATGCCCCCATATGCTCCAGATTATGCCCCCATATGTTCCACAGTTATGCCCCCATATGCTCCATATTATGCCCCCATATGCTCCATATTATGCCCCCATATGTTCCACAGCTTATGCCCCCATATGCTCCAGATTATGCCCCCATATGTTCCACAGCTTATGCCCCCATATGTTCCAGATTATGCCCCCATATGTTCCACAGCTTATGCCCCCATATGCTCTATATTATGCCTCCATATGCTCAGGATTATGCCCCATATGTTCCACAGCTTATGCTCCATATTATGCCACCATATGCTCCAGATTATGCCCCCATATGTTGCACAATTATGCCCCCATATGCTGCTGCAAAAAAATAAAAAAATGACATACTCACCTCTCGTCGCTGGGGGCCAGGTGCCGGTGTCCTGAGCAGGCGGTGACACCGGCGGCTATGGGGGAAAGGTGCCGGTGTCAGCGCTGGCTCAGGACACCGGCACCTGAGATATTTACGTGTCCTCTCTGCACCGCTGCACGCTGCGTCCTCGTCTGACTCCTCTGGCTGTGAATGATCTGGCAGGGGGCGCGGCGTGCACTAACGATGTCATCGCGCCCTCTGCCTGATCATTCACAGCCAGAGGAGTCAGACGAGCAGCGCGCAGCGGTGGAACAGGACAGGTAAATATCGCTATACTCACCGGCGCGGTCTCTGCAGCCTCTCCTCTTCTCCCGGCGCTCTCCGCAGCGCTTCCTTCCTACAGCGGTCACATGGTACCCTCATTAAAGTCATGAATATGTGCATATTCATGACTTTAATGAGCGGTGCCATGTGACCGCTGCAGGAAGGAGCCGGAGATCGTGGGAGAAGCAGGGGTGCTGCAGAGACCGCTCCGGCGGAGGGGTGAGTATGATCCGACACCCCCGCTCCCCCTCCCCCGCCGACCCCCGTATATGACCCGCATATAAGCCGAGAGGGGGACTTTCAGCCCTAAAAAATGGGCTGAAAATCTCGGCTCATACACGAGTATATACGGTAACTATTAACGCCAAACTCAACTATTAATAAATAATATCCACTTACTAATGCCTTAACATTATCTTATCCTATATTATATACTAGCTGAGACAAAACAGTGTATCAATAAAGGATATTTATTACACACACAAGCAGGGCCGGACTGGCCATCTGGCAAATGCTAGAAAAGCCTGTCTGGTCGTGGGCTGCAGTGTCTGCTATGTTGTTATCAGAATCGGTGTTCTCAAGACAACCATACTGTTAAGAGTTGTGACGGAGCACAAAGTCACTGACTCCGCCACTTACACAAGCAGGCCACCGGTATCATTAGAAATATTGGTCTTGTAGAAAATCTTCCTTTCCTCCATCCAGGGTAATGTATCCCATTTGGTTCATGGGGACGGGGACAACATGGGCCTGTGTGATTTCAAATGCCAGGGCTGAATTTCAGCGCCAGTCCGTACCTGCACACAAGTCTACAGTCTATTACATACATATATATTTATACCCAAGTTGGCGACTATAAATATATATATATATATATATATATATATACACATACTCTGATGCTACAACTAATATAGTAATATCACATCAATGTAACACAGTAAAAACCCACGATTAACTGCCCGAATTAACCAAATTACACATGCAATATCATCCCTCCCACCTATGGCTAGGGAGCTAGGGGAATACAGGTCCTAGTAAGAAAAGAAAAGCCAAGAAGCCAGCACTGCCTATGATCAGGACACAATACATAAAGTACAAATGCACATATTGATTTCTAACTGTACTTTAAAATGAGAAATTTAGCAAATAATTGATCAATTCTTTGAGCCACCCCGCCACGTCACGGCATTCTCTTATGGGGCAGTCCTACTCTATGTTTTTATACACGCTTCTTGGCTCTTTTTTCTAATAAGAAAAGGTTACAGATACTGCTTAGCCATCCATGTGTGTGTCCATGATCGTACAGGAGGCAAGAGAGACAGAAAAGCACTTGTCTTGTCTATTTATGTCCAACTAAAAGAAGTGTGTCCAGCCTCAGGTGTGGGGGATGATGTCACAGTATATTCTCCACTAAGATCCATCCCCTCAATCCTGACACTTGTTTTACCAGTACATTGCTGACCTTTCTTTGTCTTAAGGAGCCAGCTGGAGGAGGGGGCCTCTGAGCACATGTGGGGGAATTATATATATATATATATATATATATGCACAAAACATGCACTATATACATCTCTATATAAAGATGTACATTTTGGGCACTTCCTTTCTACACTCATAGAGATCTGACTTTGGAATGATACTCAAAATGAAAGTGGAAAATGAAATAACAGGCTGATCCAACTTCAGTGGAAATGCCTCAAGACAAGGAAATTATGATCAGTAGTGTGTGTGGCTTCCACGTGCCTGTATGACCTCCCTATAATGCCTGGGCATGCTCCTAATGAGGCAGCAGAAGTTCTCCTGAGGGATCTCATCCTAGACCTGGATTAATGCATCACTCACCTCCTGGAGTCAGTGGCGCAACATGGCGCTGGAGGATGGAACGAGACATGATGTCCCAGATGTACTCGATTGGATTCAGGTATTGGGAATGGGAAGGCTGGTCCATATCATCAATGTCTTCATCATGCAAGAACTGCTGACAAACTTTAGTCACATGAGGCCTTGTGTTGTCATGCATCAGAAGTAACCCAGAGCCCACTGCACCTGCATATGGTCTCACAATGGGTCCGATGATCTCATCCCAGTACCTAATGGCAGAAATGGTGTCTCTGGCTAGCACATGGAGGGCTTTGCAGCCCTCAAAAGACATTGCTCACTACACCATTACTGGCCCACTGCCAAATGGGTCATGCTGAAGTATGTTGCAGGCAGCAGAATGTTCTCCACGGTGTCTCCAGACTCTGTCACATGTGCTCAGAGTGAACCTGCTCTCATCCATGTAGAGCACAGGGCACCAATGTTGAATCTGCCATACCGCTGTGCAGTAGTGCAATGGTGCAAACAAGAGATGAATTTAATCAGGTTAAATCGTACCCATTATAAACTTACATGTGGGAGAAAGTCCAGACCTCGGCCTACCGCCCCAACGCGCGTTTCGCCGATTCTTCGTCAGGAGGCGAAACGCGCGTTGGGGCGGTAGGCCGAAGTCTGGACTTTCTCCCACATGTAAGTTTATAATGGGTACGATTTAACCTGATTAAATTCATCTCTTGTTTGCACCATTGCACTACTGCACAGCAGTTTTTGTGACTGGCTGATGCCGATTAAACTGTTTACTGCACATTTGCACTTTAATAATGGGTCCGCAATATACCTGAATATATTAGGTGTTGTATGATCTATTTTTGTATTTTTGCACAAGCCTTATATATGGGTGTTGTATGGTGCATTACATAGTGGGGAAAAATTGTCCTTATCTTTGACCTGCTTATTGTGCTACTCTGCAACTATTTTTTATTGTAGTTTATATTAATAAAATTCTCTTCTAATAAGCTCTGGTTCTAGCCTCTTGTGTGGGTGGAACGTATGTATAATGTTGTTTTGAGCTTTAGTATTAGCTCCATACTCCTACTGGGAATATCATATGTGTAATCATTTATTGTAGCTGCAATAAAGTACATTCACACTACAGAACTGACTGCACAGATAATGCAGTAATAGAATCTCCAATATGGAATCCCCAAGGTTTGAAAACAAATAATTAACTGCACAGTGAAAAAAAAGACCAAATACATTTTTCTTGCAGATACAGAACTTTTATCTAATAAAGAAAATAAAAACAAAATATTTTTAAGGAACTCTTAAATACGTCTATATGGGATACTTGAGAACTAGTGCAATATAGTAACCACATATTAACTTAACCCTTTAACAACCTATGACTTGTATATCCATCATAGGTTGCCTTTCCTTCTTTTGTGCGGACTACTGCACAGACCCTGCACCTTTTCTGGCACAGATCAGCTGTCATGTGCCCATAACAGCCGCGGGTGGAATTGTGATCCACCTGTGGCTGTTAACTAGTTAAATGCTGCTGTCAATCTCTGACTGCAGCATTTAACTCATGCAAATTGGATGCACGTCTTAGCTCCGCCCATCGGCAACCCTGTCACATGATCGCAGGGCGCTGATGGGTTGGCATGACAACCCAGGGGTTTGCAGGAGATCCCTGTGGTTGCCATTGCTGAACTGCTATGTGTGCCGCATGGTGGTCGGCGCTCATAGCAGATGAACATTTTTGTTACAAATAGGGCTGCAGCCCTGCTGTGTGTAACACAAGCGATCAGAAGATTGCAGGTTCTAGTCTCGCATGGAGACTATTAAAGCAAGTAAGCAAAAAAAAGTTTTTCAAAATATTAAAAAAATATAACATTTCAAATAACCCCCCTTTTGCCCTATTTAATAATTAAAAATTTATACATTTGGTATCGCCACGTTCAGAATTGCCCGATCAATCAAGATATAAAAATAATTAATCCAACCGGTAAACGGCATAATAAGAAAAAAAATCAAAACTCCAGAATTCCATTTTTTTGGCCTCTGTAACATTGCAATAAAGGGCAATCAAAACATAGTATTTACCCCAAAATGGTGTCAATAAAAATGTCAGCTCGGCATGCAAAAGGTAAGCCCTCACCCAGACCCTGGAAAATGTCGGGGATTTTTTTTTTTTTACAAAACTTTGTATTTTTTTTCCACCACTTAAATAAAAAAGAACCTATACAGGTTTGGTATTTACAAACTCATAATGACCTGGGGAATCATGTCATTTAGTGAACTTGGTTAGGGAAAAAAAAAAAACAATTGTGGAATTCCACTTTTTTTGCAATTTCACCGCACTTAGAATTTTGTGTCTGTTTTCCAGTACACAATATGGTAAAACCAATGGTAATGTTCATAAGCAAAACTTGTCCCGCAAAAAACAAGCCCTCACATGGCCATATTGATGGAAAAATAAAAAAGTTATAGCTCTGGGAAGAAGGGGAGCGAAAAACGGAAGCGCAAAAACGGAAATACCCATGATCGTTAAGAAGGCATATGAATAGGGATTGTTTTTATAAGACAACCCCTTTAAACACACCTGTTAGTTCTTTTAACGCATATTTTAAAAAATGTTTACAACTGTGCATTGTGCAGTTCTTGTTATTTGGGAATGTATGAAGGAATGGACAAATAGGCATTCCACTTGTCAATTAGATGTTTCCTAAAATGAGCTCAGACATGCCAAATTATAATTATTTGTGGATTTGTAATATGTATTTGCGACCCCCAGGGCCGTGCGGTACTCGGTCCGAGTAAGACGGTTCTTTGGGGGAAGGTCACAGCAGAAATGACCCAGTACGTGGCCCTGGGCGTGCAATAAAATGAGGGGGAGATAAGTTTATAGGGGAATAAGTTTGTGACGCCACTTGTGGTATTCGGCAATAGATGGCCGACGCTGTGATTCAGGTCCACTGGGCCAGTTGATGATGCAGTAGAGATGTTACAGCTTTCCTAGGTTAGAGCTAGGCCCCAGGGCAGTTATTGGATTAATTCGATGATGGTTACTGTTGTAGTACAGGGCAGGTGACGCAGTAAATATATCAGAGGACACAGCAGGATGCAGTCTTCACACTTTACTCACAGTCTTTAGGTTACAATCACCAGCCGGGTGCTGTGTCCTCCGGGTCGGTGGTCCAGCCAGCTCCCTGGTAGTTTGGGGTACACTTTACCGGGACCCCCTTCTTGTGTACCTTCTCCAGTCGTTTCTCACTGCGCTGGCTAACGCTTTTCCTGCTCTGCACCTCACACACAGTCTCCCAAGCCAGCAGCATCAGATCCTATCGGGTGACGTTCTCTTGGTCCCCTTGATCCTATGTGGCTACCTTTTCGGCGAATGTGTGCAGAGTTGGCTGTTGCCCATACAGTCACAACAGCCTCCAGTTTGCTAGCTGAGTCCTACAGTCTCCCCACTAGTCTGGGGCCGGTCCTCCACTGTGACTTGGTCCCTCCGTCCAACTCCTGTCAACCTGGATTCGGGCGCCAAGGGTGGATTCCCCACTTCCCTTGCCCCTAGTACCCCTTCTTCCTCAGGAGCTTCTTTCTTCACTACTGCTCCTCTCAAACTCCCTCACTACTCTCTTTCCAACTCTCTGTAAGGTTCTATGTATATATTCCTGAAACTCAGTTTGTTCGTCAGCCATTTTACTTTCTGTCTTGCTGCAGCTATCTTGCCCTCAGTCAAAATGGAGTTTCCAGCTTGCATGTTCCCGCCCTGATTCTCTCCTTTGCTTCTTAAGCAGCCACAGCTGAGCAATCAGTGCTTCAGAATCTAGCCTGCAGTGAACCTGTGACTTGACTCCTGTAAGCCTTGGACCTTGTACTCCAGCTATTCCTACTGAGGAACTCTGAAGCACTTGTGGACTCTGAACCCTGCTCTTTGAAAGACCCACGTTTGCATGGACTTACGGTAACAGAGAAGAAGATCCTGAATCTGTATTGGAGAGTGATTGCTGAGCTTGGATTACTCTGGCCTGCTGTGTCTCTTGTTTCTGTGTCTGCAAACTGTGTGACTATTTCTGCCAACTTGTATGAAGTAATACAGGACTTTTCTATATCAAACCTGTGACTCCTGTGTTTTCATTGCACCCAAGCACAAGACGCTATATGAACTGTACTACATACATTACAAGATTCTGAAGCCAAAACGTTAGTGTCTGCTGGGTCTGGAAGGCTGTGTCTGCTGTACTGTGGATATCAGACTCCGGTTGTACTTTCTGTGATGACAGTGGTTGTGACTTCTCACAACCATTCCAGGTGAGCAATTCCCTTAAGTTTTTTCTTTTTGCAGTGTTACCACAGGTAAACACTATTGTTTTTTTTTTTTTTTTTTTCTTTCTTTTCTCTTTTTTGTCTGCTGTAACTCTGGATATCAGATGTCTGGTTGAAACTTTCTGTGATGATAGTGGTTGTGACTTCTCACAACCATTCCAGGTGAGCAGTTCCCTTAATTTTTTTTTCTCTCTGCAGTGTTGCCACAGGTGAACACTATTGTTTTTTTTTCTCTCCTCTTCTTCCAGTAATCCTGTCTTAAAAGATCTGGAAAATGGAGGCCCGCATAAAGGAACTTTGCGGAGTGACTGATAATATCCTTGCAGATTTGCAGAATATAAAGACCCGTTTTACAAATCTACAGGACCTCAATAATCACAATTTGCAAGTGGTTGGACAGACTACCCAGGATTTGCGAGCCAGGATTGAGGTTCTAGAGGGGCGAGTCCAGGCTCCTGCCGTAGCCCCGAGTGCTGGGATTCCCAAGTTGCCCCCTTTTCGTTTTGGCGGTGAACGTGAGAAATTCAGGGGATTTATTAATCAATGCAATCTTTTTTTTTCTGCACATGCTTCACAATTTCCCACTGAACGATCTAAGGTGCTTACTATAATTATGTTGCTTACCAACAAGGCTTTAATGTGGGCAAACCCTCTGATTGAGACTGAGGATGATTGTTTGAATCACCTTGATGATTTTATTTCAGCCATGGGGCAGGTGTTTGATGACCCCAATCGAGGTGCAACAGCTGAAGCAGCCATGTTAGCTTTGCGCCAAGGTAAGCACTCGGTAGCTGAATATGCCTTGGATTTCAGGAGATGGGCCCTTGATACCACCTGGGACAGTTCCGCCAAAAAATCTATTTTTCGAAAGGGGTTATCTCCACTGATTAAGGATGAACTTGCTCGTGCCGACCCTCCCACTGCGTTAGGTGACTTTATTAACTACTGCATCCGTATTGATACTCGTCTGACTGAACGCAGGCAAGAGAGATGGTTCGAAAGCAATCGTACTAACCTTTTCCTACCTTCCTCTCCAGCTAAGGAACCTTTGAGTAGGATTACACGGGAACCTGAACCTGAACCCATGCAGGTAGACTCTTTACAACGACGGGTTAGTGATGCACGCAAGGAACATCGTTTTAATGAGAATCTATGTTTCTATTGTGGTAAGTCAGGGCACTTCATTATAAACTGCCCCAGCCGTTCTCGTAAGACTACTGCAGCACTCATTCATTGTGAGTGTTGCGAGAGGGGATCTGTCAGGTCCGAGCCTCAGGCTCCAGAGAGATTTGCAGCAACAGATCTTGATTTCTCGGACTTAAACTCCGTTACCTCTGAGGACGTTGACTGTGTAAACGCTGCCATTTTTCAAGTTTCCTCAGCGGTGTCCCAGCTGAGTTGTAAGAAAAACAATTCTCATTGCTTTCTTTCCATCAAACTCTGGGTTGACTCAGCTTGGGTGTCTAGCTCTGCTATGATCGACTCAGGGGCAAGTGGAAATTTTATGGATGTCTCCTTTGCTCTGAAACAGGGAATACGTTCAGTGAAGAAGGCTACTCCAGTACAGATGGAAACTGTGGATGGCTCCCTGCTGACCTCTGGACCAGTGGATCAGGAAACAGAGCCTTTGAGGGTTCTTATGGGTAAAGATCATCAAGAGAAACTGTCCTTTATGCTTATCTCTTCTCCCCACTTTCCCATTATTCTAGGGCTACCATGGCTGCAGGCTCAGAATCCTACCATTAACTGGGAGACCAAGGAATTACACTTTCCAGAGAAACAGATGAGTCCAAAAGTTTCAGCTTGCTCTGTTCCTAAAGGAATCATGTCAGTCCCTGAACTACCAGCTGTATACCAGGACTATGTGGATTTATGTGACAAGAAGAACGCTGACCAGCTTCCTCCTCACCGTCCATATGATTGTCCAATTGAATTATTGCCTGGAGCAGAGATACCTTTTGGTAAGATCTACCCCCTGGCGGGGCCCGAGCTAAAGGCTTTAAAGGATTACATAGATGAAAATCTAGCCAAGGGCTTCATACGCCCCTCTTCATCTCCTGCAGGTGCACCCATCTTCTTTGTAAAGAAGAAAGATGGATCTCTGAGACCATGCGTAGACTATAGGGAACTCAATAAGGTTACTATTAGAAACCGTTATCCATTGCCTTTAATCCCTGAGTTATTGGAGAGAGTGCGACATGCCAAAATTTTTTCTAAACTAGATCTTCGTGGGGCCTATAACTTAGTCCGTATTAGACCTGGGGATGAATGGAAGACTGCATTCAGGTCACGCTATGGACACTTTGAATATCTAGTTATGCCTTTTGGTCTGAGTACCGCCCCAGCCACTTTCCAACACTTGGTGAATGACATCTTCAGGGATCTCCTAGATACATTCGTGGTAATTTATTTGGATGATATTCTAATTTTTTCTAACTCCACAGAGGAACATCATGGACATGTGAGAATGGTCTTGGAACGTCTAAGACAAAATCATCTTTACATCAAACTTGAAAAGTGTGAATTCCATAGGACCGAAATTCAATTTCTGGGGTATGTACTGTCTACACAAGGAATTAGTATGGATGGAAGCAAAACCCAAGCCATCAAGGATTGGCCAAGTCCTAGAAATGTGAAGGAGGTACAGCGCTTCATCGGTTTGCCAACTTCTATAGACGTTTCATTAGAAATTTCTCTGAGGTAGTGTCACCTATCACTCAACTTACCCGGAAAGAGTCTAGGTTTTCCTGGACTCCCCAAGCCCAGGAAGCATTTTCCCGTCTAAAAGATAAATTTACCACTGCACCTATCCTAGTACATCCCAACCCCGAGCTTGCCTTCATAATAGAGGTGGATGCTTCAGACTGTGCCGTTGGAGCTATACTCTCTCAGAGAACAGGTGAGAAGAATGTATTGCATCCCTGTGCCTTCTTTTCCCAGCAGTTGTCTTCGGCTGAGAGGAACTACGATGTGGGCAATAGAGAGTTGTTGGCCATTATTGCCGCCTTCAAAGAATGGAGACACCTTCTTCAGGGAGCTGCACAGCAAATAGTCGTCCTGACAGACCATCGTAACCTTGAGTTTATCAGGTCGGCTAAGTGCCTGACTCCTCGCCAGGCTCGCTGGAATCTTTTCTTAAACCAATTTAATTTTATCATCTCTTATAGACCAGGATCGCGCAATGGAAAGGCTGATGCACTCTCTAGGATTTACTCAGCAGAGACACGTCCAATTACTCCTCCTAAGACTATTCTTCCTGACTCTAGATTCCTAGGAGTAATTCATAATCAAGACCTACTTAAGGACATCAAGGAAGCATACCATGCGGATTCCTTTTTGGCACAACCCCCAAGGGACGTAAGTCTTGTATTTAAGAATGGTGTGTGGATTCAGGGACAACGTCTGTATATTCCTGAAACAGTCAGATTAAGAGTATTGCAACTCATTCACGATTCCAAGATAGCTGGGCATAGAGGAATTCTAAAGACACAGGAATTTCTTTCTCGTTTCTTTTGGTGGCCCACTTGCAGGAAGGATGTTTTGAATTATGTCACTTCATGTGAGGTCTGTGCAAGATGCAAAACACCTCGCTCCTCACCAACTGGTCTGTTACAGCCTCTTCCCACCCCGTCCCGCCCGTGGGGATCCATTTCTATGGACTTCATTGTGGAGTTACCAACCTCTCAGGGGAAGAACACCATTCTAGTGGTGGTTGACCGTCTAACAAAGGCAGCTCATTTTATCCCTTGTGTCGGCTTACCCACTGCAAAACAGACATCAGATTTGATGATTAAAGATGTGTTTCGCTTACATGGAGTACCGGATGAGGTTATTTCGGATCGAGGGGTGCAATTCACTTCTAGGTTTTGGCAAAATTTCTGTGCAGCATTGGACATTAAAGTAAACCTTTCTTCTGCTTTTCATCCCCAGACTAATGGACAGACCGAACGAACCAATCAAACCCTGGAGCAGTATCTCCGCTGCTTTATCTGCCACCTACAGGATGATTGGGTGGATCTACTTCCATTAGCTGAGTTCTCGTATAACAACTCTCAGAGTGCCTCCACAAACAGTCTCCTTTTTACTCTAATCTAGGTTATCATCCTAACATTCTACCACGATTTCCCATAGAAACGCCTTTACCAGCAGTGGCTGAAAGAATCACGTCTTTACAGAAGAATATGGATCTTCTAAAGGAAAATCTGGAATCGGCTCAAGAAAGGTACAAGAAAGCAGCAGATAAATTTCGTAAACCTGCACCAGCTTTCAAGGTAGGAGACTTGGTCTGGCTGTCAACCAGAAATCTTAAGTTAAGGATTCCATCGTCTAAGTTGGGACATAAGTACATTGGACCCTATAAAATCAGTAAAATTATAAGTGCCGTTGCTTGTCGTCTTCAACTGCCCAGAACTATGAGAATCCACCCTGTCTTTCATGTATCCCTACTAAAGGCTGCGACACCCAATACGTTTCCTGGACGTTCCTCTCCTTGCCCTGACCCAGTGCTAGTCGATGGTCAGGAAGAATTTGTGGTGGAAAGGATTTTAGATTCCAGGTTGTATAGAAATCAGTTACAATATCTGATTAAATGGCAGGGCTACCCAGTGGAGGACAACTCATGGGAACCGGTCAATAACGTTAATGCTCCTCGCTTGCTCCGTCAGTTTCATCAGAGGTACCCACACAAGCCTGGTCTGAGGTCATCCGGAGGTTGTCCTTAAGGGGGGAGTAATGTAAGGTTCTATGTATATATTCCTGAAACTCAGTTTGTTCGTCAGCCATTTTACTTTCTGTCTTGCTGCAGCTATCTTGCCCTCAGTCAAAATGGAGTTTCCAGCTTGCATGTTCCCGCCCTGATTCTCTCCTTTGCTTCTTAAGCAGCCACAGCTGAGCAATCAGTGCTTCAGAATCTAGCCTGCAGTGAACCTGTGACTTGACTCCTGTAAGCCTTGGACCTTGTACTCCAGCTATTCCTACTGAGGAACTCTGAAGCACTTGTGGACTCTGAACCCTGCTCTTTGAAAGACCCACGTTTGCATGGACTTACGGTAACAGAGAAGAAGATCCTGAATCTGTATTGGAGAGTGATTGCTGAGCTTGGATTACTCTGGCCTGCTGTGTCTCCTGTTTCTGTGTCTGCAAACTGTGTGACTATTTCTGCCAACTTGTATGAAGTAATACAGGACTTTTCTATATCAAACCTGTGACTCCTGTGTTTTCATCGCACCCAAGCACAAGACGCTATATGAACTGTACTACATACATTACACTCTCCTTCCAACTGACTCACTGCTTTCCTGTCTGAAATGAGGCTCTACATCCCTCCCTAGGGATGGAGTGTGGTGTTGGATGCACATATCTGAGAACCAGGTAGTGTCCCCTTCTTACCCAAGAGCTAATTACCATATCTCTAGCTGAGGTGCAGTACCTCTGTGGCGACTGGACCCTCAGGGGCGCCACATATTCCATACCACTAATCTGCAGAAATAACAGATGGAAAGTGCTCCTTGAGCAGATCAACAAATAATTCTGAGTAGAGGTAAGTGGCTTCTACTACCTTTATCGGTTGTGCTGCAACGGGAACAACCCTGGTAATTACAGGTTAATCCTCCACGGCTGCAGCAATGCTCTCTGAACCACCATGAGAGATCCAGAATGGAATTCAGATAAGGTAAACAAAAATTGGGTTTCCAGGAGCACTGCCAAGGATCCAAGGAAACGATTCTAATGTTTAAAACTTTAATATTTATTGCGCTACACATTACGGAGCCGGTCCAGCTCCTTCATCAGGCTCATACAGACTGAATAATACATGCCATCATTTATACCAACCCTATTCACCTCGCAATCTTAGTGATTGTTTGGCCTCACAAGTCTGATTGATTAAAGGGAACCTGTCACCTGTTTTGGCCGATATACGAGTAAGATGCAGCCACCGCCTTTCAGGGCTTATCTACAGCATTCTCGCATTTCAGGGCTTATCTATAGCATTATATAATGCTGTAGATAAGCCCCCCTGTCCGACCTGCAAGATAAGAAAAATAAGTTTTATTATACTCTTCCGGGGGCGGTCCGGTGCGGTCCAGTCTGATGGGTGTCGCAGGTCCTGGTCCGGCGCTTCCCATCTTCTTGCGAAGCCGCCCTCCTGCTTGCTTCCTTGCTCCCGGCATCACTCTTCTGCGCAGACATACTTCTCTGCCCTGTTGAGGGCATAGCAAAGTACTGCAGTGCGCAGGTGCTGAGCCTCTCTGACCTTTCCGAGCACCTGGGCACTGCAGTACTTTGCTCTACCTTCAATAGGGCAGAGAAGTACACCTGCGCAGGAGCATGATGCTGGTTAGCGATGTAGCAACCAGGAGGGCTGCATCGCAAGAAGATGGGAGGCGCCGGACCTGTACCTGCAACACCCCGAACCTTATCGGACCGCCCCCCTGGGAGAGTATAATAAAACTTATTTTTCTTATCTTGCAGGTCGGACCGGGGGTTTATCTACAGCATTATAGAATGCTATAGATAAGCCTTGAAAGGTGGTGTTTGATTTTTGGTTATATATACAGTACAGACCAAAAGTTTGGACACACCTTCTCCTTCAACGATTTTTCTGTATTTTCATGACTGTGAAAATTGTAGAATCACACTGAAGGCATCAAAATTATGAATTAACACATGTGGAATTATACATTACACTTTACAAAAAAGTGTGAAACAACTGAAAATATGTCTTATATTCTAGGTTCTTCAAAGGAGCCACCTTTTGCTTTGATTACTGCTTTGCATGCAGAAAAGGTGAACGGATGGACTCTACATGCCTGGTTCCCACCGTGAAGCATGGAGGAGGTGGTGTGATGATGTGGGGGTGCTTTGCTGGTGACACTGTTGGGGATTTATTCAAAATTGAAGGCATACTGAACCAGCATGGCTACCACAGCATCTTGCAGCAGCATGCTATTCCATCCGCTTTGCGTTTAGTTGGACTATCATTTATTTTTCAACAGGGCAATGACCCCAAACACACCTCCAGGCTGTGTAAGGGCTATTTGACCAAGAAGAAGAGTGTTGGGTGCTATGCCAGATGACCTGGCCTCCACAGTCAACAGACCTGAACCCAATCGAGATGGTTTGGGGAGAGCTGGACCGCTCACCGCTTCAATTTTGAATAATCCCCAACAGTGTCACCAGCAAAGCACCCTCACACCATCACACCACCTCCTCCATGCTTCACCGTGGGAACCAGGCATGTAGAGTCCATCCGTTCACCTTTTCTGCAGTAATCAAAGCAAAAGGTGGCTACTTTGAAGAACCTAGACTATAAGACATATTTTCAGTTGTTTCACACTTTTTTGGAAAGTGTAATGTATAATTCCACATGTGTTAATTCATAGTTTTGATGCCTTCAGTGTGATTCTACAATTTTCATAGTTATGAAAATACAGAAGAATCTTTGAATGAAAGGTGTGTCCAAACGTTTGGTCTGTACTGTATATATACAGTACAGACCAAACGTTTGGACACACCTTCTCATTTTAAGATTTTTCTGTATTTTCATGACTATAAAAATTGTAAATTCACACTGAAGGCATCAAAACTATGAATTAACACATGTGGAATTATATACTTAACAAAAAAGTGTGTAACAACTGAAATTATGTCTTATATTCTAGGTTCTTCAAAGTAGACACCTTTTGCTTTGATGACTGCTTTACACACTCTTGGCATTCTCTTGTTGAGCTTCAAGAGGTAGTCACTGGAAATGGTCTTCCAACAATCTTGAAGGAGTTCCCAGAGATGCTTAGCACTTGTTGGCCCTTTTGCCTTCACTCTGCAGTCCAGCTCACCCCAAACCATCTCGATTGGGGTCAGGTCTGGTAACTGTGGAGGCCAGGTCATCTGGCGTAGCACCCCATCACTCTCCCTCTTGATCAAATAGCCCTTACACAGCCTGGAGGTGTGTTTGGGGTCATTGTCCTGTTGAAAAATAAATGATGGTCCAACTAAACGCAAACCGGATAGAATAGCATGCCGCTGCAAGATGCTGTGATAGCCATGCTGGTTCAGTATGCCTTCAATTTTTAAATAATCCCAACAGTGTCACCAGCAAAGCACCCCCACACCATCACACCTCCTCCTCCATGCTTCATGGTGGGAACCAGGCATGTAGAGTCCATCCGTTCACCTTTTCTGCGTCGCACAAAGACGCGGTGGTTGGAACCAAAGCTCTCAAATTTGGACTCATCAGACCAAAGCACAGATTTCCACTGGTCTAATGTCCATTACTTGTGTTCTTTAGCCAAAACAAGTCTCTTCTGCTTTTTGCCTGTCCTTAGCAGTGGTTTCCTAGCAGCTATTTTACCATGAAGGCCTGCTGCACAAAGTCTCCTCTTAACAGTTGTTGTAGAGATGTGTCTGCTGCTAGAACTCTGTGTGGCATTGACCTGGTCTCTAATCTGAGCTGCTGTAAACCTGCGATTTCTGAGGCTGGTGACTTGGATAAACTTATCCTCAGAAGCAGAGGTGACTCTTGGTCTTCCTTTCCTGGGGCGGTCCTCATGTGAGCCAGTTTCTTTGTAGCGCTTGATGGTTTTTGCAACTGCACTTGGGGACACTTTCAAAGTTTTCCCAATTTTTCGGACTGACAGACCTTCATTTCTTAAAGTAATGATGGCCACTCGTTTTTCTTTACTTAGCTGCTTTTTTCTTGCCATAATACAAATTCTAACAGTCTATTCAGTAGGACTATCAGCTGTGTATCCACCAGACTTCTGCACAACACAACTGATGGTCCCAACCCCATTTATAAGGCCAGAAATCCCACTTATTAAACCTGACAGGGCACACCTGTGAAGTGAAAACCATTTCCGGTGACTACCTCTTGAAGCTCATCAAGAGAATGCCAAGAGTGTGCAAAGCAGTCATCAAAGCAAAAGGTGGCTACTTTGAAGAACCTAGAATATAAGTCATATTTTCAGTTGTTTCACACTTTTTTGTTAAGTATATAATTCCACATGTGTTAATTCATAGTTTTGATGCCTTCAGTGTGAATTTACAAGATTCATAGTCAAGAAAATACAGAAAAATCTTTAAATGAGAAGGTGTGTCCAAACTTTTGGTCTGTACTGTATATATATATATTTATTTATTGTATATTGAATCATCTATGGGGAATATTTTGTTGTCTGTTACCACACTAAAATAATTTTTCTGCACAGTAGCAGAGACTCGGCGGTGCCTGCACTGAAGCAGGATGAAAACACGGACCATAGAAGACACCAATAACCTTACGAATGCACGGCACATGTGCGGGATTACGGCGCTGCAACTGCACATCACAGGTCAGTGTGACATGCATGGGAGGGGGTGCTATTATAATGAAGTCTGGAGGCAGGGATTTCTTCCAGGCACCGCACGCCCCGAAGCCTGAAAGAAATCATTGAACAAAACTAGAAGGAAAAAGACAGCGCAATAGGGTTTTATCCAAGTTCGATGTGGGTGTTTAAAGAAGGTTATACTAACCTGGTTTAGTTGTGTATACACAACGTTTCAATCACTTATACATCCAGCTGCTGCAGGTCCAACTGGTCATCAGACCGGGAAAACACATATAAGGAGTGTTCGTGGATTATCTGTGCTGCTGGTATCCCATATAATAAATCCAAATCTAGACAGAAAGTACATGCGGTTGTTCTTTATTTAGTCTACGCATTTCAAAGTACTACACACTTCTTCATCAGGACAAGAAAAGCATTCTTATCCACAAACCCTCCTTATCTGTTGAAGAAATCATTAACATAAATCATTAAAACTACTTTTCTCAACATCTACACTGTAGCTATGAGGCATACAGGTAAGCCTGGTGTAATCATTCTATTACTTGTATGCCCATAGTAATAGCTTAAATTCGTCCGGGGGGTGACAGATTCCCTTTAACACCTGTTCAGGGATCTGGACTTTCACAGGGACCCTGACCTATGCTGGTCTATGGGGTCAGCTGCTGTGCAGTGGCAAGAGGAATAATCAGGTAGTCGGGTCAGAACCATTAGGTAACGGTGTAGGTTCAAAATCATCAGGCAAGACAAATGTAGCAAATAAGCCAAAGTCAAAATCAGAAATATCTGTTAAGGCAACTATCACACTTTCAGTATTTGGTCAGTATTTGACCTTAGTATTTCTAAACCAAAACCAGGAATGGAAAAATCAGAGGAAAAATAATAGAAACAACTCACCACCACTGCAATTTTCACCCACTCCTGGTCTTGGCTTAAAAATACCGATGTAAAATACTAACCAAATACTGAATGTGTGAACGTGGCCTAAGTGTCACGTCGCCGTTGGATTCAGTGGCTGGTGTTCCTGCCTCGGCCGCTGGGAGGCGCCGGACTCCTTCGGCTGGTGGTGCCGTGATAGGAGTGCGGTCGGTATCCTCATATGGTTCCGCTCCTTTGACGCCGGCCTCTGTCGCTGCGCATCGCCATGTTTCGCCTGTGGGTAATGTTGGCGACAGAGAAGGGGGTCTCTGTGCAGGCATCTGGTGGGCGTAGGCTTCGCTCTTCTGTGAGAGGTGAAGTGGTTGATGTCAGTCATGCATCACCATCTGGCCTGGTTCTGGGGGCGGTCCAGATGAGGTCATCAGACTGTGAGCCTGTGAGAGGTAGCCATGCCCTTCAAATGCCTTGGAGCCTGGCTTGTAGGCCGCCAGATATAGTCTTGGTTTCCCCAGTGTGCTAGTTTGTTTTGCTATTGTATTTCTGACCTTTGTCTGGATTTCTGACTGTTCTTCTGCCTGCCGATTTTGTACCTCTGCTGTCCGCCTGGTTTTGACTTGAACTTTAGCCTGAATTTCTGACCCTTCTACTGCCTGCCGATTTTGTACTTTTGCTCCCCTCCTGGTTTTGACCCTTGGACTTCTGACTACGCATTTGGTCTCACTTTTTATTCCAGTCCTAGCGTCCTTCCTACTCCGGTCCACTGCTCTCATAGGCAGCTACCCCCTGGGTTTCGCTGTAATTCCAGATCCCTGATAGGGGTAAAGGGTCTCTGGGTTTCTCGGGGTGCTGTCTTACCTGCAGTTCAGACCTGCAGTGGACGGACGCCACATCATATCTGGCCTTAAAAAAACGTTTTATATATATTCTGGATATATATAAAAGCATTTCCTAACCTTTTCTCTGAATTTTTTTTCCTTCCTCTCCTTTTCTGAGCTGATTCTGTTGCTAAAGCACCTGTGTCCGGCTTCATTGCTCAGTCCTGTGGAGGATCACTCCCATCATCTCTTACTAACATGCTGTACAAGCCACAGTCTGGAGACCTCTGTGAGAACATTGGACATCAGAAGCCTTCACTGCCTGGACGTCAGCACCTGGGTAGTTCTGGCCATGCCTGCCCAGGTGCCCAGGTATTGCCCGCTGATGCGGCCAAAGTCCTTTTACCTACTTCTTTGTCTTACCTGAAGAAATCTGTGTGTGTGGAGGCTTATGTGGATAGTGGCTCAGAAGGCAATTTCATAGATTTCCTGGTAGCGAGAAATCTTGGTGTACCACTACTAAGGCTTAATGCGCCCATTAAAACCACTGCTATTAATAGCACTCCTATCGTCCAGAATGGAGTGGAGTTTGTCACTGAGGAAATATCAATGTCAGTGGGATCGTTACATGCTGAACATGTGTCATTTTTTTTTATCCATAATATATCATCTGCTGTTATTCAGGGCATGCCATGGTTACACAAACATAATCCAGTCATTGACTGGCACTTGGGTGATATCGTACGCTGGAGCCCAGAGTGTCAGGATAATTGTATATCGCTATCAGTGAACCAAGTTAAAATCACACCTCCTCCCTTTGTACCATATGCATTCAGAGATTATGAGGATGTATTTTCTGTATTGGAATCAGAGAAATTACCCCCTCATAGAAAGTACGATTGCCCCATAGACTTAGTACCGGATTCTCGCCTCCCTAAGGGGAGAATATTTAACCTCTCTGGTCCAGAACGTCAGGCCATGAAAGACTACATAACAGACAGTTTGCAAAAAGGGTTTATTGACCATCCACCTCGCCAGTGGGGGCCGGGTTCTTTTTTGTGGAAAAGAAAGAAGGTGGTCTCAGACCTTGCATTGATTACCGTGAGTTAAACGCAATCACTGTGAAAAAACAGTATTCGCTTCCACTAATTCCTGATCTTTATAATCAGCTGTTGGGAGCCCGTTGGTTTACTAAACTTGACCTCCGAGGAGCATATAATCTTGTCCGTATAAGAAAGGGAGATGAGTGGAAGACTGCGTTTAACACACCCCTCTGCCACTTTGAGTATCTCGTAATGCTGTTCGGGCTTAGTACTGCATCGGCAGTGTTTCAGAATTTTGTGAACGAGATTTTCAGAGATATTAGTGGTGTTTATGTGGTCGTTTATTTGGACGACATCCTGATTTACTCTTCTGACATTGTGACGCACGTCCAACACGTCTGCTCTGTCCTCCAGAGACTCAGAGAGCATTCTTTATTCGCCAAACTACGGTAGATAAATGTGTCTTCATGGCTCAGGAGATACAGCTTCTGGGGTATATTTTGTCGGCTGAAGGGTTTCACATGGATCCTTCTAAAATTCAACCCATTAAGGAATGGGTACAACCCCAGTCTCTAAAGGCACTGCAGCGATTTTTGGGTTTCGCTAATACTATTGTAAATTTATTAAAGCTTTTTCCGAGATAGCCAAACCACTCACTGATTTGACTCGGAAAGGGGCGGATGTGTTTAACTGGAAGCCTGAAGCACTTCATGCATTTTCTGCCTTAAAGAAATGTTTTTCCTCTAACCCGTTATTGGTTCAGCCTGATCTGGACCGCCCCTTTATTGTAGAGGTAGATGCCTCTGAAGTTGGAGTCGGAGCAGTGCTATCGCAAGGCACTGCATCCCTCACTCAACTTCGTCCGTGTGCCTTCTTTTCCCGAAAATTCTCTTCCACTGAGGGGAATTATGATATAGGTAATCGGGAATTGTTAGCAATCAAATGGGCCTTTGAGGAATGGCGCCACTTCCTCGAAGGTGCCAAACATAAGATAACTGTAATTACTGACCACAAGAACCTGACCTACTTGGAGTCAGCAAAAAGACTGAATCTTAGACAGGCAAGGTGGGCCTTGTTCTTTTCTAGGTTTGATTTTGTGATTACTTTTCGACCGGGTACTAAAAATGTAAGGGCTGATGCCCTTTCTCGAAGTGTTTGCCCCTCACAGGTCGAGGACTCTGAACCAACTCCAATACTAGCCAAGGGAATTGTTATTTCAGCTGTATCCTTGGATCTTCTGGAAGAAATCCGTAGATCCCCAGAACAGGCACCTAACACTACTCCTCCCCAAAAACTATTTGTTCTGGCCTCATTCCTCCTTCAAGTTCTGAAGGAATCACATGATTCCGTCCTTGCAGGGCATCCAGGCATCAAAAACACCATCAGACTTGTAACTAGGAATTTTTGGTGGCCAACTGTAGTAAAGGACTGTAAGGACTATGTACTGGCCTGTGAAACCTGTGCTCGTGCTAAAGCCCGGGTCTCACATAGCGATACACCAGCGATCCCGACAACGATCAGGATTGCTGGTGTGTCGCTACATGATCGCTGCTGAGCTGCCAAACAGGCAGCTCAGGCAGCGATCAGCACAGCGACACTGCGGGTAACATCGCTTAGTTACCCGCAGTGTACGTTGGATATCAGCGCACTGATGCAGGGAGCTGGTAACCAAGGTACACGTCGGGTTTCCAGGCGCTGCGCGGTGCCTGGAAACCCGCTGTGTACCTTGGTTACCAGCTCCCTGCATCAGGGTGCTGATATCCAAGGTACACAGCGGGTTTCCAGGCACAGCCCAGCGCCTGGAAACCCGCTGTGTACCTTGGTTACCAGCGGATCGGTGGTCTCCCGCCTGTCACACGCAGCGATGCGTGCCTGCCAGCGGGATACCAGCGATCAAAAAAATGTCCAGGACATTCAGCGAAGATCAGCGATACCCAGCAGGGGGGCTGATCGTCGCTGAATGTCACACACAGCAATATCGCTGGGGAGATCGCTGCTGTGTCACAAAACTAGTGACTCAGCAGCGATCTCGCTAGCCAGATCGCTGTGTGAGACGGGGGCTTAAGTCTCCCCATAATCTCCCTGTCGGGTGGCTCCAGTCCCTGCCTGCCCCTGAGAGTCCTTAGACCCATATCTTCATGGACTTATTACTGATCTGCCACTCTCAGAAGGGAAAACGCGTATCTGGGTATTGGTGGATAGATTCAGCAAGCAGTGTCATTTTGTTCCTCTGTCCGGATTACCTAATTCCGAGACCCTGAGCAAATTATTCATTACTCATGTTGTGCGATTGCATGGTATTCCTATGAATATCGTGTCTGATAGGGGTACCCAGTTTGTTTCGAAATTTGGAGGGCATTCTGTAAACGAATTGGAATGGAATTGTCCTTTTCCTCTGCCTATCACCCTGAAACCAATGGTCAAACCGAACGCACCAACCAAGCGTTTGAGCAGAATCTACGTTGTTATGTCTCTGAGCATCAGTACGATTGGGTGGAACACCTACCGCTAGCAGAGTTTGCCATGAATAATCAGTACCAGGAGTCCATCAAGATTACCCCTTTCTACTGTAATCATAGGCTGCACCCACGTTTTGGTTCGTTCTCTTCTAGGATGTCAGATGTCCCTGGGGTAGAAAGAACCATAGACCAGTTAAAAACTACCTGGTCAGAAGTCAACGTAAACTTGAAAGGGGCTCAGACTAGACAGGCTTCGTCTGCTAATAGATATCGCTCCAAGGGCCCGGACCTGGGAGTTGGGGACAAAGTTTGGCTTTCTACCAGGAATATTAAGCTCAAAGTGCCATCTGCCAAGCTAGGTCCCAGGTTTATTGGTCCGTATGAAATTATTGAGGTGATTAATCCAGTAGCCTTTCGTCTGAAGCTCCCTCAATCATTTAAACTGCCCAATGCATTCCATAAGTCCTTTCTCAAATTGTACCGCTCTCCGATTCGTCCTGTCCAGTCCCCTCCTCCTCCGGTTTTGGTAGGGGGTGCTTTGGAATGCAAAGTCCAAAGGATCCTTGATTCCCGTTTAGTGAGAGGATCCGTTCAGTATCTGGTGCATTATACAAAAAAAGGTTGCACTCTATCGTGCCAAAGCAAGTCAATGTGAAATATGAAACATGAATAGCAATATGGCTTTTGATTATTAGAAAAAAATGAATGAGACGCTTTGCACAAAATTTGGCCAAATAATGCCTGCCCATACACCAACGTCAAGGTGGTCTCAGAACGTATGGGTCCCTGCCTATGTGAACATACCTCTATTAGGCTGATATCTGAATTCCTGGGTGAATGTGGACACCTCTGTCAGTAAAGCTTGCCTTTTCTGGGTGAGCAGGAACCTCCTATAATTAAAATCACCACATGGTGATGGGCGGAGTGCTCGGTCAGTAAGCTAACATAGAAGTAAAAGAAAACTAACTGGCACATCCAAACAAGTGTGAATTAGGTGCAAACCAGGAGCAGCTACCTCCATAGACAATATACAAAAAAAGGTTGCACTCTATCGTGCCAAAGCAAGTCAATGTGAAATATGAAACATGAATAGCAATATGGCTTTTGAATATTAGAAAAAAATGAATGAGACGCTTTGCACAAAATTTGGCCAAATAATGCCTGCCCATACACCAACGTCAAGGTGGTCTCAGAACGTATGGGTCCCTGCCTATGTGAACATACCTCTATTAGGCTGATATCTGAATTCCTGGGTGAATGTGGACACCTCTGTCAGTAAAGCTTGCCTTTTGTGGACAC
Source organism: Oophaga sylvatica (assembly GCA_033576555.1). Lineage (NCBI taxonomy): Eukaryota > Metazoa > Chordata > Amphibia > Anura > Dendrobatidae > Oophaga > Oophaga sylvatica. The sequence goes on from JARQOD010000005.1 coordinate 299,619,919, forward strand.
CAAAACAGAAGATAACTGTAATTACTGACCACAAGAACCTGACCTACTTGGAGTCAGCAAAAAGACTGAATCTTAGACAGGCAAGGTGGGCCTTGTTCTTTTCTAGGTTTGATTTTGTGATTACTTTTCGACCGGGTACTAAAAATGTAAGGGCTGATGCCCTTTCTCGAAGTGTTTGCCCCTCACAGGTCGAGGACTCTGAACCAACTCCAATACTAGCCAAGGGAATTGTTATTTCAGCTGTATCCTTGGATCTTCTGGAAGAAATCCGTAGATCCCCAGAACAGGCACCTAACACTACTCCTCCCCAAAAAATATTTGTTCTGGCCTCATTCCTCCTTCAAGTTCTGAAGGAATCACATGATTCCGTCCTTGCAGGGCATCCAGGCATCAAAAACACCATCAGACTTGTAACTAGGAATTTTTGGTGGCCAACTGTAGTAAAGGACTGTAAGGACTATGTACTGGCCTGTGAAACCTGTGCTCGTGCTAAAGCCCGGGTCTCACATAGCGATACACCAGCGATCCCGACAACGATCAGGATCGCTGGTGTGTCGCTACATGATCGCTGCTGAGCTGCCAAACAGGCAGCTCAGGCAGCGATCAGCACAGCGACACTGCGGGTAACATCGCTTAGTTACCCGCAGTGTACGTTGGATATCAGCGCACTGATGCAGGGAGCTGGTAACCAAGGTACACGTCGGGTTTCCAGGCGCTGCGCGGTGCCTGGAAACCCGCTGTGTACCTTGGTTACCAGCTCCCTGCATCAGGGTGCTGATATCCAAGGTACACAGCGGGTTTCCAGGCACAGCCCAGCGCCTGGAAACCCGCTGTGTACCTTGGTTACCAGCGGATCGGTGGTCTCCCGCCTGTCACACGCAGCGATGCGTGCCTGCCAGCGGGATACCAGCGATCAAAAAAATGTCCAGGACATTCAGCGAAGATCAGCGATACCCAGCAGGGGGGCTGATCGTCGCTGAATGTCACACACAGCAATATCGCTGGGGAGATCGCTGCTGTGTCACAAAACTAGTGACTCAGCAGCGATCTCGCTAGCCAGATCGCTGTGTGAGACGGGGGCTTAAGTCTCCCCATAATCTCCCTGTCGGGTGGCTCCAGTCCCTGCCTGCCCCTGAGAGTCCTTGGACCCATATCTTCATGGACTTTATTACTGATCTGCCACTCTCAGAAGGGAAAACGCGTATCTGGGTATTGGTGGATAGATTCAGCAAGCAGTGTCATTTTGTTCCTCTGTCCGGATTACCTAATTCCGAGACCCTGAGCAAATTATTCATTACTCATGTTGTGCGATTGCATGGTATTCCTATGAATATCGTGTCTGATAGGGGTACCCAGTTTGTTTCGAAATTTTGGAGGGCATTCTGTAAACGAATTGGAATGGAATTGTCCTTTTCCTCTGCCTATCACCCTGAAACCAATGGTCAAACCGAACGCACCAACCAAGCGTTTGAGCAGAATCTACGTTGTTATGTCTCTGAGCATCAGTACGATTGGTGGAACACCTACCGCTAGCAGAGTTTGCCATGAATAATCAGTACCAGGAGTCCATCAAGACTACCACTTTCTACTGTAATCATAGGCTGCACCCACGTTTTGGTTCGTTCTCTTCTAGGATGTCAGATGTCCCTGGGGTAGAAAGAACCATAGACCAGTTAAAAACTACTTGGTCAGAAGTCAACGTAAACTTGAAAGGGGCTCAGACTAGACAGGCTTCGTCTGCTAATAGACAGTGCTCCAAGGGCCCGGACCTGGGAGTTGGGGACAAAGTTTGGCTTTCTACCAGGAATATTAAGCTCAAAGTGCCATCTGCCAAGCTAGGTCCCAGGTTTATTGGTCCGTATGAAATTATTGAGGTGATTAATCCAGTAGCCTTTCGTCTGAAGCTCCCTCAATCATTTAAACTGCCCAATGCATTCCATAAGTCCTTTCTCAAATTGTACCGCTCTCCGATTCGTCCTGTCCAGTCCCCTCCTCCTCCGGTTTTGGTAGGGGGTGCTTTGGAATGCAAAGTCCAAAGGATCCTTGATTCCCGTTTAGTGAGAGGATCCGTGCAGTATCTGGTGCATTATACAAAAAAAGGTTGCACTCTATCGTGCCAAAGCAAGTCAATGTGAAATATGAAACATGAATAGCAATATGGCTTTTGATTATTAGAAAAAAATGAATGAGACGCTTTGCACAAAATTTGGCCAAATAATGCCTGCCCATACACCAACGTCAAGGTGGTCTCAGAACGTATGGGTCCCTGCCTATGTGAACATACCTCTATTAGGCTGATATCTGAATTCCTGGGTGAATGTGGACACCTCTGTCAGTAAAGCTTGCCTTTTCTGGGTGAGCAGGAACCTGCTATAATTAAAATCACCACATGGTGATGGGCGGAGTGCTCGGTCAGTAAGCTAACATAGAAGTAAAAGAAAACTGATGGCACATCCAACCAGTGTGAATTAGGTGCAAACCAGGAGCAGCTACCTCCATAGACAATATACAAAAAAAGGTTGCACTCTATCGTGCCAAAGCAAGTCAATGTGAAATATGAAACATGAATAGCAATATGGCTTTTGAATATTAGAAAAAAATGAATGAGACGCTTTGCACAAAATTTGGCCAAATAATGCCTGCCCATACACCAACGTCAAGGTGGTCTCAGAACGTATGGGTCCCTGCCTATGTGAACATACCTCTATTAGGCTGATATCTGAATTCCTGGGTGAATGTGGACACCTCTGTCAGTAAAGCTTGCCTTTTCTGGGTGAGCAGGAACCTGCTATAATTAAAATCACCACATGGTGATGGGCGGAGTGCTCGGTCAGTAAGCTAACATAGAAGTAAAAGAAAACTGACTGGCACATCCAAACCAGTGTGAATTAGGTGCAAACCAGGAGCAGCTACCTCCATAGACAATATACAAAAAAGGTTGCACTCTATCGTGCCAAAGCAAGTCAATGTGAAATATGAAACATGAATAGCAATATGGCTTTTGAATATTAGAAAAAAATGAATGAGACGCTTTGCACAGAATTTGGCCAAATAATGCCTGCCCATACACCAATGTCAAAGTGGTCTCAGAACGTATGGGTCCCTGCCTATGTGAACATACCTCTATTAGGCTGATATCTGAATTCCTGGGTGAATGTGGACACCTCTGTCAGTAAAGCTTGCCTTTTGTGGACACCAAAACAGAAGATAACTGTAATTACTGACCACAAGAACCTGACCTACTTGGAGTCAGCAAAAAGACTGAATCTTAGACAGGCAAGGTGGGCCTTGTTCTTTTCTAGGTTTGATTTTGTGATTACTTTTCGACCGGGTACTAAAAATGTAAGGGCTGATGCCCTTTCTCGAAGTGTTTGCCCCTCACAGGTCGAGGACTCTGAACCAACTCCAATACTAGCCAAGGGAATTGTTATTTCAGCTGTATCCTTGGATCTTCTGGAAGAAATCCGTAGATCCCCAGAACAGGCACCTAACACTACTCCTCCCCAAAAACTATTTGTTCTGGCCTCATTCCTCCTTCAAGTTCTGAAGGAATCACATGATTCCGTCCTTGCAGGGCATCCGGGCATCAAAAACACCATCAGACTTGTAACTAGGAATTTGTGGTGGCCAACTGTAGTAAAGGACTGTAAGGACTATGTACTGGCCTGTGAAACCTGTGCTCGTGCTAAAGCCCGGGTCTCACATAGCGATACACCAGCGATCCCGACAACGATCAGGATCGCTGGTGTGTCGCTACATGATCGCTGCTGAGCTGCCAAACAGGCAGCTCAGGCAGCGATCAGCACAGCGACACTGCGGGTAACATCGCTTAGTTACCCGCAGTGTACGTTGGATATCAGCGCACTGATGCAGGGAGCTGGTAACCAAGGTACACGTCGGGTTTCCAGGCGCTGCGCGGTGCCTGGAAACCCGCTGTGTACCTTGGTTACCAGCTCCCTGCATCAGGGTGCTGATATCCAAGGTACACAGCGGGTTTCCAGGCACAGCCCAGCGCCTGGAAACCCGCTGTGTACCTTGGTTACCAGCGGATCGGTGGTCTCCCGCCTGTCACACGCAGCGATGCGTGCCTGCCAGCGGGATACCAGCAATCAAAAAAATGTCCAGGACATTCAGCGAAGATCAGCGATACCCAGCAGGGGGGCTGATCGTCGCTGAATGTCACACACAGCAATATCGCTGGGGAGATCGCTGCTGTGTCACAAAACTAGTGACTCAGCAGCGATCTCGCTAGCCAGATCGCTGTGTGAGACGGGGGCTTAAGTCTCCCCATAATCTCCCTGTCGGGTGGCTCCAGTCCCTGCCTGCCCCTGAGAGTCCTTGGACCCATATCTTCATGGACTTTATTACTGATCTGCCACTCTCAGAAGGGAAAACGCGTATCTGGGTGTTGGTGGATAGATTCAGCAAGCAGTGTCATTTTGTTCCTCTGTCCGGATTACCTAATTCCGAGACCCTGAGCAAATTATTCATTACTCATGTTGTGCGATTGCATGGTATTCCTATGAATATCGTGTCTGATAGGGGTACCCAGTTTGTTTCGAAATTTTGGAGGGCATTCTGTAAACGAATTGGAATGGAATTGTCCTTTTCCTCTGCCTATCACCCTGAAACCAATGGTCAAACCGAACGCACCAACCAAGCGTTTGAGCAGAATCTACGTTGTTATGTCTCTGAGCATCAGTCCGATTGGGTGGAACACCTACCGCTAGCAGAGTTTGCCATGAATAATCAGTACCAGGAGTCCATCAAGACTACCCCTTTCTACTGTAATCATAGGCTGCACCCACGTTTTGGTTCGTTCTCTTCTAGGATGTCAGATGTCCCTGGGGTAGAAAGAACCATAGACCAGTTAAAAACTACCTGGTCAGAAGTCAACGTAAACTTGAAAGGGGCTCAGACTAGACAGGCTTCGTCTGCTAATAGACAGCGCTCCAAGGGCCCGGACCTGGGAGTTGGGGACAAAGTTTGGCTTTCTACCAGGAATATTAAGCTCAAAGTGCCATCTGCCAAGCTAGGTCCCAGGTTTATTGGTCCGTATGAAATTATTGAGGTGATTAATCCAGTAGCCTTTCGTCTGAAGCCCCTCAATCATTTAAACTGCCCAATGCATTCCATAAGTCCTTTCTCAAATTGTACCGCTCTCCGATTCGTCCTGTCCAGTCCCCTCCTCCTCCGGTTTTGGTAGGGGGTGCTTTGGAATGCAAAGTCCAAAGGATCCTTGATTCCCGTTTAGTGAGAGGATCCGTGCAGTATCTGGTGCATTGGAAGGGCTATGGTCCGGAGGAAAGGTCCTGGGTGCCTGCCAGTAACGTCCATGCCAAGGGTTTGATCAGGAAGTTTCATCTCCCTCATCCCAACAAACCGGGTTTTGAGGGTCCAGAGGCCCCTCTTAGAGGGAGGGGTAGTGTCACGTCACAGTTGGATTCAGTGGCTGGTGTTCCTGCCTCGGCCGCTGGGAGGCGCCGGACTCCTTCGGCTGGTGGTGCCGGTGATAGGAGTGCGATATCCTCATATGGTTCCGCTCCTTTGACGCCGGCCTCTGTCACTGCGCATCGCCATGTTTCGCCTGTGGGTAATGTTGGTGACAGAGAAGGGGTCTCTGCACAGGCGTCTGGTGGGCGTAGGCTTCGCTCTTCTGTGAGAGGTGAAGTGGTTGGTGTCAGTCATGCATCACCATCTGTCCTGGTTCAGGGGGCGGTCCAGATGAGGTCATCAGACTGTGAGCCTGTGAGAGGTAGCCATGCCCTTCAAATGCCTTGGAGCCTGGCTTGTAGGCCGCCAAATATAGTCTTGGTTTCCCCAGTGTGCTAGTTTGTTTTGCTATTGTATTTCTGACCTTTGCCTGGATTTCTGACTGTTCTACTGCCTGCCGATTTTGTACCTCTGCTGTCCGCCTGGTTTTGACTTGAACTTTAGCCTGAATTTCTGACCCTTCTACTGCCTGCCGATTTTGTACTTTTGCTCCCCTCCTGGTTTTGACCCTTGGACTTCTGACTACGCATTTGGTCTCACTTTTTATTCCCGTCCTAGCGTCCTTCCTACTCCGGTCCACTGCTCTCATAGGCAGCTTCCCTCTGGGCTTCGCTGTAATTCCAGATCCCTGTATAGGGGTAAAGGGTCTCGGGGTTTCTCGGGGTGCTGTCTTACCTGCAGTTCAGACCTGCAGTGGGCGGACGCCACACTAAGACACAGGATCTGTGATACACACAACAATAGATCTAGTTATGTTATAGCTTTCAGTGGTAACTGATTTTCAGAGGTTTAAACCAGGGGTGGGGAACCTCAAGCCCCAGGGCCATTTACGGCCCTCGATGACCTTTTATCTGGCCCCCGGGCAGATTCTCAGGGACCACAGTGCTTTGGCAAGGAGCTGTATTTTGATTGCCACCAGCTCATTAATTTCTTCTTGCTCTGTAAGCACACACGCAGTGTTCACTACTGAACACTGAAGGGCATGCAATGCAAGATTACGCCTTGAGACCAGTGCCAGAGTCAGGATGTACTTTGTGGGCGGAGTTTGTACGGCCCTCGAAGGATGGTATAAATATCCAAATGGCCCTTGGCAGAAAAAAGATTCCCCACCCCTGGTTTAAGCAGTGAGCAGCCCCAACCAAGGCTGACAGCAGAAAGAAAGACAAACTAACAGGGATTTAACCCCAAAGCTAAACTAACAGGGATTTAACCCCAAAGCTTCTGGACTGGCCAGAGAAACAAATCCCAGGAATAATATAGAGCTACTGAATAGTCACTAGGCATCGGCCAACTCTCTACACAGTAGTAGAGGGGACAGGCATTGGCATAGATGTTACTGTTGAGGAATCTTGAAGGGGTTGTCCAGTCCAGTATATTGAGTGCCGCTACGCCCAACTAGTGGACTTGGCCTTCAAGTGGGTACAATTGTATTGAGCGAGGCCGCACCCATCAGAGATGGGTTCTGCTTGGGAGTATGCATATTGAATACTTGACCAAAGTTCCTGGGGCAGACAACCCTTGCAAGACACAATGCGCTGGACCTGGACCTTTTTCTTGTGTTTAAGGAACAAAAAAAAGTCCATGATTTTACTATGAATTTATTACTATCATGAATAAATATGAAACAGTTTTGCGAAAGATATGCATCAGATAACTATGATTATGGTAAATCATCTAACGTCCTAAGGACACATGAGTGACTGAGACACAAGGTCACATACTTGATCGTGAGAGGAAAGCTAGATGTTATTCTAACATTTAGAAAAGGTGAAGGCACATTAAGGCAAAGGTCTCAGGCAAGCACATATTGAAATATGAGAATCAAACAGAAATAATGCTTTGAAAGATATAATGCAACCATTATTGTCTCAAACCAAACAACAGAAAACACTTGAGGAAGAGGAGTGAGTTAGTGGGTCCCAGGGTGCTCTGATGTCGAGCATACACCAACAGTATTTTCAGCGAGTTTCTGGAAGGGAAATAGCCTGATTGCCTCCCAGATCACATTCAAGATACTTGGTTTTGCACTGAAAATGGTCCGAGTTTACTTTGTATTGAAAATTAATTTTAAAAACCATGATTGTTTTTCAAGCTGAAGGAGCTTGTTACAGATTGTGATTGTAATTATGATGATTTTACCACTCACAGTAATTTATGCTTCAGTTTTCATCTCAGTATTGTAAGCAATAGACTGATATTACTTTTGCTCTTCAGTGCTCATTTTGGTTTTGCTGGGTGTACCTTAGTATTAAGTTACAGGTGCAACTCACAAAATTAGACTATCATCAAAAAGTTAATTTATTTCAGTTCTTCAATACAAAAAGTGAAACTCATATATTATATAGAATCATTACAGACAGATATATTTCTAGTGTTTAGTTCTGTTAATGTTGATGATTATGTCTTACAGCCAATGAACACCCAAAAGTCATTATCTCAGTAAATTAGAATACTTTATAACCCCAGCTTGAAAAATGATTTTAGAATCCGAAATGTTGGCATACTGAAATGTATGTTCAGTAAATGCACTCAGTACTTGATTGGGGCTCCGTTTGCATCAATTGCTGAATCAATGCGGCGTGGCATGGAGGCAATCAGCCTGTGGCACTGCTGAGGTGTTATGGAAGCCCAGGTTGCTTTGAAAGAAGCCTTTAGCTCATCTGCATTGTTGGGTCTTGTCTCTCTCATCTTCCTCTTGAGAATAACCCAAAGATTCTCTATGGGGTTAAGGTCAGGAGAGTTTTCTGGCCAATTAAGCACAGTGATATTGTTGTTTTTAAACCAGGTATTGGTACTTTTGGCAGTGTGGACAGGTGCCAAGACCTGCTGGAGAATGAAATTTCCATCTCCAAAAAGCTTGTCAGCAGAGGGAAGCATGAAGTGCTCTAAAATTTCCTGGTAGACGACTGTGCTGACTTTTGTCTTGATAAAACACAGTGGACCTACACCAGCTGAGGACATGGTTTCCCAAACCATCACTGATTGTGGAAACTTCACACTAGACCTCAAGCAGCTTGGATTGTGTGCCACTCCACTCTTCCTCCAGACTCTGGGCCCTTGATGTCCAAGGTCTAGTGTGAAGTATCCACACAGTATACACATCCATTTGACACTTCTAGCGTTGTCCATTTTTTTCTTGTACATCTCACTGACCCATAGAGATAGTCTATGGTCACACTATCAGCATTTGGTTAGTACTTTACATTAATATTTGTAAGCCAAAACCAGGAGTGGAACAATCTGAGGAAAAGGGTAATAGAAACACGTCACCACTCCTGGTTTTGGCTTACAAATACTGATGTGAAATATTGACCAAATACTGATAGTGTGATCATAGCCTCAGATTGAGACATTCACATATCAGTTGTAAAAATGTCAGTGTCTCCAGTCAGTCATTTATCCTGCGCTCTCCGCTGAGCACTTACCTCAAAGTTTCCATTTAAATCCCCCAAAACGCGATTCAGATAAAACCCTAATGGAACCATTTACTATATTTAAGCAGATGGAGTCACTTTGGACTCCATATCACCTTTAAATCAGCAGTGTCCGACTTTTTACGTGTCTTTTTATTGCACGGAAGGGTAGTTGACCACATTTATGTGCATACCTAAAAAGATAGACAACATTGGGAAAGCCAGACAGAGTCCAAATTGACTTCATCACCCTCTTTAAAAGCAAATGGTTCTGTCAGGCAAAATGTCCACAAAATGTCCACTGCATGCTTATGTAAGGGGGTCAGGGTAGTTGTCCTTGAACCTCTGCGCATGTCTCGGTGTAAAGTTATAAAATGTATATATATATATATATATATATATTTAATGGTATTACGTAATGTCGTTGGTATATGTAAATATGATGTTATGTATGTTTATTACAAGGAAAGGGTAATATTAGGATTTAATCACTAAATGGAGATATTGAACATAATGTAGGATAGGGTCTTAACAATAGTGTAAGTAGTTAAAAATTAGGAGGGGTTAGTTTGGTAAGGGTAAGAAAGCTTCCTGGTTAAGTTTAGTTGGGCCTGAGCACCCAAAGCTCAGGTATGGGCTTAGGCTGGTTTCACACATCCGGCGGGCGCCTTGCGGCGCCCCCGGCATTTTGCCGCAGCGCCGCATCTGAAAACCTTTCACACTTCCGGCGGGCAAAATGCGTTTTTTTGCCGGATGGTTTCTGATGCTTGGAGAGATCAGAAACCATCCGGCAAAAACAAAAAACGTTACATGCAGCGTTTTTCGTGGACGCCGCAATGTACATTTGCGCCGCATCCGGACAAAACCGCATGCAACGCATTGACATGCGGCGCCATCCGGCACTAATGCATGTCAATGCGAAAAAAGCCGCATGCGGCGCATCAGATTTTCAGATGCGGCGCTGCGGCAAAATGCCGGGGGTGCCGCAAGGTGCCCGCCGGATGTGTGAAAGAGGCCTTACGTGCCCAGGAGTTTAGTTGATACCCCATAACGCTGAGTTCAAGGGAAGAGCCCAGCCATCCAAAGTGAGAGGAGCAGCGTAGTTGCAGCTGCAGAAGTTCTAGAAGTGTGAGCTATAGAAGAAGTCACGGCAAGACAGACGGGCAGGTCGCTCACTATGTGGCAGGTGATCGCATGGGCTGAGGCCCTCAGAACCGGGGCAAAACGGCTGAGGGAACTCCCGATCGCAGAGAATCTACACAGGGAGGACACTGGAAAACCGTGTGATATGGTGGGACCCGGTCTCAAGCCGTGTGACAGAGAGAGGAGAGAAGGGAAAGCTGAAGTGACGTATAATGTGAAACCTGTTGTTAATGCTGTAATGGATCTGGATGTGCTGCAAAGATATGAGAGTAAAGTTTTGCGTTGGACTGTGTCTCTGTTTATTCACAAGCGACCGAAGGAGTCCTGCAGGAACAGAGAGGAGGCCCTGTTGGCGCAGCAAATGGAGAGGCAAGTATGCTGCCAGGAAAATGTGGTTTATATGTAGGTGGGAGGCCAGGGCATGCAAAGCTCAATAAGCTCAGCCATGACTACAGCCCTGGCCTACCCTTACACTTATGTCTGGAAAACACAACAGGGGTCAAACTTCTAACTATACAATTAGATGAATCCATCAAGAGGTCTAGTTTTCAAAATAGGGTCACTTTCTGTGTTTTTCTGCTGTCCCATCACCTTAGCGGCTCTGCAAATGGTTCCCACAAAATAATTCAGCAAAATCTACATTCCAAAAGTCAAATAGTGCACTTTCCCTAAAGAGCCCCGAATAGTTTCTGATGAAATATGAGGTATCACCACATTTGTGAGACATTGTGGAACAAATTATGGGGTCTATTTTCTCTTGGTGAAAATTAAATATTTGCAGCTAATATAACACTTTTGTAGTAAAAATCTATTTTTTTTTATAAAATTCTGTGAGGTACATTTTGGTTCTAAACAATCATTACATCTGTAGATAAATTCTTTTAGCAGTGTAATTACCAAAACGGGGTTCCCTGTGGGGGAGTTTGCAGTACTGGCTCTTCTAATGGTGCCTAAATCTATTAGAAATAAGCCAAATAGTGCTCTTTCTTTACTGATCAAACATTATACCATAAAAGCAAAAAATGGACATTCAGCAAATATAAAACTAAATAAATGTTGAAAATGTTTAAATCTTTATTGAAATAAAACGATACAAACATGGATTAAAAATGAATCATATGGCAGAGAGGAGTCACCAGATGGAACAGGCATAGAGAATTTCAATGAGAAAAAAAGAATAGAAAACATTAATCATTGATGAAAACATATCATACTGTATATATGAGCATCAACAAGTATTTAGCTATAATTGTTATAAAGAACAAATAAATATATGGGCTGGTGTATGGTCAGGGGAATAACTGCAAGTGCTGAGGTATATAACTGTGAAGAAATTGTAGTAAAAAGTATTGTGAAATCACACTAATAAAGGATCAAAAACTGTCCAAGGTCTGAAGTATATCAGCAAGTAGTTATGAGCAAGCACTACAATGCTCTGGTGCTCGTTGTTCGGGTCGAGCAAATTGGAATGCCCAATGTAAGTCTATGGGAAACTTGAGCATTTTTCCGGCGGTCTGCAGAGGAACTAAAAATTGCGGAAATCGATGGGAACAGTGCTCAAATGACATGGGAACAGCATGGGGAAGACCCCTGTAAGCAGTTCTGACTCCCAGGTCACTGCTGTGAACAATTTTGTCACAGTCTTATGCCACTTTTACAGACTCACAATTAAACATACAAAAATAAAACCAAAATGGATTTTCCTGGGAAATATGTTAAGGAATATCTTTTCCAGTGTAATGACTTGTATAAGGAAAAATAAATAACCAAAACCAAAAATACTAGCCCACACTTTGGGCTATGTTCACAAGCAGCATTTTTGATGCGCTTTTCAACTTTAGCATTGCTTTCAACCAAGACAAATGCATTCACTGGGAAATGTAATTTTAACATTTTACAACCTTATCTGGCCATGTGGTGACACATCATAAAGCTTATTTTTATAGGGCCATCAGGCGGCTTTTACTATTCTTAAGGAACCAGCAGTGGGCCTTCACTATTCTTAGAGAGCCATCAGCTGGTTATGCATTGTTGCTCCCATTATTAAACAGTGGGTTCCTATACTGTTATTTTGTATGCAGTGGGTGGCAGGGCTGCCCAAAATTTGGACACACCCCAATACCCCTTTGAAGAGACGTACAAGAGGGCCTCCTGAAAACAAGGTTCACATTATTAGTAAGTTGGTACTCCCATACTGTTTGCATTTGCATTGAATGCAAGGCCTGCCCAAAATTTGGAAGCACCAAAACACCCTTTTGAAGAGACCTACAGGAGGGCCTCCTGAAAACAATGTTCCCATTATTAGGAAGTGGGTTTCCCATACTGTTTGCCTATGCAGTGAATGCAAGATCTGCCCAAAATTTAGACGCACCCCAATACCCCATTGAAGAGACGTACAGGAGGGCCTCCTGAAAACAATGTTCCCATTATTAGGAAGTGGATCTCCCATACTGTATGCCTTTGCAGTGAATGCAAGGTCTGCCCCAAATTTAGATGCACCCCAATACCCCTATGAAGAGACCTACAGGAAGGCCTACTGAAAACAATGTTCCCATTATTAGTAAGTTGGTACTCCCATACTGTTTGCCTTTGCATTGAATGCAAGGCTTGCCCAAAATTTGGACCCACCATAACACCCCTTTGAAAAGACGTACAGGAGGGCCTCCTGAAAACAATGCTCCCATTATTAGAAAGTGGGTCTCCCATACTGTTTGCCTATGCAGTGAATGCAAGGCCTGCCCAAAATTTAGTCGCATCATAATATCCCTTTGAAGAGACGTACAGCAGGGCCTCCTGAAGACAACGTTCCCATTATAAGAAAGTGGGTTTCCCATACTGTTTGCCTGTGCAGTGAATGCAAGGGCTGCTAAAAATTTGGACGCACCATAATACTCGTTTGAAGAGATGTACAGGAGGGCCTCCTGAAAACAATGTTCCCAATCCCATTATTAGAAAGTGGGTCTCCCATACTGTTTGCCTATGCAGTGAATGCAAGGACTGCCCAAAATTTAGACGCACTATAATAACCCTTTGAAGAGACATACAGCAGGGCATCCTGAAGACAATGTTCCTATTATTAGGAAGTGGGTCTCCCATAACTGTTTGGCTATGCAGTGAATGCAAGGGCTGCCAAAAATTTGGACGCACCATAATACCCCTTTGAAGAGGCGTACAGGAGGGCCTCCTGAAAACTATGCTCCCATTATTAGGAAGTGGTTCTCCCATACTGTTTGCCTATGCAGTGAATGCAAGGCCTGCCCAAAATTTAGACGCATCCCAATACTCGTTTGAAGAGACGTACAGGAGAGCCTCCTGAAAACAATGTTCCCATTATTAGGAAGTGAGTCTCCCATACTGTTTGCCTATAAAGTGAATGCAAGGCCTGCCCAAAATTTAGACGCACCATAATACCCCTTTGTATAGAAGTACAGCAGGGCCTCCTGAAGACAATGTTCCCATTATTAGGAAGTGGGTCTCCCATACTGTTTGCCTATGCAGTGAATGCAAGGCCTGCCAAAAATTTAGATGCACCCCAATACCCCTTTGAAGAGATGTACAGGAGGGCCTCTTGAAAACAACATTCCCATTATTAGGAAGTTGGTCTCCCATACTGTTTGCCTGTGCAGTGAATGTAAGGGCTGCCAAAAATTTGGACGCACCATAATACCCCTTTGAAGAGACGTACAGCAAGGCCTCCTGAAAACAATGTTCCCATTATTAGGAAGTGGGTCTCCCATACTGTTTGCCTATGCAGTGAATGCAAGGGCTGCCAAAAATTTGGAGGCACTCCAATGCCCCTTGGAAGAGAAGTGAAGGAGGCCTCATTAAAAAATGTTCCCATTACAAAGGAGCGGGTCTCCTATACTTGTAATGCCCATGCACTAAGTGTATGGGCTGACAAACATTTACCCCTGTGGGGTATACATGAATATACTGTATGCCAGCAAACGCTGCTGTAGCATGGCAAGGGCGGCGGAAGCTGTAGCTGACTTTCAAAATTGGTCACACAGGGGGCGTACTTTAACAAGCAGATCCACATAGGTTTTGAGAAACACTGTTCCTGGACCTTGGTTTTCGGCCCACAAAGTTGGGTGCTTTGCTGCCATGTGCTTGATCATGCTGGTGGTGGTCAGGCTGGTAGTTTTGCTACCCCTGCGGATGCTGGCCTGGCAGGTGGTGCATATGGCCTTTTTGGGGCTATAGGCAGAGTCTTTAAAAAAACAATCAGATTCAGGAAGACTTAACAGTTGTACTGGCAACTTCTGTCATGTTGGTGTTACGGGGAACGGTTGCCCGCCTTCTGTCTGTGGCCAACACATTGCTTCTTCCTGCTTTTGAAGTGCTACGCCTCCCTCCCCCTGTGTGCTGCTGACCTCGCTCTGAATGTCCTCCTGCCAGGTTGGGTCAGTTACTATATCATGCACCACCTCCTCTTCCACTTCCGCACCCTGGTCCTCCTCCTGACTTTCTGGCAATTGTGTCTCTTCATAGTCCAACTCTTGTGACACTTTCCCACCGTCTCCTTCATGTGACCATGGCTACTCAAATATTTGGGCATCGCTACATGCGATCTACTCCTGCCAAATGGAAAAGTGAACAGCTCTTCGGAGTGTCCAAGTGCCGGATCAGTTGTCTCTGGGCACTCGCCATGGTGGGAGGAAGGAGTATCAGGGTGAGGAATATGTGGTCCAGACTCACAGCTACTGATACTTGACCGTGTGGAAGACAGGATGGTGGTGGCAAAGTGACTGGAAGCATTATGCACTATCCAACCAACCTTTTGACACTGCTCTGAGCTCAATAGTGGTGTGCTGCTGCGGTCCCCTAGTAATTGAGACCGGAAGGTCAGGCGAGAAGATGTGGGTGTTTGTTGTGGCACATTTTCAGCTTGCCAACGGCCTCGGCCTGGGCCTCTTCATGCACCATCACCATCACATTCAGTTCCCCATCCCTTGCCACGCGCCTTGCCCATTTCAAGTGGAAGGTAATATTTTCCACGTTCACTGCAAATGGCTGAATTTGGAGCGAACGTATATGTGATCCCTGTGATGGAAAACCACAGTTTGAAATATCTGGCCTGTAGGTAGCTAGGTTTTTTTTTCAGCAAAAATGGTGTCAATAACTTCACTAAGATACTGCAACAAAATGTAAATGGAGGCCTGAAATGGCACAATTTTGAGTACACTGATATGTGATCCGTGTGATGAAAAAACCATAGTTTGAAATATGTGGCCTGTAGGTAAAAAAAAAATTCAGAAAAATTGTGTCAATAACTTCACTAAGATACTGCAACAAAATGTAAATGGAGGCCTGAAATGGCACAATTTTGAGTACACTGATATGTGATCCGTGTGATGAAAAAAACCACAGTTTGAAATATGTGGCCTGTAGGTAAAAAAAAAATTTCAGTAAAATGGTGTCAATAACTTCGCTAAGACACTGGAACAAAATATAAATGGAGGCCTGAAATGGCACAATTTTGAGCGCACTGGTATGTGATTCACCCAGTTTCAAATAGCTGTACTGTAGGTAACAATTTTTTTTCAGCAAACTTGTGTCAATAACTTTGCTAAGACACTGCAACAAAATTTTAATGGAAGCCTGAAATGGCACAATTTGAGCGCACTGATATGTGATTCGTGTGATGGACAAACCCCAGTTTGAAATATCTGGCCTGTAGGTAACTATTTTTTTTTCAGCAAACTGATGTCAATAGCTTTGCTAAGACACTGCAACAAAATGCAAATGGAGGCCTGAAATAGCACAATTTTGAGCGCACTGATATGTGATTCGTGTGAGGGATAAACCCCAGTTTAAAATAGTTGGTCTGTAGGTTACAATTTTTTTTTCCGCAAACTGTGTCAATATGTTGTGAACACCTTTAATCTGGCTTCTGAGGTTGGGCTCCCTCTGGTGGTTGCTTCTGGTAAAGGAGCTGCCCTGGCTAACAGAAGTTCATCACCTGACGGGATGATTGGAAATCAGGTGTTTCTGACTGGGGAGATATAATGCTTGCCGGTGATTTGTTTCTTCCTAGCCTCTTGGAAGTCTGCTTGCTCCCTGCTGTGTCCTGCATCTTTCAGATAAGTTATTTCGCTGTTTTAATCTGTTGCTTTTGTTTTCATTTTGCTTTTCTCAGTTTTCTGCCTTGCTGGAGTTAGTTCAGCCGGTATTCCCTGTGGGGACCCCTGCTGGACTCTGTTCATTTGCCCCAGCCTGCTTCAGTCTTTTCTGTGGTTTTAGTTCCCTGTTATTTCAGTATCTGTTGTTTTGCTTACAGCAACACCAGAGTTCTGATTTAGCAGGGGCGAGGTCATGTGGCCTCAGGATTTTTGCATATCAGACGTGTTGGTGTTTTTCTTAGGGTTTTTGCTGGGTTGCAGACAGTATCCTTTCCTGTCCTGTTCTGTCTAGACAGCCTGGGCCCCTGCATTTGCTTACACTGTTTTCTACCTGTGTTTTTTGCCTCATCTGCCTCACCGTCAATACATGTTTGGGGGCTATCTATTCCTTTGGGGCTCTACTCCGGGGCAGTTAGCTTTCCCCTTTCTCTCTTTAGGCTTAGTTAATTCTTTGGCTATGTCGAGGCGTCTAGGTCATCATAGGTACATCCCACGGCTAATTCTAGTTGTGTTGTCAGTTTAGGGGTCTGCAATCCGCTAAGTTACCAACCTCTCTGGTGTCTGGTTGCCTAGTCTATTTTGCCTTTTATCCTTCTCAGTTACTGAATCACAACACAATAATTTTGTTAAGACAATGCAACACAATTTAAATGGAGGCCTGAAATTGCACAATTTTGAGAGCACTGATATGTGATTTGTGTGACGGACTAACCCCAGTTTAAAATAGCTGGCCTATAGGTAACTATTTTTTTTCAGCAAACTGGTGTCAATAAATTCACTGAGACACTGCAACAAAATTTAAATGGAAGCCTGTAATGGTACAATTTTGAGAGCATTGATATGTGATTCGTGTGATGGACAAACCCCAGTTTCAGATATCTGGCCTGTAGGTAAATATTTTTTTTCAGCAAAATGGTGTCAATAACTTCGCTAGGATACTGCAACAAAATGTAAATGGAGGCCTGAAATGGCACAATTTTGAGCGCACTGATATGTGATTCGTGTGATGGACCAACCCCAGTTTAAAATAGCTGGCCTGTAGGTAGCTATTTTTTTCAGCAAACTGGTGTCAACAACTTTGCTGAGACACTGCAACAAAATTTAAATGAAGGACTGTAATGGTACAATTTTGAGCGCACTGATGGTATACACACACTAAGTACGAATCAAGCAAATCTCTCCCTAGCTCAGCAGCAACTCTCCCTACACTGCCTGATTTCGGGACAGACTGTGACTAGCATGGCAACGCCAAGTCTGATATAGATCTGATGACTCTGTGTGGCCAACCAATCACAGTAATGCCACAACCAACAAGGCTGTGGCATTACAGTGTGTGGCAGACAATCCCTGCATGTTCATTGGCTCTCTAAAGAGCGCCAAAAATGCAGGGTGGGGACCTGAGCTCCCGCCGAGCAACCCTGGAAATAGCTCAGAGCAACTCGAGCAGTGAGATGCTCGAGCGAGCAGCGAGTAGTGGCGAGCATGCTCGCTCATAACTATCAGCAAGTGCTAAAATATAGCCACATAATTAGGCTATGTTCACACGTTGCGTTTTTTGCTGAGTTTTTTTCTGCAGGCAAAACCTGCTCTCTTGGCAGTAAAGAAGCCAGTATTACTGCATTTTTTGCTACGTTTTTATTGCCTCTCGTGCATACTGATAAAGTTTAGTGCCCCCCCCAAAAAAACATCATGCAGCCTCCTTAGGTTTTTGCACCAAAAATGCAGCAAAACCTGATACCTGCATTTTTTGCTGCATTTTTGCTGTGTTTTTGCACTTACCCATTGCTTTTTATGGGTGAAAAAACCCTGCAAAAATGCTGAAAGAAGTGACATGCTGCTTCTATCGAAAACACAGTAGTTTTCAATTTCAGTCAGGAAAAGAAACCAAGCTGTGTGCGTGAGATTTCTGAAATCTCATAGCTTTTGCTTATACTGTGAAAAGTAGCTTAAAATTTGAATTAAAAAATCGCAGCGAAAACGCATTGTGTAAACTTAGCCTTTCAATTCAGTAATAACATGATAAGGGGAAATGATTACAAATTTATAAATAATCTAAAGTGGAATGGTAATGAATTGATGAACTGTAAAAATGTTGCATCTTCACAATTATAAAGCCAAGTAAGTGCTTTAACACGAAATCATGATAAAAAAAAATAAGGATGCAGTAATTAATAAAGGAACTTTGAAATTAATGCAGAGTAATGGGTATTGTGGTCCTACACATATTACAATAGATTCTCAGTGTTTTACCATGGTGGGAAAATAAGTGATGAAAATGAGCAGAATGAAAATGGTCTGTATATATGCAAAGAAAAAAATGATACCAAGAACAGACATAATGTGATACCATAGATATGTATAGCAGTCAGAGGTGGGACTCTCACCTTTTGTCATTGTTATAACCACATATGATGGCAAAAGATCTGTACATGAAGATTGACAGCTGCTGATGCCTCCGGGAATTGCTTGCAGTAGCTCAATGAGTACTGTGCAAATCTGTCAAAAAGTGGAACCAGCCTAAGGCTGAAGGAAAAACCCAACGGCAAATCTACATCTTCAAACAAAAGATAAACTATATTTTGTCTTAAAATTGAAGTACTTTGAGGATTAAATCTCTTCTTCAGTTTAAAAAATACGTGATTAAAAATGATTCAACAAAGAAAGTAAAAGATACTTTTGGAATGTCTGCTCCCTCTGGGATAGCACCAACCTATCCCAACAAACATTTAGTGGAAAACTTTATTAGAGGGTGGTGTCATCCCACACGAACTAACCTAATATACCACATCCTACCAATAAGCAATAATCCTCTCACCCGTTGAATCAATTGATGCCCAGACATAGTGGCAGCATGCGGTGTCTCACCCTGCCTTCTACTACTCAGCATCATGCGTCACAAGGTGCCAAAAGCTATCAATGCGCAACGAGCCTTATGGTCACGAGTGATAGCTTCGGAAAGACACAGGAAACAGTAGTATTCAACCACATAATGATTACTTCCAAAATTCCAAAATTAGAACCAGGGTCTTCCATACACCCTTGGAGGCACCAACTGTAGTGTCTCATTCAAATATTGTGAACAAAGTGTAGTTCTGGGACTCCTCCACTCATAAAAGCTCTGCATACTGTGCAAAGCCTGCCAAAAAATACACGCAGGGTCATCCATACACTCTTGAAGGCACCAACTGGGTGCCTCCAAAAAAAATTAAGAAAGTGTAGTTGTGGTACTTCTACACTCATGAAGGCCCTGCACACAGAACAAAGGCAAGAAAACTTATAAGGAGGGTCATCAATACACCCTTGAAAGCACCAACTGGAGTGCCTCATTCAAATATTGACGATTACAACACTTTATGTGCTGCTGTCAACCGGTGGTGTGGAAAAGTCGGGCTAATCCAGGCTTTGTTTATTTTATCAAAGTGAGCCTGTTAGCATTTTCTGTTGACAGGCAAAAGCAACTGTCTGTTATGACCCCCCGGCGATACTATAAACTAGCTCAGACAAGATGCTAGCGGCAGGGCAGCTCAACACCTCATAGGCACAGAGCTACAGCTCATGCCAGGTGTCCAACTTTGAGACCCAATAGTTGAAGATCGCAGAGGAATTAGGGAGTACGCTGGTTTTGTTGGCCAGAAATTGCTTGACCATCTTTAAAAACTTTCCCCTTGTCAAAAATACCCTGTCCTCAGGGCCTAGACGCTGGAGGGTGTCATGAAATTGGCCCAGGCCATTTACAGCACACTCCTGCCTCTGTTTTACCTGGTGTTTGTCTCTTAAGCCTCTCCTCCTCTCAATTTGCATAGTTTTTCTTCCTATGTTTTGCAAGTCAACAAGCCACAGGTTCCCACACAATGGTCTGTTATGAATGTGCTAGAGATGGTTTCTGAGCAGAGACTCCCTCTGGTGGTTACAGACAGTACTGAACCTTTCAGCGAGGAATGGCAATCGGGGATCACTGACTGGTCTGATATAAGGGAGGTTCCCTTCCATGATGGTTGCCGGTGATCAATTGTTCTTGTCTCAATTGTGGTTCCTGGTTCATTTGGAAGTTTGCTGAGTCTTGCCTGCATCTTCTGCTATCAGATAAGATATTTTCTGCTTTTATTTTTGTGCTTGCTTTTTGCATTGTTCCCTGCACTTCTGTGGAGGTCAGCCAGGTCCCCTCCGGGGACTTGTGCTCCTCTCAGTTTTTCTGAAGCCACTGTTATTTGTTCATTTGCTTTTTCCTGTTTTTTTCAGTGGCTGCGGCTTAGTTTTGTTACACCAGAGATTTGATTTAGGTGGTAGAGATCGTGTGATCTCAGGTGTTTTTGCAATCAGAAGAGTTGGTATTTTTTAGGGTTTTTTTTGGATTGCAGTGAGTATCCTTTCCTGTACTTTTCTGTCTAGACAGATTGGGCCCCAGCGTTTGCTCATTCTATTTTCTGTCTGTGTCCGTGCTTCTTCTTGTCTAACCGTCATTACATGTTTGGGGGCTTCCTATTTTCTTTGGGGATCTGCTCCGGGCAGATAGCTTTCATCTTTCTGCCTTTAGGTGTAGTTATCTCTCAGGCTGTGACGAGGTGTCTAGGATCAACGTAGGAACGCTCCACGGCTACCTCTAGTTGTGTGGTTAGTTCAGGTTACTGCAATCCAATAGGTTCCAGCCTCTCTGGTGTATTGCCGATTTTGCTTATTCTCCTCAGCTACCAAAACACAACAGTATCACCGGCCCAAACTGAAAATTATATGGTACTCACAGAAGGGAAAAATAGTGTGGAAAGAAAAAAAAAGTTGTCAGAGTTGTCAGAGATTTTTTTTTCCTGTTTGTTGCATTTTTTCCCTCTTTTTCTCTGGGTGCTGAGGAGGATTTTTTTTTCTCTCAATGGAGCTTGCACAGTTGTCTGGCCGTGTGGATCAGCTTGCCACTGAGGTTCGGAGTATTGCTACCTATCTTGCTAGGTTGCCGGTTGTGGAAACTAGGATTCCCATGCCAGATTTGTTTTTGGGGGATCGGGCTAAATTTCTGAATTTCAAAAATAACTAAGTTGTTTTTTGCCTTAAAGCCTAAGTCCTCAGGGAACGCAGCACAGCAGGTTCAAATTGTCATCTCTCTCCTGCGCGGCGACCCTCAGGATTGGGCTTTTTCCCTGACACCTGGGGATCCTGTTTTGAATGATATTGATGTATTTTTTCTGGCTCTGGGGTTATTGTACGATGAACCTAATGTCACTGATCAAACTGAAAAAACCTTGTTGGCATTAAATCAGGGTCTTGAAGACGCTGAGTTGTACTGTCAGAAATTCCGAAAGTGGGCAGTCCTGATCAAATGGAATGATGATGCTTTGGCAGCCCTTTTTCGGAACGGGCTGTCAGAGAATGTAAAGGATGTTATGGTGGGATTCCCTGCTCCCTCTGGTCTCAATGATTCTATGTCATTGGCTATTCAAATTGACAGACGTTTGCGTGAGCACAGAGGTATGCATGAGATAGTGTTGCCTTGTGAGCCAGCTTCTGAGCCCATGCAGTGTGATAGAGTGACTTCTGGGGCGTCATGAGTTTCGAAAGCGCAATGGGTTATGTTTCTACTGTGGTGACGCCTCTCATGCTATTTCAGTATGCCCTAAGCGGGGAAGACGTTTTGCACGCTCAGTTGTCTTGGGTAGTGTTCAGACTAAATTTCTGTTGACTGTTACCCTGATTTACTCCCTGTCCACATTTTCTGCTCAGGCTTTTGTTGATTCAGGAGCAGCTATTAACCTGATGGATTTTGACTTTGCCAAATGTTGTGGGTTTCCCATGATATCCCTGCGGAAGTCTATTTCCCTACAGGGCATTGATTCTACCCCTTTGGCGGAGAATAAACCCCAGTTTTCTACTCAGGTGATAATGATGGTTGAACCAGATCATCAGGAGAGTTGCAAATTTCTGGTGCTGTATAATCTGCATGACATTATTGTACTAGGTTTCCCTTGGTTACAGTCTCATAATCCTGTTTTGGATTGGAAATCTGTGTCTGTGACCAGTTAGGGCTGCCAATGTGTTAATGCCGACACTCCTGTTTTTTCTGCCTCTCCCCAGTCTCAGGATGTTCCTGACTTTTTGACTGATTTTTCGGATGTATTTAGTGAAAGTAAATCTGCATTCTTGCCCCCTCACAGTAGCTATGATTGCGCTATTGAATTAGTACCTGGTAGTAAATTTCCTAAAGGTCGCCTTTTTAAGTTGTCTGTACCTGAACACGATGCTATGCGATCTTATATCAAGGAGTCATTGGAGAAGGGTCATATCAGACCATCCTCTTCACCCTTGGGTGCCGGTTTTTTCTTTGTGGCCAAAAAGGATGGTTCATTAAGGCCGTGTATTGATTATCGTCTCTTGAATAAGATCACTGTGAAGTATCAATATCCATTACCCTTGATTTCTGACCTGTTTTCCAGGGTGAAAAGTGCTAGTTGGTTTACCAAGCTTGACCTCAGGGGGGCATATAACCTTATTCGCATTAAGCACGGGGATGAATGGAAGACGGCATTTAATACCCCAGAGGGGCATTTTGAGTACCTAGTGATGCCCTTTGGGCTCACTAATGCTCCTTCCGTCTTCCAATCCTTCATGAATGATATTTTAAGGGATTTTGTGGATAAATTTCTGTTTATTTGGATGATATCTTGATTTTTTCCAATGACTGGGACTCTCATGTGAAACATGTTCGGACTGTGTTCCAGATTTTGAGAGAGAATGCACTGTATGTGAAGGGATCAAAGTGTCTTTTTGGCGTACAGAAGGTCTCATTTCTGGGATTCATTTTGTCTCCGTCTGTTATTGAAATGGACCCGGTCAAGGTTCAGGCCATCAGTGATTGGGTCCAACCTACTTCATTAAAGGCTCTTCAGAGATTTTTGGGTTTTGCCAATTTTTATCGTAAATTTATTGGTAATTTCTCCGGTATTGTTAAACCATTAACTGATTTGACCAAAAAGGGTTCTGATGTGGTGAATTGGCCTCCTGAGGCAGTCTCTGCGTTTCAGGAACTTAAGCAGAGATTCACTTCTGCTCCTGTTCTACGGCAGCCTGATGTTTCTCTACCGTTTCAGGTGGAGGTTGATGCCTCTGAAATTGGGGCAGGTGCCGTTTTGTCCCAAAGAGATCCAGAGACCTCTAAGAGTAACCCTTGTGCCTTTTTCTCTTGAAAATTTTCTCCAACTGAACGTAATTATGACGTGGGTAATCGGGAGTTATTGGCCATGAAGTGGGCCTTTGAAGAGTGGAGACATTGGCTGGAAGGAGCCAAACATCAGGTGGTGGTCCTCACGGACCATAAGAATCTGGTTTATCTCGAATCAGCCAAGCGACTTAATGCTAGACAGGCCAGGTGGGCCTTGTTTTTCACACGTTTTAATTTTGTGGTTTCTTTTCTTCCTGGCACTAAGACTGTTAAGGCGGATGCCCTCTCGAGGAGTTTCTTTGCGGACTCTCCTGAGTTATCTGATCCTACTGTTATTTTGAAAGAGGGTGTAGTTCTTTCCGCCATCTCGCCCAATTTGAGACTGGCTCTGGAAGGGTGTCAGGAGGATAAACCTGAGCGCTGCCCTATTGGGAAATTGTTTGTCCCAGACCAGTGGAAGAAGAGTGTGATGTCTGAGATTCATTGTTCCACGTTGGCTGGTCATCCCGGGATTTTTGGTACCAGAGACTTGGTGAGTCGGTCCTTTTGGTGGCCTACTTTGTCTCGTGACATCAGGGAATTTGTGCAGTCCTGTGGGACTTGCTCTCACTCCAAGCCTTGCTCTCGCTCTAGTGGTTTGTTAATGCCATTACCTGTGCCCAAGAGGCCATGGACCCATATCGCTATGGATTTTATTTCCGACCTCCCTGTTTCTCAGAAAATGACCGTTATCTGGGTAATCTGTGATAGGTTTTCCAAGATGATACATCTTGTGCCATTACCTAAGTTACCTTCCTCCTCCGAATTGGTGCCTTTGTTCCTTCAGCACGTGGTTCGGTTACATGGCATTCCGGAGAACATTGTGTCTGACAGAGGAGTCCAGTTTGTTTCCAGATTTTGGAGGACATTTTGTTCTAAACTTGGTGTTCAATTATCTTTCTCCTCTGCTTTTCATCCTCAGACCAATGGACAAACTGAGAGAACAAACCAGACCTTGGAGACTTATTTGAGATGTTTTGTGTCTGCTGATCAAGATGACTGGGTGTCATGTATAGTGTACAGTTCCTATAGCGTCTTGTGCTTGGGTGCGAGGAAAACACAGGAGACATAGGTTGAAATTAAATGACTTGTATTACTTCATACAAGCATGCTGAAAAGTTCACACAGTTTGCAGGAACAGCGACAGGAGACACAGCAGGCCAGAGTAACTTCAAGCACTACAATAAATCTCCAAAGCAGGTTCAGGATCTCTTCTCTGTACCGTAATTCCTCTGCAAACATGGATTCACCAAACAGCAGGTTTCCAGAGTCCAAAAGTGTTCCAAGGTTCCTCAGTAGGGAATAGCTGGAGTACAAGTCCAAGGCTTCCAGGAGTCAGGTCACAGACTGACTGAGGCTTGATTCAGGAGCACTGATTGTTCAGCTGAGGCTGCTTAAGAAGCAAGAGGGAAGTATCAGGGCGGGAACATGAAAACTGGAAACTCCATATTAACTGAGGGCAAGAGCTGCAGAAAGACAGAAAGCAAAATGGCCGACGGAAAACTGAGTTTCAAGGAACATGTCAACAGAGACAAAGAACCTTACATTACTCCCCCCTTAGGGACAACCTCCGGATGACCTCAGACCAGGCTTGTCAGGGTACCTCTGATGAAACTGGCGGAGCAGGCGAGGAGCATTTACATTATTGACTGGTTCCCATGAGTTGTCCTCCACTGGGTAGCCCTGCCATTTAATCAAATATTGCAACTGATTTCTGTACAACCTGGAATCTAGAATCCTTTCCACCATAAATTCTTCCTGACCATCGACCAGCACTGGGTCAGGGCAAGGAGAAGAACGTCCAGGAAACGTATTGGGTGTTGCAGCCTTTAGTAGGGATACATGAAAGACAGGGTGGATTCTCATAGTTCTGGGCAGTTGAAGACGACAAGCAACAGCACTTATAATCTTATTGATCTTATAAGGTCCAATGTACTTATGTCCCAATTTAGACAATGGAATCTTTAATTTAAGATTTCTGGTTGACAGCCAGACCAAATCTCCTACCTTGAAAGCTGGTGCAGGTTTACGAAATTTATCTGCTGCTTTCTTGTACCTTTCCTGAGCCAATTCTAGATTTTCCTTTAGAAGATCCATATTCTTTTGTAAAGAAGTGATTCTTTCAGCCACTGCCGGCAAGGGCGTATCTATGGGAAATCGAGGAAGAATGTTAGGATGATAACCTAGATTGGAGTAAAAAGGAGACTGCTTAGTGGAGGCGCTCTGAGAGTTGTTATAAGAGAACTCAGCCAGTGGAAGTAGATCCACCCAATCATCCTGTAGGTGGCAGATAAAACAGCGGAGATACTGCTCCAGGGTCTGATTGGTTCGTTCTGTCTGTCCATTAGTCTGGGGATGAAAAGCAGAAGAAAGGTTTACTTTAATGTCCAATGCTGCACAGAAATTTTGCCAAAACCTTGAAGTGAATTGCACCCCTCGATCCGAAATGACCTCATCCGGTACTCCATGTAAGCGAAACACATTCTTAATCATCAAGTCTGATGTCTGTTTTGCAGTGGGTAAGCCGACACAAGGGATAAAATGAGCTGCCTTTGTTAGACGGTCAACCACCACTAGAATGGTGTTCTTCCCTTGAGAGGTTGGTAACTCCACAATGAAGTCCATAGAAATGGATCCCCACGGGTGGGACGGGGTGGGAAGAGGTTGCAACAGACCAGTTGGTGAGGAGTGAGGTGTTTTGCATCTTGCACAGACTTCACATGAAGTGACATAGTTTAAGACATTTTTCCTGTAAGTGGGCCACCAAAAGAAACGAGAAAGAAATTCTTGTGTCTTTAGAATTCCCCTATGCCCGGCTATCTTGGAATCGTGGATGAGTTGCAATACTCTCAATCTGACTGTTTCAGGTATATACAGACGTTGTCCCTGAATCCACACACCATTCTTAAAGACAAGACTTACGTCCCTTGGGGGTTGAGCCAACAAAGAATCCGCATGGTATGCTTCCTTGATGTCCTTAAGTAGGTCTTGATTATGAATCACTCCCAGGAATCTAGAGTCAGGAAGAATAGTCTTAGGAGGAGTAAGTGGACGTGTCTCTGCTGAATGAATCCTAGAGAGTGCATCAGCCTTTCCATTGCGCGATCCTGGTCTATAAGAAATGACAAAATTAAATTGGTTTAGGAAAAGATTCCAGCGAGCCTGGCGAGGAGTCAGGCACTTAGCCGACCTGATAAATTCAAGGTTACGATGGTCTGTCAGGACGACTATTTGCTGTGCAGCTCCCTGAAGAAGGTGTCTCCATTCCTTGAAGGCGGCAATAATGGCCAACAATTCTCTATTGCCCACATCGTAGTTCCTCTCAGCCGAAGACAACTGCTGGGAAAAGAAGGCACAGGGATGCAAGACATTCCTTCTCACTGTTCTCTGAGAGAGTATAGCTCCAACGGCACAGTCTGAAGCATCCACCTCTATTATGAAGGCAAGCTCGGGGTTGGGATGTACTAAGATAGGTGCGGTGGTAAATTTATCCTTTAAACAGGAAAATGCTTCCTGAGCTTGCGGGGTCCAGGAGAACCTAGACTGTTTCCGGGTAAGTTGGGTGATAGGTGACACTACCTCAGAAAAATTCTTAATGAAACGTCTATAGAAGTTGGCAAACCCGATGAAACGCTGCACCTCCTTCACATTTCTAGGAATTGACCAATCCTTGATGGCTTGGGTTTTGCTTCCATCCATACTAATCCCTTGCGTAGATAGTACATACCCCAGAAATTGAATTTCGGTCCTATGGAATTCACATTTTTCAAGTTTGATGTAGAGATGGTTTTGTCTTAGGCGTTCTAAGACCATTCTCACATGTCCATGATGTTCCTCTGTGGAGTTAGAAAAAATTAGAATATCATCCAGATAAATCACCACAAATGTATCTAGGAGATCCCTGAAGATATCATTCACGAAGTGTTGGAAAGTGGCTGGGGCGGTACTCAGACCAAAAGGCATAACTAGATATTCAAAATGTCCATAGCGTGACCTGAAAGCAGTCTTCCATTCATCCCCAGGTCTAATACGGACCAAGTTATAGGCCCCACGGAGATCCAGTTTAGAGAAAATTTTGGCATGCCGCACTCTCTCCAACAATTCAGGGATTAAAGGCAATGGATAACGGTTTCTAATAGTAACCTTATTGAGTTCCCTATAGTCTATGCAGGGTCTCTGAGATCCATCTTTCTTCTTCACAAAGAAGATGGGTGCACCTGCGGGAGATGAAGAGGGGCGTATGAAGCCCTTGGCTAAATTTTCGTCTATATAATCCTTCAAAGCTTTTAGCTCGGGCCCCGCTAGGGGGTAGATCTTACCAAAAGGTATCTCGGCTCCAGGCAATAATTCAATTGGACAATCATATGGACGGTGAGGAGGAAGCTGATCAGCGTTCTTCTTGTCACATAAATCCACATAGTCCTGGTATACAGCTGGTAGTTCAGGGACTGACATGGTTCCTTTAGGAACAGAGCAAGCTGAAACTCCTTGACTCATCTGTTTCTCCGGAAAGTGTAATTCCTTGGTCTCCCAGTTAATCGTAGGATTCTGCGCCTGCAGCCATGGTAGCCCTAGAATAATGGGAAAGTGGGGAGAAGAGATAAGCATAAAAGACATTTTCTCCTGATGATCTTTACCCATAAGGACCCTCAAAGGCTCTGTTTCTTGATCCACTGGTCCAGAAGTCAGTAGAGAGCCATCCACAGTCTCCATCTGTACTGGAGTAGCCTTCTTCACTGAACGTATCCCCTGTTTCAGAGCAAAGGAGATATCCATAAAATTTCCACTTGCTCCTGAGTCGATCATAGCAGAGCTAGACACCCAGACTGAGTCAACCAAGAGTTTGATGGAAAGGAAGCAATGAG
This sequence comes from Oophaga sylvatica, assembly GCA_033576555.1. NCBI lineage: Eukaryota > Metazoa > Chordata > Amphibia > Anura > Dendrobatidae > Oophaga > Oophaga sylvatica. The sequence goes on from JARQOD010000005.1 coordinate 299,648,138, forward strand.
AATTGTTTCTTTTACAACTCAGCTGGGACACCGCTGAGGAAACTTGAAAAATTGCAGCGTTTATACCGTCATCGTCCCCAGAACTAACAGAGTTTAAGTCCGAGAAATCAAGATCTCTTGCAGCAGATCTCTCTGGAGCCTGAGGCTCGGACATGACAGAGCTCCTCTCGCAACACTCACAGTGAATGACTGCTGCAGTAGTCTTACGAGAACGGCTGGGGCAGTTTATAATGAAGTGCCCTGACTTACCACAGTAGAAACATAGATTTTCCTTTATACGATGTTCTTTGCGTGCATCACTAACCCGTCTTTGTAAAGAGTCCACCTGCATGGGTTCAGGTTCTGGTTCCCTTGTGATCCTACTCAAAGGTTCCTTAGCTGAGGAGGGAGGTAGTAAAAGGTTAGTGCGATTATTTTCGAACCATCTCTCTTGTCTGCGTTCAGTCAGACGAGCATCAATACGGATACAATAGTTAATAAAGTCACCTAACGCAGTGGGAGGGTCGGCACGAGCAAGTTCATCCTTAATCAGTGGAGACAACCCTTTCCGAAAAATAGATTTTTTAGCGGAAGTGTCCCAAGTGGTATCAAGAGCCCATCTCCTGAAATCCAGGGCATATTCGGCTACTGAACGCTTACCTTGGCGCAAAGTTAACATGGCTGCTTCAGCTGTTGCACCTCGATTGGGGTCATCAAACACCTGCCCCATGGCTGAAATAAAAGCATCAAGGTGATTCAAACAATCATCCTCAGTCTCAATCAGAGGGTTTGCCCACATCAAAGCCTTATTGGTAAGCAACATGATTATAGTAAGCACTTTGGATCGTTCAGTGGGAAATTGTGAAGCATGTGCAGAGAAAAATAAATTGCATTGATTAATAAATCCCCTGAATTTCTCACGTTCACCGCCAAAACGAAAAGGAGGTAATTTGGGGATCCCAGAACTTGGGGTTATGGCAGGAGCCTGGGCTCGTTCCTCTAGAGCCTCAATCCTGGCTCGCAATTCCTGGGTAGTCTGTCCAAACACTTGCAAATTATGATTAGTGAGGTCCTGTAGGCTTGCAAAACGGGTTTTTAAAGTCTGTACATCTGAAAGGATTGTATCAGTCACTCCGCAAAGTTCCTTTATGTGGGCCTCCATCTTCCAGATCTTTTAAGGCAGAAGTGCTGGAAGGAGAAGAGGAAAGGAAAAAAAAAAAAAAAAACAATAGTGTTTACCTGTGGTAACACTCCAGAGTAAAATTTTAAGGGAATGCGCTCACCTGGAATGGTTGTGAGAAGTCACAACCACTGTCATCACATAAGGTATTAAACGGACATCTGATATCCACAGTCACAGCAGACACGGCTTTCCCAGACCCAGCAGACACTAAACATTGGCTCCTGAATCTTGTCATGTATAGTGTACAGTTCCTATAGTGTCTTGTGCTTGGGTGCGAGGAAAACACAGGAGACATAGGTTGAAATTAAATGACTTGTATTACTTCATACAAGCATGCTGAAAAGTTCACACAGTTTGCAGGAACAGCGACAGGAGACACAGCAGGCCAGAGTAACTTCAAGCACTACAATAAATCTCCAAAGCAGGTTCAGGATCTCTTCTCTGTACCGTAATTCCTCTGCAAACATGGATTCACCAAACAGCAGGTTTCCAGAGTCCAAAAGTGTTCCAAGGTTCCTCAGTAGGGAATAGCTGGAGTACAAGTCCAAGGCTTCCAGGAGTCAGGTCACAGACTGACTGAGGCTTGATTCAGGAGCACTGATTGTTCAGCTGAGGCCGCTTAAGAAGCAAGAGGGAAGAATCAGGGCGGGAACATGAAAACTGGAAACTCCATATTAACTGAGGGCAAGAGCTGCGGAAAGACAGAAAGCAAAATGGCCGACGGAAAACTGAGTTTCAAGGAACATGTCAACAGAGACAAAGAACCTTACACTGGGTCTCTTTTTTGCCTTTGGCTGAGTTTGCTCTTAATAATAGGGCTAGCTCTGCCACCTTGATGTCTCCATTTTTCTGCAATTTTGGGTTTCACCCTCGATTTTCTTCGGGACAGGCGGAGGCTTCTGTCTGTCTGGGTGTTGACTCTGTTGTGGAGCGAATGCAGCAGATTTGGGACCAGGTAGTGGAGAGGTTGTCTCTCTCTCAGGAGAAGGCCCAACGGTTTGCCAACCGGCATAGGACTGATGGTCCTCGGTTTAAAGTGGGGGACTTGGTTTGGTTGTCCTCAAGAAATATCCCTATGAAGGTTGCATCTCCAAAGTTTAAGCCTAGGTTCATTGGACCTTATAAGATCATGGAGATTCTTAGTCCTGTTTCCTTCCGTTTGCTTCTTCCAGGGACATTTAAGATCCATAACGTGTTCCACAGGTCCTTATTGAAGAGGTTTGTCGAGCCAGTGGTTCCTATGGCTGCGCCTCCTGACCCTGTTTTGGTTGAGGGCAATCTGGAGTATGTGGTTGAGAAAATATTGGATTCTTGTTTTTCTAGACAGAAACTCCAGTATTTGGTTAAAGGGTATGCCACACTAAACAATATCGCTAACGGGATCGCTAAAAAACGTCACTATTTAGCGATCCCGTTAGCGATATTGTTCAGTGCGGCAGCTTCCAGCGACGAGCTTCCTGCTGTGATCTCGCTCGTCGCTGGAATCGTTCCGGACCCTATTTCATCGCTGGCGCTCCCGCTGGGTAAGTATCTAGTCGCTGTGTGGCACCTTTTCTTAGCGATTTAGCGGTACTTTTGTACCGCTAAAGTCGTTAAGAAGATCGCTAACGGCGATAGCGTCGCATTTAGCAATATAGAAACAATCCCGTAGCGATCTCATTAGTATGCAACGCTAACGAGATCGCTAGCGGGATTGCTTAGTGTGGCAGTACCTTAAGTGGAGAGGTTATGGTCAGGAGGACAATTCTTGGGTGTGTGCTTCGGACATCCATGCTAGGAGACTGATCCGTGCCTATCACCAAGCTCATCCTGATCAGCCTGGTTGCACAAGTGAGGGTTCGGTGACCCCTCTTCAAGAGGGGGGGTACTGTTATGAATGTGCTAGAGATGGTTTCTGAGCAGAGGCTCCCTCTGGTGGTTCATTGATCCATTAAAACAAAATTATGAGAGGTGGTAAATGCTCCTTGAAGGAAAGCCACATACAGCGACGCGTTTCGATCAAATGATCTTCATCAAGGCTGCTATACATATGTGCAAATGACAAACCTATATAATGCATCTGAACCAATAGTATCCAGAGTAGTAATCACATGATAAACTGAAGGTCCTAGAAGGTACACATTAAGATCAACAGTGATCAAAGGTCCTAGAAGGCATGCATTACAAAAAACCATTGGAAAATAAAATACCAAAAACAGAAGAAAAATTGAATTAAAAGTACAATATGGCATGGAAAAAATCAAATTAATAATTGTAGTGATACATCAATTCGTTCTTTTTGTTCAATCCATTTGGATATCTCGTATTCAAAGTAAAAATCCAAAAAGCCCCCCTGGTAAGAAGGATGTCTCCACCCCGTGAGAATTTGTTAACGCTTTCTATGGCACAAACCTGAAAAAAATGCAGTACTGCGATCATGATGGGTAATAAAGTGTTGAGCAGCCGCTGACACATTCCGATTCGTATTAGTAATATTCCTAATGTCGGACAAATGCTCCAATATTATTATTTTTAATTTCCTTGTCGTGCATCCGACATATGATAAACTACAAGAAATACAATTAATCTTATACACTACATGTGTCGAATTGCAATTCATGTATTGTTTGATGTATAACTGACAGACTGATTATTATTATTAAAGGTTTTGGTGACTAACGCATGTCTACATGTCTTACAATTATTTACACCACATTTAAAGAAACCTTTAAATCTCAACCATGAATCACTTTTACTATTGGCTTGGAACATGCTGGGTGACACCTTGTTACCTATGGATGGTGCTTTTCTCGCTACTATATTTACTCCGGGCTGTAAAATCTCACCCAAAATATCATCTTCATACAAGATAGGTAAGAATCTATTTATAATCTTTTTTATTTCACTAAATTAAGGACTAAATTGTAAGCTAACAAAAGGTCTATCACGATATGAAACATTATTATGAGTACGTGACATCTCATCACCAGAATCAATCAAATTCTCACGTTTTTTCTGATCCACAATACGTCGAGCTCTATTAATCATCCACCGAGGATAATTTTGACTAATCAATCTGTCATCCAACATATCAAAATGGATTTTCTGCAGAAAAAATGTAATTAAATTCCCAATGAGCCATGACGAGATTAGCTAAAGAGGGTGAAAACTTGGCACCCATCGCCACTCCAGAACGCTGTAAATAAAACTTATTGTCAAATGTGAAAAAATTATGGGTGAGAGGAAAAAAAATTACCTGCAAAGGAAAATTAATTAAATCATCTGAATATTGACTAAATTTTTGCAAGTGAAATTGAAGCACCATCATAGCAACATTGTGTGGTATACAAGTGTACAATGACACAACATCACAACATAACCATGTGAAACTGCTGCTCCAAACTTTTTTTGGAAAATGCTTTAAGGACATCCTTAGAATCCTTGATGAAACCAGAAATTCTGCGAACCAGAGGTTGCAAGAGGGAGTCCACCCATTCTCCCAAATGTTCATTTGATGAACCGATACCCGACACAATTGGTCTCATCGGTGGAATTCTCATTTCTTTATGTATCTTCGGTAAGCCGTGCATAATAGGGAGTATTGGGTGTGATACTTCAAGATACTCTGCTTGCTTCTTTGATAACACTCCAAGAGTGAAGCCTTCTTTGATGATGTTATCTATTTCAGCTTTAAATTTAACAGAAGGATTGGTATTGAGTTTCTCATAAACATCTTTTTCTTCCAAAAGCTCCATCATTTTGTCACAATAATCACTTTTATTCAATATAACCACTCCACCTTTATCAGACATCTTAATGATTATGTCTGACATTCTTCTCAGATCTTCCAAAGCCAACTTATGGTGTCGAGAAAGATTGGAATGAAATCTCTGTCCCTTTTTACTTCGGACATTGTCATGTAGTTTTCTTAATTCCCTTTCAACAATTTCTTGGAATTTTTCCATACTATCAGATCTTGACTGAATTGGGTAAAATGATGGATTTTTCGTTTTAAAGTGAGACATAGAAATTCGTTGGTCAGAAGACCCACTCGACTCTGATGATAAATTTTGTAAAATATTTAATGAAACTTGCTCTTTGAAATTCAGATCAGTGAACTCATTAACAGCAGATGAATTCTCCTCATGATCATTCTCACTGGCATCATGAAAAAAGTGTTTTTTATAGTGAGATTCCTGACAAATTTGTTTACATCCAGGATGGTATGAAAAAGATCAAAATTCTGATCTGGCACAAAATTTAAGCCCAGAGACAACACCTCATATTGTGTATCAGTGAGAACCGCTGAAGACAGATTAAGAACATTCTTATGAGCTTTTATTTGAAAAAACTATTTTTCCGACGTGTGATCATTCCTTGGTCCTTTGCGATGTTTCCTGCCCCCCCGCCTTTGGCGTTTTTTGAATGGCGATAAATATTGCTAGAACTGGTAGTTGGGGCATCATTCAGAGACATATCTGATGCACTCAAATTGTTATCAGATGATTCTGGTTCAGAGGACGTAAAAAATACATGTGGTTTACTAGTTGGTTTATTTCGAGCATGGTTGCGTTTTAAAATAGATTTCGGGGTTCCTGGTGTACGTTCCCATTTGCCCCACTCGTAGACTTTGTTCATGGAGTAGTCTTTAGTATCACGCGCAAACTTGCGTTTTTTTCGATCCATGATTTCTTTTTCAAGATTTGAAACATTATCTTGAGCTTTAGACATCAAACAATCAAATTGTGCCACATTTTTTAATTCAATTAGAGCAGTGTTCACTGCATCCATTTGCTCCTGAACTTCTTTGAGTTTGATGTCTTCATATTTCACAATCAATTTCATTAGTTCAGCAGAGCAATTACTCAAAATTTGATTCCATTCACCAGTAAACTCATCAGAAAAAACACATGTCGGGATCTTTTTAATACGTAAACCTCGCGGTATCATTTCTTTTGTAAGATAATTTTGTAGTGTGGTATGATCCCACCACAATTTGGTCTCTTGCAACATCAGCTGCTCCAATTTATCCACAGTTATATTCAGGTCTGATGCATCATTGAGAGCGTTGGGATCATTAGAAAAAACCAGTGCGGCTTTTTTGGATCTGTCTTTGAAAAGGTTGGTAGCCATATTGCAACAAATAATACTAGGCAATTCAATCATGAAATAATATCAGTAATGTCTTGCATTCTTAAAAAGATCATTGGAGCAAATGTAATTAAATTTCCAATGAGCCATGACGAGATTAGCTAAAGAGGGTGAAAACTTGGCACCCATCGCCACTCCAGAACGCTGTAAATAAAACTTATTGTCAAATGTGAAAAAATTATGGGTGAGAAAAAAAAATTACCTTCAAAAGAAAATTATTTAAATCATCTGAATATTGACTAAATTTTTGCAAGTGAAAAAAGTGGAGTGGCGATGGGTGCCAAGTTTTCACCCTCTTTAGCTAATCTCGTCATGGCTCATTGGGAATTTGATTACATTTTTTCTGCAGAAAATCCATTTTGTGACTCCCTGGTCTGGTATGGCAGATACATCGACGACATCCTGATCATTTGGGGGGCGATGTGTCTGCCATACCGGATTTAATGGAGTACATTGGAAATAATGATTTCAATATTCACTTTACACATAAATATGATTTTAAGTCAATTTCTTTTTTGGATTTAGATTTGTGTGGTGTACAGGGACAAATCATCTCTACTAAAACACACTACAAATCATTTGGGGGAAATACAATTCTTCATGCGGGTATCAGTCACCCGAGACATACCATTAGGTCTGTTCCCCTGGGTGAATATATCAGAATCAAAAGAAACTGTAGTTCACACGTAAATTTGGAGGGACAATTTGATATGTTGGATGACAGATTGATTAGTCGAAATTATCCTCGGTGGATGATTAATAGAGCTCGACGTATTGTGGATCAGAAAAAAACGTGAGAATTTGATTGATTCTGGTGATGAGATGTCACGTACTCAAAATAATGTTTCATATCGTGATAGACCTTTTGTTAGCTTACAATTTAGTCCTCAATTTAGTGAAATAAAAAAGTTTATAAATAGATTCTTACCAATCTTGTATGAAGATGATATTTTATGTGAGATTTTACAGCCCGGAGTAAATATAGCAGCGAGAAAAGCACCATCCATAGGTAACAAGGTATCACCCAGCATGTTCCAAGCCAATAGTAAAAGTGATTCATGGTTGAGATTTAAAGGTTTCTTTAAATGTGGTGTAAATAATTGTAAGACATGTAGACATGCGTTAGTCACCAAAACCTTTAATAATAATAATCAGTCTGTCAGTTATGACATCAAACAATACATGAATTGCAATTCGACACATGTAGTGTATAAGATTAATTGTATTTCTTGTAGTTTATCATATGTCGGATGCACGACAAGGAAATTAAAAATAAGAATATCGAAGCATTTGTCCGACATTAGGAATATTACTAATACGAATCGGAATGTGTCAGCGGCTGCTAAACACTTTATTACCCATCATGATCGCAGTACTGCGTTTTTTCAGGTTTGTGCCATAGAAAGCGTTAACAAATTCTCACGGGGTGGAGACATCGGCAGATGTCTTCTTACCAGGGAGGCTTTTTGGATTTTTACTTTGAATACGAGATATCCAAATGGATTGAACAAAAAGAACAAATTGATGTATCACTACAATTATTAATTTGATTTTTTCCATACCATATTGTACTTTTAATTCAATTTTTCTTCTGTTTTTGGTATTTTATTTTCCAATGGTGTTTTGTAATGCATGCCTTATAGGACCTTTGATCACTGTCGATCTTAATGTGTACCTTCTAGGACCTTCAGTTTATCATGTGATTACTACTCTGGATACTATTGGTTCAGATGCATTATATACAGTTAGGTCCATAAATATTTGGACAGAGACAACATTTATCTAATTTTGGTTCTAGACATTACCAGAATGAATTTGAAACAAAACAAATCAGATGCAGTTGAAGTTCAGACTTTCAGCTTTCATTTGAGGGTATCCACATTAAAATTGGATGAAGGGTTTAGGAGTTTCAGCTCCTTAACATGTGCCACCCTGTTTTTAAAGGGACCAAAAGTAATTGGACAAATGACTCCAAGGCTATTTCATGGACAGGTGTGGGCAATCCCTTTGTTATGTCATTCTCAATTAAGCAGATGAAAGGGCCGGAGTTGATTTGAGATGTGGTGTTTGCATTTGGAAGGTTTTGCTGTGAAGGAAACATGCCGTCACAGGAGCTCTTCATGCAGGTGAAACAAGCCATCCTTAAGCTGCAAGAACAGAAAAAAACCCATCCAAGAAATTGCTACAACATTAGAAGTGGCAAAATCTACAATTTGGTACATCCTGAGAAAGAAAGAAAGCACTGGTGAACTCATCAATCCAAAAAGACCTGGGAGCCCACGGAAGACAACAGTGGTGGATGATCGCCGCATACTTTCTTTGGTGAAGAAGAACCCGTTCACAACATCAACTGAAGTCCAGAACACTCTCAGTGAAGTAGGTGTATCTGTCTCTAAGTCAACAGTAAAGAGAAGACTCCATGAAAGTAAATACAAAGGGTTCACATCTAGATGCAAACCATTCATCAATTCCAAAAATAGACAGGCCAGAGTTAAATTTGCTGAAAAACACCTCCAGAAGCCAGCTCAGTTCTGGAAAAGTATTCTATGGACAGATGAGACAAAGATCAACCTGTACCAGAATGATGGGAAGCCAAAAGTTTGGAGAAGAAAGGGAACGGCACATGATCCAAGGCACACCACATCCTCTGTAAAACATGGTGGAGGCAACGTGATGGCATGGGCATGCATGGCTTTCAATGGCACTGGGTCACTTGTGTTTATTGATGACATAACAGCAGACAAGAGTAGCCGGATGAATTCTGAAGTGTACCGGGATATACTTTCAGCCCAGATTCAGCCAAATGCTGCAAACTTGATTGGACGGCGCTTCATAGTACAGATGGATAATGACCCCAAGCATACACCAAAGCTACACAGGAGTTCATGAGTGCAAAAAAGTGGAACATTCTTCAATGGCCAAGTCAATCACCAGATCTTAACCCAATTGAGCATGCATTTCACTTGCTCAAATCCAGACTTAAGAGGGAAAGACCCACAAACAAGCAAGACCTGAAGGCTGCGGCTGTAAAGGCCTGGCAAAGCATTAAGAAGGAGGAAACCCAGCGTTTGGTGATGTCCATGGGTTCCAGACTTAAGGCAGTGATTGCCTCCAAAGGATTCGCCACAAAATATTGAAAATAAAAATATTTTGTTTGGGTTATGTTTATTTGTCCAATTACTTTTGACCTCCTAAAATGTGGAGTGTTTGTAAAGAAATGTGTACAATTCCTACATTTTCTAACACATATTTTTGTTCAACCCTTCAAATTAAACGTTACAATCTGCACTTGACTTCTTTTGTAGAGGTTTCATTTCAAATCCAATGTGGTGGCATGCAGAGCCCAACTCGCGAAAATTGTGTCACTGTCCAAATATTTCTGGCCCTGACTGTAGGTTTGTCATTTGCACATATGTATAGCAGCCTTGATGAAGCTCATTTGATCGAAACGCGTCGCTGTATGTGGCTTTCCTTCATGGAGCATTTACCACCTCTCATAATTTTGTTTTAATGGATCAATAAAGTTTCAAGTTTTAAGGAGCTGGAACATTTCTTTTCTTGTGGATATTCCTGGACGTTTCATCAGACGTTGTTCCGTGCACCTGTGGTGGTAGTTGGTGAGCTGGTTTGCTTTTTCTTTATATCCCTCTGGTGGTTACAGACAGTACTGAACCTTTCAGCGAGGAATGCCAATCGGGGATCACTGACTGGTCTGATATAAGGGAGGTTCCCTCCCATGATGGTTGCCGGTGATCAATTGTTCTTGTCTCAATTGTGGTTCTTGGTTCATTTGGAAGTTTGCTGAGTCTTGCCTGCATCTTCTGCTATCAGATAAGATATTTTCTGCTTTTATTTTTGTGCTTGCTTTTTGCATTGTTCTTTGCATTTCTGTGGAGGTCAGCCAGGTCCCCTCCGGGGGCTTGTGCTCCTCTCAGTTTTTCTGAAGCCACTGTTATTTGTTCATTTGCTTTTTCCTGTTTTTTCAGTGGCTGCGGCTTAGTTTTGTTACACCAGAGATCTGATTTAGGTGGTAGAGATCGTGTGATCTCAGGTGTTTTTGCAATCAGAAGAGTTGGTATTTTTTAGGGGTTTTTTTGGATTGCAGTGAGTATCCTTCCTGTACTTTTCTGTCTAGACAGATTGGGCCCCAGCGTTTGCTCATTCTATTTTCTGTCTGTGTCCGTGCTTCTTCTTGTCTAACCGTCATTACATGTTTGGGGGCTTCCTATTTTCTTTGGGGATCTGCTCCGGGGCAGATAGCTTTCATCTTTCTGCCTTTAGGTGTAGTTATCTCTCAGGCTGTGACGAGGCGTCTAGGATCAACGTAGGAATGCTCCACGTCTACCTCTAGTTGTGTGGTTAGTTCAGGTTACTGCAATCCAATAGGTTCCAGCCTCTCTGGTGTATTGCCGTTTTTGCTTATTCTCCTCAGCTACCAAAACACAACAATGGTCTATCAATGTGTTTTCAAACATCTTTTGTTCAATGTCCCTGCGTCCCTCTTTTGCAAACATAGCAGGCATAGCTGTAGGAGCTGTTATAAGAGGCAAACAACAGCCATTCAAAAATATCAAAAATCAACTTTTAAGACTCATATGACAACAGTCTATGGTTTTCAACCAACCAAATAAAAACACATAAACTCAAAAGTCAACATAAAGGTAATAGAGTATGTCTCTTGGCTTAGTGAATTGACGTCTGGATAATTAAGATTAAATGCTGTGTCGTCAAACCCACTCTTAAGTTGTTATGTGCAAAGGCTGACCAGAATACCGATGGGCATGTTGGAGCTATTATTCCACAACTGGCCTCTGTTGCTCACGTAGCCTAGCCAGCATGTGCAATGTGTGGTCACATCGCACACCAGTCAGCGAGATGGCACTTGCATGCACTGCTCCAGTACTGCCAGAGCGGCGGCAGAAGAATACTCACCGTGTCCATCTGTCATTATTAGGCTATATGCGCACGTTGAGCATTTGCTTGCAGAAATTTCTGCAAGGTTTTTGCATCTCTTGGCAGGTAAAACGCTGCAGCAAAAATGCGCGTTTTTGATGTGTTTTTGACATGCGTTTTTGAACAGCAATGAAGGCTTTTTTTGAGCTAAATAAAGGTAGTTAAAAAAGTTTGTGATGTAATTTCTTGGTTCAACACTTTTTCATGCTGATGCAGTGGTGTCAGCAGCTGTCATTGACACCAAACCCTAGGTTTAGTTGTAAAAAGGTGTCAGCCCGACACCCTCATTGCTAAGTCAATAAGTAAACACAAACACATTGTCACCAGCCTATGTGGGAGCGTTAACAGAACAAAAGTACATAGGCTGTAACCAAACAGCAACTGTTAATTTTAAAGAAAAAATAGATAAAAAAAATTGCGTGGGCTCCAACGTAATTTTATTAACCAGCAGAGGGAAAACCGATGGCTGAGGGCTGAGGTTAATATTCTGGGAAGGAGCCAATAGCCATAAAGGTTCCCAGGCTATTAATATCAGCTCACAGCTGTCGGTTTAGCCTTTACTGGCTAGTTTACAGGGGAACCCCAGAAATTTTTTACATAGGGTCCCCTTATAAACTCTAACCAGCAAAGGCTAGGCAGACAGCTGTGGGCTGATATTAATAGGCTAGGAAGGAGTCATGGATACTGTCCCCCAGGCTAAAAACATCAGCTCTCAGCCACCCCAGAAAATGCACATCTCTAAGATGTGCCAATTCTGTCACTTAGCCTCACTCTTCCCACTTGCCCTGTAGTGGTGGCAAGTGGGGTGATAGTTGGGGGAGTTGATGTCACCTTTGTACTGTCAGGTGACATCAAGCCCCAAGGTTAGTAATGGAGAGGCGTCAATAAGATGCCCCTATTACTAACCTCATAGTCATATTGTATAAAAATACAGACACCCAGAATAAAGTCATTTAATTGAAAGAATGACACAGACTCATTTAATAAATCTTAATTAAACCATACTTACGACCTCGCCCATGCCCTCATCGCCCTTGTCATCTGCAAAAGAGCTAAAAATAAAAAACAATGTTCCTCATCTTTCTGCAGAGATGATAATCCATTTGTCCCATGATGGGTCTAGCTCTGCTACATCTAGATGGCAGGCTACATGGTTGCATGATGTGACCATACAGCCTGTCATCCAGCAGAGACACTGAGCACTGTGTGAAGTCCTATTCCTCGTCTGAGGGCAAAGTGAGCGTGAGAAAGTTCTCCTGCTCGCGGTGCCATCAGACAGGTCCTGGGAGTTCACAGACAATGAACTCATAAGCTTCCAAACACATGACATCATCATATGGGCAGTCCAGAATTGTTTAAAGGCATAGTAATCTTAGTGTATGTAAACTTTTGACTTTGCAGTAAGAAATAAAAATGCCTTAAAACATTCTCTCTCTATCTCACTATTCTGGCATTTGGCAAATATTAATAATTATGGTAATCCTAATTGACCTAAAACGGGAAAGGTTTATTCTGATTTCATGTCAGATGTTGAGAAAAACATGCATATATGTCTTTTAATATAGTGTATGTAAACTTCTGGTTTCAACAGTATCTGTTTGACTGGCGTATGGCGCCCTATTCAAGCCTTATCCGTGTACATTGGTACTAGGCAACCACTCCTTCCATGAATGGTCAGTGTGTGACTAGTTGTTTCATCACCTATATTTTACACTCAGCCTCAGCCTTACAATTACATGCGCACATTGCAAATGCAAAAGAAAAAATAAATACATAAAAGGCATTTGTGTGAAGCTAATTCTACACTTTCAGTGATAAAACTGAACAAAACTATTAGTGCTTTGCTTTTTAGATAGGGCAGGCAAAATCCACTTACCGAACGAGAATATATTAATCCCACTACATTTTGTGGTTATTATTCTAGAGGTTCACATACAATCATGGCCAAAAGATCATAGACAAATAGTTAGGAATTTGGCACATCCAATCGGGAGTGATGTAAGAAAATTAGTCTTTATTAGAAGTTCATTAAAACACGAATCAGTTCTGGTGAAACACTAAAATCTGACTCATTTCTGGCAACCACCCTTAGTCCTTCCTTACTACATTGCCGAAAGTGTTGGCACCCTTGAATTTGTTCCATAAAACAAATTATTTCTCCCAGAAAATTATTGCAATTACACATGTTTTGTTATACACATGTTTATTTCCCTTGTGTATATTGGAACAACAAAAAAAAAACTGAGAAAAAAGGCAAATTGGACATATTTTCACGCCAAACCCCAAAAATGGGCAGGACAAAATTTTTGGCACCTTTCCAAAATTGTGGGTTTACAACATAATTTCAATCATGTAATGTTTATTCAAACTCACCTGTGGCAAGTAACAGGTATGGGCAATATGAAAATCACATCTGAAACCAGAAAAGAAGGGGAGAGTTGACTCAATCTTTACATTCTGTGTCTGTGTATGACACACTAAGCATGGAAAACAGAAAGAAAAGAGAACTGTCTGAGGACCTAAGAACCAAAATTGTTGAAAAATATCAACAATCTCAAGTACATCTCTAGAGATCTTAAGGTTCTTTTGTCCATGGTGCACAACATAATCAATAAGTTTACAACCCATGGCACTGTAGCTAATCTCCTTGGACCTGTACAGCAGAGAAAAATTGATGAAATTTTGCAACGCAGGATAATCCGGATGGTGGATAAACAGCCCCAATCAAGTTCCAAATGAATTCAAGCTGTCCTGCAGGCTCAGGGTGCATCAGTGTCAGTGCGAACTATCCATCGACATTTGAATGAAATGAAGTGTTATGGCAGGAGACCCAGGAGGACCCCACTGCTGACACAGAGACTAAAAAATGTATGTGAGTAAGCTAAAATCCATCTTCTGAGAAAGCGTCCTGTGAACAGATGAGAACAAGATAGAGCTTTTTGGTAAAGCACATCATTCTACTGCCAAAAATGGAATGAGACCTACTAAGAAAAGAACATAGTATGGTGGAGGTTCAAAATGTTTAAGGGTGGTTTTGCTGCCTTCTGGCACTGGGCGCCTTGACTGTGTGCAAGGCATTATGAAATCTGAGGATTTACCAAAGGATTTTGGGTTGCAATGTAGTGCCTAGTGTCAGAATCTAGGTCATGGGTCTTCCAGCAGGAAAATGACCCCAAAAATACTTCAAGAAGCACCCAGAAATGGATGGAAACAAAGCGCTGGATAGTTCTGAAGTGGCCAGCAATGATTCTGGATCTAAATATCATTGAACACCTGTGGAGAGATCTTAAAATTTCTGTTGGGAGAAGACACCCTTCAAATATGAGAGACTTGGAACATTTTGTAAAATTCCAGTTGAGAGGTATAAGAACCTTGTTGATGGTTATAGGAACTGATTGATTGTCGTTATTTATTCCAAAGGTTGTGCAACCAAATATTAAGTTGAGAGTGCTAATAATTTTGCCTGGCCATTTTTGGGGTTTTGTGTGAAATTATGTCCAATTTGCCTTTTTGTGTTATTTTTTGTGTATTTGTAATACATAACAAAACGTCTAATTGCAATAATTTTCTGTGGGAAATACTTCATTTTCTGGAACAATTTCAAGGGTGCCAAGACTTTCGGCTTTAACTGTATCTATTCTCATTAAAAGTGCTTTATGTGTTGATTGTTACAATTCTATATGTTTTATTTTCCTTGTTAATTAGCATACACAAACATTCAGTAATTGTTCATTTTACTCATAAGGCCATATAATAGGACTCATTACTTGACATCCCATTATTATACTACAAAGGTGCTCTTTAACCCCTTCACCCCCAAGGGTGGTTTGCACGTTAATGACCGGGCCAATTTTTACAATTCTGACCACTGTCTCTTTATGAGGTTATAACTCTGGAACGCTTCAACGGATCTTCGCGATTCTGAGATTGTTTTCTCGTGACATATTGTACTTTATGTTAGTGGTAAAATTTCTTCCATATAACTTGCGTTTATTTATGAAAAAAACGCAAATATGGTGAAAATTTGGAAAATTTAGCAATTTTCAAACTTTGAAATTTTATTCCCTTAAAACAGAGAAATATGTCACAGAAAATAGTTAAGAAATAACATTTCCCACATGTCTACTTTACATCAGCACAATTTTGGAACCAAAATTTTTTTTTGTTACGAAGTTATAAGGGTTAAAAGTTGACCAGCGATTTCTCATTTTTACATCAAAATGTACAAAGCCATTTTTTTTAGGGACCACCTCATATTTGAAGTCACTTTGAGGGGTGTATATAGCAGAAAATACCCAAAAGTGACACCATTGTAAAAACTACACCCCTCAAGGTACTCAAAACCACATTCAAAAAGTTTATTAACCCTTCAGGTGCTTCACAGGAGCTGAAGCAACGTGGATGGAAAAAATGAACATTTTACTTTTTAGTCACAAAAATGATCTTTTACAAACATTTTTTTTATATTCACAAGGGAAAAAGGAGAAAATGGACCGATAAAGTTGTTGTGCAATTTCTTCTGAGTACGCCGATACCCCATATGTGAGGGAAAACCACTGTTTGGGCGCACGGCAGGGCTCGGAATGGAAGGAGCGCAGTTTGACTTTTCCAAACCAAAATTGGCTGGAATTGAGAACGGACGCCATGTCGCGTTTGGAGAGGCCCTGATATGCCTAAACAGTGGAAACCCCCCACATGTGACCCCATTTTGGAAACTAGACCCCCTAAGGAACTTATCTAGATGTGTGGTGAGCACTTTGAACCCCCAAGTGCTTCACGCAAGTTTATAATGTAGAGTCGTGAAAAAAAAAATCATATTTTTTCAACAAGCATGATGTTTTAGTCCCCAATTTTTTATTTTCCCAAGGGTAAGAGGAGAAATTGGACCACAAAAGTTGTTGTCCAACTTGTCCTGAGTACGCTGATACCCCATATGTGGGGGGGAACCACTGTTTGGGCGCACGGAAGGGCTCGAAAGGGAAGGAGCGCCGTTTGACTTTTCCAAACCAAAATTGGCTGGAATTGTGAACGAACGCCATGTCGCGTTTGGAGGGCCCCTGATGTGCCTAAACAGTGGAAACCCCCCACATGTGACCCCATTTTGGAAACTAGACCCCCTAAGGAACTTATCTAGATGTGTGGTGAGCACTTTGAACCCCCAAGTGCTTCACGCAAGTTTGTAATGTAGAGCCGTGAAGAAAAAAAATCATATTTTTTCCACAAGCATGATGTTTTAGTCCCCAATTTTTTATTTTCCCAAGGGTAAGAGGAGAAATTGGACCACAAAAGTTGTTGTCCAACTTGTCCTGAGTACGCTGATACCCCATATGTGGGGGGGAACCACTGTTTTGGCGCACGGCAGGGCTCGAAAGGGAAGGAGCGCGGTTTGACTTTTCCAAACCAAAATTGGCTGGAATTGGGAACGAACGCCATGTCGCGTTTGGAGGGCCCCTGATGTGCCTAAACAGTGGAAACCCCCCACATGTGACCCCATTTTGGAAACTAGACCCCTAAGGAACTTACCTAGATGTGTGGTGAGCACTTTGAACCCCCAAGTGCTTCACGCAAGTTTGTAATGTAGAGCCGTGAAGAAAAAAAATCATATTTTTTCCACAAGCATGATGTTTTAGTCCCCAATTTTTTATTTTCCCAAGGGTAAGAGGAGAAATTGGATCACAAAAGTTGTTGTCCAACTTGTCCTGAGTACGCTGATACCCCATATGTGGGGGGGAACCACTGTTTGGGCGCACGGCAGGGCTCGAAAGGGAAGGAGCGCCGTTTGACTTTTCCAAACCAAAATTGGCTGGAATTGGGAACGAACGCCATGTCGCGTTTGGAGGGCCCCTGATGTGCCTAAACAGTGGAAACCCCCACATGTGACCCCATTTTGGAAACTAGACCCCCTAAGGAACTTACCTAGATGTTTGGTGAGCACTTTGAACCCCAAGTGCTTCACGCAAGTTTGTAATGTAGAGCCGTGAAGAAAAAAAATCATATTTTTTCCACAAGCATGATGTTTTAGTCCCCAATTTTTTATTTTCCCAAGGGTAAGAGGAGAAATTGGACCACAAAAGTTGTTGTCCAACTTGTCCTGAGTACGCTGATACCCCATATGTGGGGGGGAACCACTGTTTGGGCGCACGGCAGGGCTCGAAAGGGAAGGAGCGCCGTTTGACTTTTCCCAACCAAAATTGGCTGGAATTGGGAACGAACGCCATGTCGCGTTTGGAGGGCCCCTGATGTGCCTAAACAGTGGAAACCCCCCACATGTGACCCCATTTTGGAAACTAGACCCCCTAAGGAACTTACCTAGGTGTTTGGTGAGCACTTTGAACCCCCAAGTGCTTCACGCAAGTTTGTAATGTAGAGCCGTGAAGAAAAAAAATCATATTTTTTCCACAAGCATGACGTTTTAGTCCCCAATTTTTTATTTTCCCAAGGGTAAGAGGAGAAATTGGACCACAAAAGTTGTTGTCCAATTTGTCCTGAGTACGCTGATACCCCATATGTGGGGGGGAACCACTGTTTGGGCGCACGGCAGGGCTCGAAAGGGAAGGAGCGCCGTTTGACTTTTCCAAACCAAAATTGGCTGGAATTGGGAACGAACGCCATGTCGCGTTTGGAGGGCCCCTGATGTGCCTAAACAGTGGAAACCCCCCACATGTGACCCCATTTTGGAAACTAGACCCCCTAAGGAACTTATCTAGGTGTGTGGTGAGCACTTTGAACCCCCAAGTGCTTCACGCAAGTTTGTAATGTAGAGCCGTGAAGAAAAAAAAATCATATTTTTTCCACAAGCATGATGTTTTAGTCCCCAATTTTTTATTTTCCCAAGGGTAAGAGGAGAAATTGGACCACTAAAAGTTGTTGTCCAACTTGTCCTGAGTACGCTGATACCCCATATGTGGGGGGGAACCACTGTTTGGGCGCACGGCAGGGCTCGAAAGGGAAGGAGCGCCGTTTGACTTTTCCAAACCAAAATTGGCTGGATTTGGGAACGAACGCCATGTCGCGTTTGGAGGGCCCCTGATGTGCCTAAACAGTGGAAACCCCCCACATGTGACCCCATTTTGGAAATTAGACCCCCTAAGGAACTTATCTAGGTGTGTGGTGAGCACTTTGAACCCCCAAGTGTTTCACTAAAGTTTATAATGCCCTGGCGTGAAAAAAAAAATATTTTTTTTTCCCACAAAGTGATTTTTTTAGTCCCCAATTTTTTATTTTTCCAAGGGTAACAGGAGAAATTGGACCACAAAAGTTGGTGTCCAATTTGTCCTGAGTATGCTGATACCCCATATGTTGGGGGGAACCACTGTTTGGGTGCACGACAGGGCTCGGAAGGGAAGTAGTGACGTTTTGGAATGCAGACTTTGATGGAATGGTCTGCGGGCGTCATGTTCCGTTAGCAGAGCCCCTGATGTGCCTAAACAGTGGAAACCCCCCACAAGTGACCCCATTTTGGAAACTAGACCCCCTAAGGAACTTATCTAGGTGTGTGGTGAGTACTTTGAACCCCCAAGTGTTTCACTAAAGTTTATAATGCCCTGTGTGAAAAAAAAATATTTTTTTTTTCCACAAAAGTGATTTTTTTAGTCCCCAATTTTTTATTTTCCCAAGGGTAACAGGAGAAATTGGACCCCAAAAGTTGTTGTCCAATTTGACCTGAGTACGCCGATACCCCATATGTTGGGGGAACCACTGTTTGGGCGCACGGCAGGGCTCAGAAGGGAAGTAGTGACGTTTTGGAATGCAGACTTTGATGGAATGGTCTGCGGGCGTCATGTTCCGTTAGCAGAGCCCCTGATGTGCCTAAACAGTGGAAACCCCCACAAGTGACCCCATTTTGGAAACTAGACCCCCTAAGGAACTTATCTAGGTGTGTGGTGAGCACTTTGAACCCCCATGTGTTTCACTAAAGTTTATAATGCCCTGGCGTGAAAAAAAAAATATTTTTTTTTCCCACAAAAGTGATTTTTTTAGTCCCCAATTTTTTATTTTCCCAAGGGTAACAGGAGAAATTGGATCCCAAAAGTTGTTGTCCAATTTGTCCTGAGAACGCTGGTACCCCACATGTGGGAAAAAACTGTTTAGGCACACGTCGGGACTCGGAAGGGAAGTAGTGACGTTTTGGAATGCAGACTTTGATGGAATGGTCTGCGGGCGTCATGTTCCATTTGCAGAGCCCCTGATGTGCCTAAACAGGAAAAAAAAACCACAAGTGACATAATTTTAGAAATTAGAACCCCAAGAAGCTTCTCTAGATGTGCCCCCCTTCTGGAACTAATCTTTCCTGTAAAGTAAATTAGTAGTGCATGGAGGTGTGGTACAATTTGAAGCAATCCTTCATACACAGGCCAGGTTTTTCGGGGCAGGTGTCGCACTGATAAATGGTGTCCTTGCGTATTCCCCTTTTGTAACACACTCGGCACCTTTTTTGCGACTTACCTTTTTTTGCAGTTTGCGGGACCTCCCCCGGGAAATGCTGGCCTGGTACAATACGAGCACCTTCAGTTCCGGAAGTACTGGGGCCCTCTCCTTTCTGAGCGCCAAACATCAGGGCCTTGATCACTACCTCCTGGAACTGAAGGTACGACGTATTGGTATGGCGTGCACATCGTGACAGCAGGAAAGCGTTGAGCATTGCCATTTGGACGATGTGCACGGACAGCTTCTTGTACCACACCTTGGCCTTTCTCAAAGCACTGTATGGTTGGAGGAGTTGATCAGAGAGATCAACACCCCCCATGTATTTGTTGTACCCAAGTACACAGTCCGGTTTGCGGACCTGTGTAGAGGTACCCCGTACAGTGCTGAGGGCGCTGCCATCACCGTGTATGGTGGTCAAGAGAAGGACATCCCTCTTGTCCTTGTACTTGACCACCAGAAGGTGGTCACTACATTGGGCTCTGCTCTCACCCTTTCTGAGCATCTGCCCAAGCAGCGTCTTCGGGAGGCCCTTCTGATTTTTGCGGACGGTACCGCAGGCTGCGGTACCACGCGCAAAGAGGGATTTGTGGAGTGGGATGCTGGTATAAAAGTTATCGGTGTAGAGGTGATAACCTTTATCCAGCAGTGGGTGAACCAAATCCCACACAATTTTCCCACTCACTCCCAGGACAGGAGGACACTCAGGGGGTTCAATCCTGGTGTCCTTTTCCTTCGTAAACTCTAAAACGGTGAGTGTACCCTGAGGTACTCTCACACAGTTTGTAGAGTTTGATTCCGTACCTTGCCCTCTTGTTGGGCAGGTACTGACGGAATCCGAGCCGTCCCTTAAAATGAACCAAGGACTCATCCACGCAAATGTCCCTTTTGGGCACGTACACTTCAGCAAACTTTTTGTTGAAGTGTTCGATGACCGGCCGAACTTTGAACAGACGGTCAAAGTTGGGGTCATCTCGTGCAGGACACTGTGCATTATCGTTATAATGCAAGAATTTCTGGATGGCCTCAAAACGCGTCCGGGCCATGACCATTCGGAACACTGGAGCGTTATATAAAATATCAACACTCCAATATTGCCGAAGTTCTGGCTTCTTCAAGATCCCCGTGTGAAGGACCAGGCCCCAAAACTGCATCAATTCAACTGCGTCTACAGGAGACCAGTTAGAATATGATGAACGGGGGTTTTGCTCCAAAAATTGACGAGCGTACAAATTTGTTTGCTCCACCATGTGGTTAATAAAATCCTCAGAGAAAAAGACTTTGAAAAAGTCTATTTCTGTGAGGCCAGTGGTGTCAAACCTGATTCCTGATTCTGCCACAAAATGGCTGCTAGATGTGGCGCAAGGAGGGGGTGAAAAAAAAAAACAGGAAAACAGCCGGCACGAGATCTGATAAGTGAACTGAGTCACTTATCAAAATTTGGCGGCTGCTAAATGTGGAAACGGAGGCGGCGCAAAGGCGGGTGAAAAAAGAAAAAGGAAAAAAAAAAAAAAAGAAAAGGAAAACAGCCGGTGCGAGCTCTGATAAGTGAACTGTGTCACTTGTCAAAGTTCGGCGGCTGCTAGATGTGGCGCAAAGGGAGTGGCGCAGGGAGGGGGTGAAAAAAAAAAAGAAAGGAAAACAGCCGGCGCGAGCTCTGATAAGTGAACTGTGTCACTTGTCAAAGTTCGGCGGCTGCTAAATGTGGAAATGGAGGCGGCGCAAAGGCGGGTGAAAAAAGAGAAAGGAAAAAAAAAAAAAGAAAAGGAAAACAGCCGGTGCGAGCTCTGATAAGTGAACTGTGTCACTTGTCAAAGTTCGGCGGCTGCTAGATGTGGCG
This sequence comes from Oophaga sylvatica, assembly GCA_033576555.1. Classification (NCBI taxonomy): domain Eukaryota; kingdom Metazoa; phylum Chordata; class Amphibia; order Anura; family Dendrobatidae; genus Oophaga; species Oophaga sylvatica. Next base: position 299,669,647 of record JARQOD010000005.1, read on the forward strand.
CAAAGGGAGTGGCGCAGGGAGGGGGTGAAAAAAAAACAGGAAAACAGCCGGCACGAGATCTGATAAGTGAACTGAGTCACTTATCAAAATTCGGCGGCTGCTAGATGTGGAAACGGAGGCGGCGCAAAGGCGGGTGAAAAAAAAAAAAAAGGAAAACAGCCGGCGCGAGCTCTGATAAGTGAACTGCGTCACTTATCAAAGTTCGCCGGCTGCAGGGTGTGCGCACGGAGGTGGCGCAAAGGGGGCTGAGAGCACGAGTGTTGATCGGTGAAATGCATCACCAATCAACGCTCAGCGGCTGGGTGTGCGCACGGAGGCGGCGCAAAGGGGGGGTGAAAAAAAGGAAACCCGCCGGACGCGAGCTCTGATAAGTGAACTGCGTCACTTATCAAAGTTCGCCGGCTGCAAGGTGTGCGCACGGAGGTGGCGCAAAGGGGGCTGAGAGCACGAGTGTTGATCGGTGAAATGCGTCACCAATCAACGCTCGGCGGCTGGGTGTGCGCACGGAGGCGGCGCAAAGGGGGGGTGGAGGGGGTAAAAAGAGGGGGAAGGGGGATGGGGAGGGAGGAAGAGAGGGATCAACACTTACGGTTGTAGTCTCTCTTCTTTTTTCTATCTTCTTTTCTTCTTTTCTTCTGTCTTCTTTTCTTCTGTCTTCTTTTCTTCTGTCTTCAGCACTACAAGGCCCAGCACAGGAGAGATCTGTTGTATGACCGCTCTGCAGGAATCCTCAGCAAGTGTGAGGACCCCTGCAGAACGGTCACTCACAGGTCAGAGCCAGGTGAGACAGGTCACAGAGCGGTCAATTCGCTTCTGTGACCTGTGATTGGTGGGATCCATCATAACAAGATCCCACCAATCAGAGCTCTCCTGGTTACCCTGGCAACCTGCCCAGGATCGGAGCTCACAGCTCCGATCCTAGGCAGGTCACAGCCAGGGCAGCAGCCAGGTCACCTGCAGGGCACAGCGCGGTCACACAGCGATCAGACCGCTGCTGTGCCCTGTGATTGGCGCGATCGACGATGTCATCGATCGTGCCAATCAGCTCCTGCAGGCCCTACAGGGCCTGTCCTGAGCCTCCACAGCCGGATCGGTGCTTTTACAGCACCGATCCAGCCAGGATCGGTGCTATTACAGCACCGATCCGGCAGGTCAGCAGCAAGGCACAGCGCTCCTGCGCCGCGGCTGTGCCTTGCGATTGGCGCGATCGACGATAACATCGATCGCGCCAATCAGCTCCTGCAGGCCCTGCTAGGCCTGTCCTATGTTCCGGCCTAGGATCGGTGCTTTTATAGCACCGATCCAGCAGGAACCGGCAGGGCACAGCGCGGTAATACCGCTTCTGTGCCCTGCGATTGGCGCGATCGATATGATCGGCGATCGCGCCAATCCAGGGGGGTCTGCATAGTGCTAGACCCAGGCCTAGGATCGAGTACATCGGTACTCGATCCTAGCCTGGGATCTCACTGTTTCAGCCCATCTGATTGGCTGAAACAGTGAGAAAGGCTGCGATTGGCTGTTCAGAATTGAACAGCCAATCACAGCGATCGGGAGGCCGGAGAGGGGAGGACGCAGCCCGGGATGCCGACGTCATCTTCCTAGAGGTAAGATGGCGTCGGAATTTTAATGCGATCACCGCGACTTTAGTCGCGATGTCGCATTAAAGGCCATGACGTACTATTCCGTCCATGGGAATTAGGTCCAGGGTCACATGGACGGAATAGTACGTCTGATGGCAGAGAGGGGTTAAAATAGTTTTTCACTTAACAATTGTAAAGCATACAACTCGTATGTTAGGTTATGTTCTTCCTGGTATAAGAGAGAGTTAGGTTCAGTTCTTTACTTCAGGAATATTTTTCCCAAAACATTTCTCTTGTGCTGAACCATACATGTATGCTTCTTAGGAAAAGTTATGGGAGTTTTCTTGGATATAGACCGCTAACAAAAGTTAAGTATCGTTTTCGCTATATACTCTTACATCCGAAGTAGTTAAATAACTGAGCCTTCTACATTTTTGGAATTTATAGTTTACAAATCATAGTAGTGGCTTAAATGGGTTTTTACAAGCAAAATCATTAAGCTTTTTTCTGTTGGTTCTAAAATCCTCAGCAATCTGATTAATGAGGTTTTGTGCTCTAACCTGGGTTAAACTGCAGGATCAGGCACAGTTACAGTTATATGAAAAAGTTTGGGCACCTCTATTAATCTTAAGCTTAATGTTTTATAAAAATTGGTGTTTTGCAACAGCTATTTCAGTTTGATATATCTAATAACTATTGGACACAGTAATGTTTCTGCCTTGAAATGAGGTTTATTGTACTAACAGAACATGTGCAATCTGCATTCAAACAAAATTTGACAGGTGCATAAGTATGGCCACCCTTATCATTTTCTTGTTTTAAATACTCCTACCTACTTTTTACTGACTTACTAAAGCACTTTTTTTGGTTTTGTAACCTCATTGAGCATTAAACTTCATAGCCAGGTGTATGCAATCATGAGAAAAGCTACTTAAAGTGGCCACTTGCAAGTTGTTCTCCTGTTGAATCTCCTCTGAAGAGTGGCATCATGGGCTCCTCAAAACAACTGTCAAATGATCTGAAAACAAAGATTATTCAACATAATTGTTCAGGGGAAGGATACAAAAAGCTGTCTCAGAGATTTAACCTGTCAGTTTCCACTGTGAGGAACATAGTAAGGAAATGGAAGAACACAGGGACAGTTCTTGTTAAGGCCAGAAGTGGCAGGCCAAGAAAAACATCAGAAAGGCAGAGAAGAAGAATGGCGAGATCAGTCAAGGACAATCCTCAGACCACCTCCAGAGAGCTGCAGCATCAACTTGCTGCAGATGGTGTCACTGTGCATCGGTCAACTATACAACGCACTTTGCACAAGGAGAAGCTGTATGGGAGAGTGATGCGAAAGAAGCCGTTTCTGCAAGCACGCCACAAACAGAGTCGGCTGAGGTATGCAAAAGCACATTTGGAGAAGCCAATTTCTTTTTGGAAGAAGGTCCTGTGGACTGATGAAACCAAGATTGAGTTGTTTGGTCATACAAAAAGGCATTATGCATGGCATCAAAAAAACACAGCATTCCAAGAAAAACACTTGCTACCCACAGTAAAATTTGGTGGAGGTTCCATCATTCTTTGGGGCTGTGTGGCCAATGCCGGCACCGGGAATCTTGTTAAAGTTGAGGGACGCATGGATTCCACTCAGTATCAGCAGATTCTTGACAATAATGTTCAAGAATCAGTGACAAAGTTGAAGTTACGCAGGGGATGGATCTTTCAGCAAGACAATGATCCAAAACACCGCTCCAAATCTACTCAGGCATTCATGCAGAGGAACAATTACAATGTTCGGGAATGGCCATCCCAGTCCCCAGACCTGAATATCATTGAACATCTGTGGGATCATTTGAAGAGGGCTGTCCATGCTCGGCGACCATCAAACTTAACTGAACTGGAATTATTTTGTAAAGAGGAATGGTCAAAAATACCTTCATCCAGGATCCAGGAAATCATTAAAAGCTACAGGAAGCGACTAGAGGCTGTTATTTTTGCAAAAGGAGGATCTACTAAATATTAATGTCACTTTTCTGGTGAGGTGCCCATACTTATGCACCTGTCAAATTTTGTTTGGATGCAGATTGCACATTTTCTGTTAGTACAATAAACCTCATTTCAAGGCAGAAACATTACTGTGTCCAATAGTTATTAGATATATCAAACTAAAATAGCTGTTGCAAAACCACCAATTTTTATAAAACATTAAGCTTAAGATTAATAGGGGTGCCCAAACTTTTTCATATAACTGTATGTATATGAATTGAATGTTGTGCCTGTGTAAACATAGAAGAAGCAACTTCCTTTGCCAGAACGACATGACCCCTATTCTACTTTTAAGGGCTTGCGCTCACCACTGAATACATCGAACGAGTACTATCCGATTTTTAATTGGAAAGCACTCAAACCAATGATGTGTAATGGGGCAGTGCTGACCAACCTTTTTTTCTCATTTGGCAGAAAAAAAAACATCACAGCATGATGCGATTTGATGCGTAAATTGGATGAAACTCACCAATTCAAATCTATGGGTGCTTAGAAATCATCAGACTGCACTCGGATGACATCCAAGAGCAGTCCAATTTCCACAGACTTACAGAGTGGAGACGATGGAGACATTTTGTTCTCCATATTTTCACAGAGTGCTCCGATTCTTTCATCTGAGAGAACTGGATCACACTATGCTGACAATCGAATCAAATTCTGATTACCATAACTGAGCCGATTCTCTTGGATGAGAAAATATACAGATGTGTGACCTTGGCCTAAAAGGGATTTTCAAGAGTCAGACAGAAGCATATGAGGGGTAAAATTATTTAATGCTTCCACAATCATGTAATTTAATTCTGTTTAATGTTGACATGTACACAACTTCTGTGTCACTCATTAATTAGTTTGTCTTTTCCGGTACTAGGCTGCTATTAATAATTTATGGTAACAATTGTAAGACATTGAATGTCTAGTTCTCATTTAACGTAGGAATGAGTGAAATATATCCGGTGTCTTTAACACCTTCATGGTAAGACTCCTGATGTTCAACCCACATATAGCACCGTAGTCTTTTCTGTTCATTAATAAAGGAAATGCATAAAAATCAGAAGAGCAAGTAGAAGTTGACTGTCTAAAGACCTGGCATTAATTATAGATTCATTATTCTCATCAAACACTTAATTAGAGATGTGTTTGTGGAAGACTTTCTACATGTGGGTTCATTGTAATGAAATATATAACAATTAACTAATCGGTAATGACTAATACAGACTCTTAATACAGTCTGCACTTTATCTGACATTTTATTACTCATGAATATGTATATTTCATTTCTAATAACTGAACAGTGTAATTTTTCTTATACTGTATAAGTTAATGAAAGCAAATGAAAGCTCCGCTGCACTTTGTCTGTGCACTCTATCTGCTGAGAAATGTTAAAGTAGATTATGCAGAGGATTATGCCAAAATATGGTATAATTAGAATCAAAATGCCAAAGTGCATTGATGACTATTTATAGTAAATAGGCCTTATACTGATGTAACATGCACAGCATAGGCAATAACTTGCATATCTTTGGGGATATGACCTGTCTGAAGAACAGGGCTCTGGAATGTCCTATAGTTGTTCATAGGTGACAATTTTTTATTCCAAGAACTGAGCTCCAAAATTCCCCTTTGGAATGGATGTCTGAAGGAGCACAGAGGTTTTGGCAGTTGGTGAGTGGTTGGGCAGAGGCGAAGAAGAGACCGAAGTGAAGTGGAGGTGTGGATACTTGGAAAAAGTCTTGATTGAGCGGTGCAACTCTGCATCTTTTGTTGATGAGTCTGGGACACATTGTTCAGCTTGACATGAGCTGACTCGGTGAGGACAACCAAGTACACAGCATCTTGGGCTACGCCATGTGAGGCCTCATCTCTAAGGATTTAGGGAGGTACTGCGTTGGAGAGATCGTCATTCTCTAAGAGATTCAAGACAATGTTTCTGATTATTCGGTAAGAGAAGAATCCAAAATATCTATAAGCAGAGAGATAGTGAGGTAATACTTAGCTAACATAAATGAATTCAAGTCTCCATCTCCATCCTAAGGTACTGAAGGAGATAGCAGAGGAAATTATTGAACCACTCTCCATAATCTTTAAAAATTCTTGGAGAACAGGAGAAGTCCCAGAAGACTGGAAAACAGCAAATGTTGTTTCTATCTTCAAAAAGGGGAAGAAGGTGTACCAAGGGAACTATATGCATGTGAGCCTGACTTCTAGACCAAGAAAGATCTTTGAACAAATTATTAGACAACATTTATGCAAGTACCTGGATGAGAATGAAGTGATTAATCAGAGCCAGCATGGGTTTGTAACTAATAAGTCATGTCAGACTAACTTAATTTGCTTCTATTTCAGAATCACTGACTGGGTGGATCAGAGATATGCAGTAGCTATAGTATCTCTTGACTTCACTAAAGCATTTGACAAAATATCTCATACCATCCTTATTGAAAAAATGACCAAGTATGAAATAGAGAAGGCAACTTTTAGGTGGATTCATAACTGGCTAAGTGATTGGACCCAAAGTGTTGTCATAAATGGCTATGCATCCAATTGGAAGAATGTCTCAAATGGGGTACCACAGGGCCCTGACCTGGACACTGTGTTGTTCAACATCTTTAACAATGATTTAGATAAATGAATTGAGGGTAAACTGATTACTTATGCCTTAGTGCCGCTTTTTAACGGTGCTGAGAAATTAGTGTATAGCGCCACCCAGATTCGGAATTTCTCTGTGGTCTCGCCTACCTGGGGTAGCTGAGGCCCCCTGAGAACATGATTGGGATCAGTTTTTACCGACCTCAGTGTTGCGATCACTATTATTTACGGATTAACAGCGATCGCAAAAAAAATCAGATTTCAGATTTAATTTCTCTCTCCTCTGATGTGATCGCTCAAAAGAGGAGAGAGAAATGGGGTCCCACGATTCCCCCCAGTATCTCTGGTGTCTCTGGACCCTCCTGCGTCCCCTGATCCTGTCCCCCAGCCGCTGACGTCTTCTTCCTGGAAGAAAATGGCAGGCGCATGCACAGTGCGCTCACCGAGTTCTGTCAGCCAGCACTCGGCAATAATAGGAAATTTTTCCCATTAGTTCATTTTGATCACTGTGATAGACCCTATCACAGTGATCAAAATAAAAAAATAGTAAGTCAAACCCCCCTTTATCACTCCCTTAGTTAGGTAAAAATAATAAAATAAAAAAATGTATTAATTTCTATTTTTCCATTAAGGTTAGGGTTTGGGCTAAAGTTAGGGTTGAGCTAAAGTTAGGGTTAGAGTTGGGCTAGGGTTAGGGTTGGGGCTAGGGTTAGGGTTGAGTTAAAGTTAGGGTTGGGTTAGAGTTGGGCTAAAGTTAGGATTAGGCTAAAGTTAGGGTTGTGCTAAAGTTAGCGTTTGGCTAGGGTTAGGGTTGTGGTTATGGTTAGGATTACGGTTAGGGTTGGGATTGGGGTTAGGGGTGTGGTAGGGTTAGGTTTGTGGTTAGGGTTATGGCTAGGGTTGAGATTAGGGTTAGAGGTGTGTTGAGGTTAGGGTTGTTGTTAGGGTTGTGGTTAGGGTTGGGATTAGGGTTAGGGGTGTGTTGGGGTTAGGGTTGGAGTTAGAATTCGGGGGTTCCACTGTTTAGGTACATCAGGGGGTCTCCAAATGCGACATGGCGCCACCATTGATTCCTGCCAATTTTTCGTTCAAAAAGTCAAATGGTGCTCCCTCCCTTCTGAGCCCTACCATGCGCCCAAACAGTGGCTTCCCCCCACAGAGGGTGTATTGGCATACTCAGGAGAAATTGCACAAATTGTGTGGTCCATTTTCTCCTAATAGCTGTTGTGAACGTTCAGGAGATGACTTCTGAGTTGGGGCTCCTTCTGGTGGCTGCTGGTGATATTGAAGCAAGTCAATTACCTGGGAGTGAGGAGTGGCAATCAGGTGGGACGGACTGGGCAGATATAAGTGAGCTGCCTTCCCATGATCCTCGCCGGTGATCAATTGTTGTTTCCTGGTCTAGTTTGGAAATCAGCTTGTTTTCTGCTGTCTCCTGCAAACATTCAGATAAGTTACTTTCTGCTTTTTTTCTGTGGTTAGATTTTACTTGTTTTTGCTGCGCTGCTTGGTGAGGTCAGCTGGGTTCCCTACAGGGGCCTGTGCTGGTCTCTGTTCCTCATTGGTATCTGTTCATTTGCTCTGTTCCTGTTATTTCAGTTCTGCTGTGTAGCGGCGTGTTCACACCAGAGATCTGATGAAGTGGGGGCGAGACAGTGTGGTCTCAGCATTTTTGTAATCAGAAGTGTTGGAGTTTTTTCCTAGGGTTTTGCTGGGTTGCAGACAGTATTCTTTCCTATCCGGTCCTGTCTAGATAGCTTTTGGACCCAGCATTTGCTTTATTTTCTTCCTGCGTTTGTATTTCATCTTGTCTAACTGCCATTATATGTGTGGGGACTGCCTATTCCTTTGGGGCTCCACTCTGGGGCAGTTAGCTTTCCTCTTTCTATCTTCAGGTGTAGCTAATCTCTCCGGCTGTGACGAGGCGTCTAGGTCACCGTAGGAACGTCCCAGGGCTGCTTCTAGTTGTGCGGTTAGTTTAGGGGTCTGCAACCTTTTAGTTCCCAACCTCTCTGGTGTTTGGCTGGCTTGGCTGTTTTTTGCTCCTGTCCTCCTCAGCTACCAAATCATAACAGATACCCTTGTGAAAATAAAAAAAATTGGTCCTAAAGTAAACTTTTTGTGAAAAAAGTAAAATGTTCATTTTTTCCTTCCACATTGCTTTAGTTCTCGTGAAGCACCTGAAGAGTTAATAAACTTCTTGAATGTGGTTTTGCTCACCTTGATGGGTGCAGTTTTTAGAATGGTGTCACTTTTGGGTATTTTCTGTTATTTTGACCCCCCAAACTCACTTCAAATGTGAGGTGGTCCCTAAGGAAAATGGTTTTGTAAATTTTGTTGGAAAAATGAGAAATCGGTGGTCAACTTTTAGCTCTTATGACATCCTAACAAAAAAAAAATCATGTTTCCAAAATTGTGCTGATGTAAAGTTGACATGTGAGAAATGTTATTTATTAACTATTTTGTGTGACACTACTCTCTGATTTAAGGGTGCAAAAATTAAAAGTTTGAAAATTGCAAAATTTTCAACAGTTTTGCCAAATTTCCATTTTTTTCATAAATAAAGTTATATCGAAGAAATTTTGCAACTAACATGAAGAACAATATGTCATGAAAAAGTATTCTCAGAATCAATGGGATACATTTAAGCGTTCCAGAGCTATAGTCTCATAAAGTGACAGTGGTCAGAATTGTAAAAATTGGCTTGGTCATTAAGTACCAAATTGGCTCTGTCACTGAAGGGTTAATTCTGGGTTGCATAAACAGAAGCATAAGTGAAGTAATTATCCTCCTCTACTCCTCTTTGGTCAGACCTCATATGGAACACTGCGTCTAGTTCTGGGGGCCACATTTTAAGAGACATGAACAAACTGGAGGAACGTTTAAAGCATCTGGGAATGTTTAGCTTGCAAAAGAGAAGACTGAGAGGAGACTTAGTAGCAGTCTACAAATATCTCAAGGGCTGTCACACTGTAGAGGGATCATCTTTATTCTCATTTGCACAAGGAAAGACAAGAAGCAATGGGATGAAACTGAATGGGAGGAGACACAGATTAGAAAATAAATTTTGACAGTGGAACAGGCTGCTAAGAGAGTGGGTGGGTGCTCCTTCAATGGAACTATTCAAACAGAAACTGGACAGATGAGATGGTTTAGTGAATCCTGCAGTGAGCAGGGGATGGGACACGATGACCCCTGAGGTTCCTTCAAACTCTAATATTCTATGATTCTATAATTCTATGCAGTCCTGAACATCACTGACAGCTATCAGGTTTACTAGTAACTCAGGAACTGGAAATCACAGAGAACCAGGAGACGTCATGGGCGTACCCACCGTGGGGCAGGGGGGGCAGTTGCCCCCCCCTAGGAGCAGGGGCGCGCCGTGCCAAGATGAGGGCATCAGCATTAGCCGCCCCTTTAAAAGGTGCTTCTGGGCTGGCTGCGACGCACATACTAGACTGTATGGGCTCTTTCAAGGTGTGACATCGTTCCCAGGGGCGTGTCATACCAATAGGGGGCGTGTTCTGCAAAGCCAGGAAGAGAAGCAGACATTATACATTGGTCTCTGCAGTCTGATGCCGGCGTCTGTTTGCTGCAGGAGGGAAATCTGAGGTCAGAGTCCTCAGTGACGCATAGGAGGATTTATTAATCAATGGGTTAATGTCTCCTTAGATTTTTGGTTGACTGGGTCTAATACTTGGGGCTGTGTAGTGGGGTTTGAGGGGGTGATTGTGCGGTCTGATTGTGCCCCGAGGGGTTAATGCACACTTGTGGGGTCTGTGTGTGCACCTAGGGGGTTTAATGCACGCTTGTGGGGTCTGTGTGTGCTCCTAGGGGGTTAATGCACGCTTGTGGGGTCTGTGTGTGCTCCTATGGGGTTTAATGCACGCTTGTGGGGTTTGGGTGTGCTCCTAGAGGGTTAATGCACAGCTGTGGGTCTGTGTGTGCTCCTAGGGGGTTATGCATGGAGCCCATACAGTATATATACCTGACAGCGGCCCATACAGTCTATACCTACAGTAATGTATACCTGACAGGAGCCCATACAGTCTATATATACAATAATATATACCTGACAGGAGCCCATACAGTCTATATCTATAATAATATATACCTGACAGGAGCCCGTACAGTCTATATCTACAATAATATATACCTGACAGGAGCCTGTACAGTCTATATATACAGTAATATATACCTGACAGAAGCCCATACAGTCTATATCTACAGTAATATATACCTGACAGGAGCCCATACAGTCTATATCTACAGTAATATATACCTGACAGGAGCCCATACAGTCTATATCTACAGTAATATATACCTGACAGGAGCCCGTACAGTCTTATATCTACAATAATATACACCTGACAGGAGCCCATACAGTCTATATCTACAGTAATATATACCTGACAGGAGCCCATACAGTCTATATCTACAGTAATATATACCTGACAGGAGCCCATACAGTCTATATCTACAGTAATATATACCTGACAGGAGCCAGTACAGTCTATATCTACAGTAATATATACCTGACAGGAGCCCATACAGTCTATATCTACAGCAATATATACCTGACAAGAGCCCGTACAGTCTATATCTACAGTAATATATACCTGACAGGAGCCCATACAGTCTATATCTACAATAATATATATCTGACAGGAGCCCATACAGTCTATACAATAATATATACCTGACAGGAGCCCATACAGTCTATATCTACAATAATATATACCTGACAGGAGCCCATACAGTCTATATCTACAATAATATATACCTGACAGGAGCCCATACAGTCTATTACAGTAATATATACCTGACAGGAGCCCGTACAGTCTATATCTACATAATATATACCTGACAGGAGCCCATACAGTCTATATCTACAATAATATATACCTGACAGGAGCCCATACAGTCTATACAATAATATATACCTGACAGGAGCCCGTACAGTCTATATCTACAGTAATATATGCCTGACAGGAGCCCATACAGTCTATATCTACAGTAATATATACCTGACAGGAGCCCATACAGTCTATATCTACAGTAATATATACCTGACAGGAGCCCGTACAGTCTATATCTACAGTAATATATACCTGACAGGAGCCATACAGTCTATATCTACAGTAATATATACCTGACAGGAGCCCATACAGTCTATATCTACAGTAATATATACCTGACAGGAGCCCGTACAGTCTATATCTACAGTAATATATACCTGACAGGAGCCCGTACAGTCTATATCTACATAATATATACCTGACAGGAGCCTACAGTCTATATCTACAATAATATTACCTGACAGGAGCCCGTACAGTCTATATCTACAGTAATATATACCTGACAGGAGCCATACAGTCTATATCTACAGTAATATATACCTGACAGGAGCCCTGTACAGTCTATATCTACAATAATATTTACCTGACAGGAGCCCGTACAGTCTATATCTACAGTAATATATACCTGACAGGAGCCCATACAGTCTATATCTACAATAATATATACCTGACAGGAGCCCATACAGTCTATATCTACATAATATATACCTGACAGGAGCCCATACAGTCTATATCTACAGTAATATATACCTGACAGGAGCCCATACAGTCTATATCTACAATAATATATACCTGACAGGAGCCCGATACAGTCTATATCTACAGTAATATATACCTGACAGGAGCCTGTACAGTCTATATCTACAGTAATATATACCTGACAGGAGCCCATACAGTCTATATCTACAGTAATATTACCTGACAGGAGCCCATACAGTCTATATCTACAATAATATATACCTGACAGGAGCCCATACAGTCTATATCTACAGTAATATATACCTGACAGGAGCCCATACAGTCTATATCTACAGTAATATATACCTGACAGGAGCCCGTACAGTCTATATCTACAATAATATATACCTGACAGGAGCCCGTACAGTCTATATCTACAGTAATATATACCTGACAGGAGCCCGTACATTCTATATCTTCAGTAATATATATCTGACATACAGGTGCTGGGCTGGGGCTGATGTATATACAGGGGCTGGGCTGGGTCTGGTGATGTATACAGGGGCTGGGCTGGGGCTGATGTATATACAGGGGCTGGGCTGGGCCTGGTGACGTATACAGGGGCTGGGCTGGGACTTATGTATATACAGTGGCTGGCCTGGTGGTGATGTATATACAGGTGCTGGGCCGGTGATGTATATATAGGTCCGACCGTCCTGGTGATGTATACAGGGGCTGGGCTGGGGCTGATGTATATACAGGTCCTGGGCTGGTGTCGGTGACGTATACAGGGGCTGGCCTGGTGGTGATGTATATACAGGTGCTGGGGCTGATGTATATACAGGTGCTGGGCTGGTGATTTATATACAGGTCCGACCGTCCTACCGTCCTGGGCTGGGGCTAGTGACGTATACAGAGACTGGCCTGGTGGTGATGTATATACAGGGGCTGGCCTGGTAGTTATGTACATACAGGGGCTGGGCTGGGGCTGATGTATATACAGGTGCTGGTCTGGGGCACATTATTAAAAGAAGGAGACAATGATGGGGCATATAACTACAAGAAGGAGACAATGATGGGGCATATTACTACAAGAAGGAGACAATGATTGGGCATATTACTACAAGAAGGGGACAATGATGGGGCATATTTCAGGGTGGAATCTGCTTGCATTCCATGCTTAAATCTATCTATCTATCTAAAAAGAAGAAAATTAGAGCAGCACAAAGAAAGAGTCCAGGGTGCAGAGCCCCCCCAGGCAAATACCAAACATCAATTATAGAAATCCAGACAAATTGAAGGCAGCACACCGTCTGTAGTGAAAAAAAAGCTATTTAATAAGGCCAAAAGGCGACGTTTTGGTCCAAACAACAGGAACCTTTCTCAAGGCTTGAGAAAGGTTCCTGTTGTTTGGACCGAAATGTCGCCTTTTGACCTTATTAAATAGCTTTTTTTTCCACTACAAACTGTGTGCTGCCTCCAATTGGTCTGGATTTCTATCTATCTATCTATTTATCTATCTATCTAATATTCATTTTTTTTCCCATAAAGATCAATCCAATTGCTGTGTTTAGAAAGGGCAGTGTGAATGGCTCAGTGTCAGTGTGTGATGAACACGCATGAGCTTGAAGTCCCCCTGCTGAACAGAAAAGAAAACTGCAAAGGTAAGCCTAAAATCAATGAATTGTTTACATAATAGGATTGATCATGGTGGTATTTCTCCTTGTATGTGATATTATTGGTCTTGGTATAAGGAATTATGTTGTGTATGGCGGTCATTTATTTTCGTTTTGTTTTATTCACATTTTTCGTTCTAAATTTTACAACCTGAACGACCATGGCTTGCCCCCCCCTAGTTTTGATCCTGGTACGCCCATGGGAGACGTCCTAATGAATGTGGACTGGAACTGTGCAAAGTGAATTAAAACAGTTACTTGCAATACCAAGACCCTGGAGTGAGTACTGAGAGTCTTAAATAGGCCTAGGAAGTTCATTACATGGGAGCACGCCGAGCTACTTGCAAAGCCAGATGTGGAGCACCAGAAAATCAAACTTACCTGGGTATGTGCATACCATTTGTACTGAATAGAAGCAGCACTATTGATAATCATCATGAAATACTGATAATGATTACTAAAAGATGCTTTGTTTAGCAGGCAAGATGCTCTGCTTAATAGGTAAATTCAAGGGACTTAACAAGATTTATTTGGTTCTTTGGTTAACTTATTAACAGAAATTAACAAAACATACTGATATGCTTTCATTAAAAAAGTTGCATGCCGTCCAAAATTCTTGGTCATTCCTATTGTTTGAGTAATTATTTTTATTAAGCTACATAAAAAAAATTACTACGCTTGCATGCACCATTTGTGGGAGAAATAAAAAAGAAGTTATCCTATTTTATATTTTTAAATACAGCTGTGGAAACACAAACACAAAAAGAAACTATACTTACCTCTTCCTTGCCCTGCAGATCCAGTGGTTGCATTCTTGTAGTCATTCTTTGTAGTCAAGTCTTTGCTTAACCTCTTAACGTCTGCAAATAAGCAGCAGCAGTTAAGCGGCCTTATTCCTCAGCGCTGCTTTTTAACGGCACTGAGAATTTTATTGTATGGCGCTGTGGTCTCAGGGATCTAGCATACTAGAGGAGAGAGAAATGTACCTCCGCCATCCCCGGACCCTCGTGCTCCGTCCCCCGGCCCTCTGTGTATTGGAAGAAAATGGCGCCCACTGAGATCTGCTGGCCGGTATCTGACAATAGGAGATTTTTCCTATTGGGTCATTTTGATACCTGTGATAGACCCTATCACAGTGATCAAAATAAAAAAAAATAGTAAATTGGAGATATAACTTCATAAAGTGACAGTGGTCAGAATTGTAAAAATTGGCTTGGTCATTAAGGTCAAAATTGGCTCTGTCACTAAGGGGTTAAATGTGGTCAAGCAGATCCATGTTTACACACATTATGTACCTAGAGAAAGTGGATGTATATTCTCTTACATGTGGACGATGTGATTATGGATCATCAAGAGGAAACAGAAATTACAAAGATGACTAAATTTCTAAATCAGCATTTTGTTATTAAAGACCCTGGAAATGTGACACATTATCTAGTAATGAAATAGATTAAGTCCTATGCACACTGATAACAACCGGAGTGGGTGCTACTGAGGAAAAATATCACAGAATATAAGAAAAGACACCTCGAGCATACTCAAAAGAAAAAAAAACAAAAAGAATAATTTCTTATTTTCATGCTTTTATTCATAAACTGCTGGAGTTCACACACCAATTATGCTCCAAGTGAGAGAAGTATATAGCCCTGACGTTTCGGCCAGTGTGGCCTTTTTCAAGGGGAATCTTCTGTAACCTCAAGGAAGGGATGCGCGGTGTGTCCCGGGAGAGCAGTACTGCACACCAATTATGCTCTTACTTGGAGCATAATTGGTGTGTGAACTACAGCAGTTTATGAATAAAAGCATGAAAATAAGAAATTATTCTTTTTGGACTTTTTTCTTTTGAGTGTGCTCGAGGTGTCTTTTCTTACATTATCTAGTAATCCAGGTCCAAAGAGGGGAAGATGGAAGCGTTCTTCTAAACAAAAGTGCAAAAATCAACTCAATTCTGAATCAGTTTGGAATGTCAGACGCCAAAGGTATATCAACCCCAATTGAACCATCCCTTTTAAAGTTGAAAGGAGAAGATAATCTGTTAACTATAATGTGTGCAGAATTATTAGGCAAGTTGTATTTGAGAGGATTCTTTTTATTATTGAACAACAACTATGTTCTCAATCAACCCAAAAGACTCATAAATATCAAAGCTTAATATTTTTGGAAGTTGGAGTGTTTTTTTTTAGATTTGGCTATCTTAGGAGGATATCTGTTTGTGCAGGTAACTATTACTGTGCAGAATTGTTAGGCAACTTAATAAAAAACAAATATATACCCATCTCACTTGTTTATTTTCACCAGGTAAACCAATATAACAACACAAAATTTAGAAATAAACATTTCTGACATTCAAACACAAAAAAAAAAAAATCAGTGACCAATATAGCCACCTTTCTTTACGATGACACTCAAAAGCCTCCCATCCATAGATTCTGTCAGTTGCTTGATCTTTTTGCGATCAACATTGCGTGCAGCAGCCACCACAGCCTCCCAGACATTGTTCCGAGAGGTGGACTGTTTTCCCTCCCTGTAGATCTCACATTTTATGAGGGACCACAGGTTCTCTATGGGTTCAGATCAGGTGAACAAGGGGGCCATGTCATTATTTTTTCTTATTTTAGACCTTTACTGGGCAGCCACGCTGTGGAGTATTTGGATGCATGTGATGGAGCATTGTCCTGCATGAAAATCATGTTTTTCTTGAACGATACTAACTTCTTTCTGTACCACTGCTTGAAGAAGGTGTCTTCCAGAAACTGGCAGTAGGTTTGGGAGTTGAGCTTCACTCCATCCTCAACCCGAAAAGGTCCCACAAGTTCATCTATGATTATACCAGCCCATACCAGTACCCCACCTCCACCTTGCTGGCATCTGAGTCGGAGTGGAGCTTTCTGCCCTTTACTGATCCAGCCTCAGGCCCATCCATCTGGCCCATCAAGAGTCACTCTCATTTCATCAGTCCATAAAACCTTAGAAAAATCAGTCTTAAGATATTACTTGGCCCAGTCTTGACGTTTTATCTTATGTTTCTTGTTCAAAGGTGGTCGTTTTTCAGCCTTCCTAACCTTGGCCATGTCCCTGAGTATGGAACACCTTGTGCTTTTTGATACTCCATTAATGTTGCAGCTCTGAAATATGGCAAAACTGGTGGCAAATGGCATATTGGCAGCTTCACGCTTGATTTTCCTCAATTCATGGGCAGTTATTTTGCGCCTTTATTTATCAACACGCTTCTTGCGACCCTGTTGGCTATTTGCCGTGAAACGCTTGATTGTTCTGTGATCACGCTTCAAAAGTTTGGCAATTTCAAGACTGCTGCATCCCTCTGCAAGACATCTCACAATTTTTGACTTTTCAGAGTCCATCAAATCTCTCTTCTGACCCATTTTGCCAAAGGAAAGGAAGTTGCCTAATAATTAAGCACACCTTATATAGGATGTTGATGTCATTAGACCACACTCCTCCTCATTCCAGAGATGCAAATCACCTGATTTACATAATTGGCAGTTGGCTTTCAAGCCTATACAGCTTGGAGTAGGACTACATGTATAAAAAGGATGATGTGATCAAAATACTCATTTGCCTAATAATTCTGCACACAGTGTAACAATGAGAAAAATAGACACGCAATGAGGGCACTTCTATAAATAGTAGCTATGACACGACCGGATATTGCAGCAACATTTGGAATTGTCTGCAGATATGTGGAAAAAATAGGCTAAAAAGACTGGAATGTTGTTAAGAGAGTTTTTCAATATTTGAAAGAGACTCCAAATATAAATTTAAGGATATCTACAATAGGAGATATAAAACTCCTAGGATATGTGGATGCAGACTGAGATGGTGAATTAAGTGATTTTAAATCAACAGGGTCTATTTGTTCAAGCTTGGAGAAAGTTCAATTTCTTGATCTAGCAGAAAACAGCTATCAGTGGGATTTGCTTCAACGTATCCCACTGATCCCACTGATTCTGAGAATGTTTTTTCATGACATTTTGTACTTCACAAAAACATTACTTTAGATCTGAACTTTTTATTTTCACAAGGGTAACAAGAGAAAATGGACCTCAAAATTTGTTGCACAATTTCTCCTGTAGTCATTAGTGTTGAGTGCAAGTGCTCACTACTCAAGTTTGCATCAGGTGCTCGGGTATGCACAGCATATCACAGGGGCTAGAGTGACATGCTCGATTCCCCATCCCGCATGTTTTGCGGCTGTTAGACACCCAAAAAAAATATCCCCGATACTCCAAGCATATCCGAGCACCCGAATCAGACACGAATAGAGAGTACATGTGCTCAGCACTAGCACCCATATCGTAATCATTTTTCTTTTTTCACTTTTGAAACAATTCTAACCCTAACCCCAACCCTATCCACAACCCTAACTCTAACACAACCCTAACCCAACCCCAGCCCTAACCCTAACACAACCCTAATCCCAACTGCAAGGAATGGAAAAAATATACAGGGTGGTCCAAAAGTAGGTGGACAGTATGTGTAATAGGGTTATGAATGCGGTAAATGGTTTGTCTCTTTGGGGCTTGAGTATCAAATGTTTCAACCCAATTTGCACTGTTTCAGCATTTTGAGATTTCCAATACTATTTTAAAATCCATTTCTTTTATCTATATTTAAATTATTTGCCATTTTGGTGGAGATTTATCTGTGAAAACTGGATCTGTAAAACTGACTCAGTTGCCCTTAACAACCAATCAGATTCCACCTTTCATTTTCCAAAGAGTCTGTGAAGAATGAAAAGTGGAATCTGATTGGTTGCTAAGGGCAACTGAGTCTGTTTCACTTTACACCATGTTTGATAAATCTCCCCCTTCATAACCCTATTACACATACTGTCCACCTACTTTTGGACCACCCTGTATATATATTTTATAATTTTTATCTAACTAAGGGGGTGACACTGCGATACGGTCTATCACATTGATCAAAAGTAACCAATAGGAAAAATGTCCTATTGTTGCTGGGTGCTGGCTGTCTGATCTCGTCGTGTGCACTGCGCATGTGCCCGCCATTTTTTTTTTCCAAAAAGATAACACCAGCCAGAGGACAAATCAGGAGGGTCCGGGGATGGCGGAAGTACCAGGGTGTCTCAGGGAGCATTATTTCTCTCCTCTGACAGGTATATCATGTCAGAAAAGAAAGAAATCATTGTACCAGCGGGCACGCTATTTTTTTTGTGATCACCGTTTTTTGCTGAATAACGGCGATCACGTGATCAGGGACGGGAAAATCTAGCCCTGATCATGCTCTCTGAGGTCTCACTTACTCCGGGTAGCCGAGACCCCAGAGATTTTCCAACTCTGGTGGAAGCTACAGATGGAAAGACGCTTAGCTAGACTTGTTTGATCTCAATGTTTTCCTGACTTCAGGCTCACCTGATTCTTATGTTGCTTCTTCAGTGGTTGAAGGATCTAACAAAAATTCTGCATTTTTTTTCATGTTATTTTGAAATTGTAACTGAGATTTTTGTTGCTGCAGCTGGACTACTGATATGTCATGAAACTTGATCAACACAAAGTTCTCGTCAATCATTACATCTCTGCTTATTGTGACCTTGTTTGTTCCTGGATCCAGGACTCTACATCCTTTCTGGATTTTACTGTAGCCTACCAGGATACCCTCTTTTGCATGAGATTCCCACTTGGTACGTTTTTGTTTCGGAATATGTACAAATACTTTACTTCCGAATATTCTTATGTGTTGTATTTCAGGCTTCTTCCAATTCTATTGCTCAAATTGAGTTTTCTCAGTATCTTTACTTGGTAGTCTGTTTTGAAGATAGCAAACTGTCATGATTGCTTCACTCTAATACAGGTGCATCTCACAAAATTAGAATATCATCAAAAAGTTAATTTATTTCAGTTCTTCAATACAAAAAGAAAAACTTATATATTAGAGTCATTACAAACAGAGTGATATATTTCAAGTGTTTATTTCTGTTAATGTTGATGATTATGGTTTACAGCTAATGAAAAATCAAGTCATTATCTTAGTAAATTAGAATACTTTATAACAACAGCTTGAAAAAATGATTTTAAAATCTGAAATGTTGGCCTACTGAAATGTATGTTCAGTAAATGTGCTCAATACTTTGTTGGGGCTCCTTTGGCATCAATTACTGAATCAATGCGGCATGGCAAGAAGGCGATCAGCCTGTGGAACTACTGAAGTGTTATGGGAGCCCAGGTTGCTTTGTCAGCAGCCTTCATCTTGTCTGCGTTGTTTGGGTCTGGTGTCTCTCACCTTCCTATTGACCATACCCCATAGATTCTCTATTTGGTTAAGGTCAGGCAAGTTTGCTGGCCAATCAAGCACAGTGATACTGTTGATACTGTTGTTTTTAAACCAGGAATTGGTACTTTTGGTGTGGACAGGTGAAAAGTCTTACAGGAGAATGAAATTTCCATCTCCAATAAGTTTGTCAGCAGAGTGAAGCATGAAGTGCTCTAAAATTTCCGGGTAGACAGCTATGCTGATTTTGGTCTTGATAAAACACAGTGGACCTACACCAGCAGATGACATGGCTCCAAAAACCATCATATACAGGTCCACTCTTTGATTCCAAGATTGTAGACACCTGTGGTGCTAATTAGTGGACACACCTTGATTTAACATGTCCCCTTTGTCAGATTATTTTCAGGGGTACCATCATTTCTGTCCAGGCCTATTTCATGAGTTTTATTTTTTTTAATTCTATGGAAGCATAGGTGAAAAGCAATGTCTGACTTTCATTTGTTCATTTTCATAGATTTTGGATTTATTTTTACTTTTGTCAGATTCAAGTTATTTGTGTGACCATTGAGGGTTTTTCTGTCATTAAACGAGGGATAACAACAATTTTAACGTGTGTATATACTTCAACTAAGTATTTGGTAAAGCAGGTATCAATATTACTGTGATACCTGCTGATATAGGTAGCTCAGTGATGAAGTCTATAGACAAATGAGTCATAGTCTACACAGGATTGCTAAAAGGTTGAAGAGCGCTGGACAGACAAGTATGTGGAGTCTTAGAACGCGCACAAGTACTGCAGGCCACCACATGTTCCCAAACATTCTGGTGCACTCTAGACCACCAAAAACGATGAGTAATAATATCCGTGGTGGCTTTACTACCAGGATGTTCAGCCAAGACCAAATCATGATGTTCACTCAAAACATTAAGACGAAGGTTCAAAGGGACAAACAGTTTACCTGATGGACAGGATATAGGGTAGTCTCCCAGAGCCTCTATGGCCTCCTTCTCCAGATCACAAAATATAGTAGCAATAACTACCCTTTTATGTAATATAGGTGTAAGGAGGTCTAGGGTATTAACCTTTTAAGGTTTCATCCCCTTTAATGGTGTCAATGTATATAAATATGTGTGCCTTGTAAATTGCTATGTAGGTCTATATGTGGGGTTTAGTGACATGTAGTCAGTGCTTCCTAGGGGTCATTAGAGGAGGGTACTGGTGGAATAGTGTACATAGTCTGGGTTACTGTTATCTGCGAGAGATCACTAATGGGGGCACGTTAGAGATCCAGTTAGAACGTTAGAAAAAAAGACATCAGTGCAGTATTTTGGTTTGTCCACTAGATGGGGGCAGTCAGCACATCCATCCTGTTAGGGATTGTAGTTAGGGACTGGTTGCTAGGGAAAGATTGCCTCCTAGTGGGAATCTGTCAGGAAGTTCTCCTCGTAGCGGAGATCAGTCGTGGTGGACCTTGCCGGTGTGAAGACGTCCACGTTCCTGGACCCTAAGCATAGGGTAGGAAGAATAGGGGACCAGCAACCCCTGAATAAGCTGGTGTAGGATTCACCATAGTAGTGTGGACCCAAAGAGAGTGGGTTTACGCAACAGTAGTCCAGTGGAAGAACCACTGTGGGAACGCTCAGCAGAAGAGGTCGTGCTGAAGCGTAGCAGCGAGTGGGCCATCAGAAGTATCCGAGCAGGACAACCAGAGAGGGGTGGACGACCTAGTAGATGTGTCTTTCTTATGCTGGATTGAAGTGTCTCCAGGGGAAGCAATTGAAGTGCCATTTTCACCGGGCTCCTCGTCCCATCAATACTTAGTGGTCCACTCTGGTGTGGCAGCGGAGAAGAAGCAGCCTTGTGAAGAAAGTATTGCTGGTATCGTGTGAGAGATGCTTATGGTGTCTTGAATGTGCTGTGCCCGGAGGAAAATGAAGAACTGTTTGACGTGATTTTGTCTCTAATTGCTCTGTACGCTCTCTCACAGCCAGAGAACATCCCCGCTCAATAGACACTACAGAGGTAACACAGCACACAGCTTCCAGTACATCGGCCCAGCGGCCATCCCTTTACATAGGAACAGGCTCAAGTCACAATTACTTCCTCCCCTGATAAACATTGAGATAAAGCATCCGACTTAATGTTCATATCCCCCAGCATATAAGTCACAAAAAAAGTTGAATATGTTAAAAAATAATGACATCTTACCTAGATCTAGATGTCAGATATTTGGCAGATTAAAAATACAAAAGATTTTTATAATCGGTAACTGCCATGCCCGGATGAACTGCTCTCTCCAAAAAATGATGCCACTCCTCAAAGGCACACTTTATTGCCAATAGTTCACTACTAGCAATATTACAGTTTCTCTCGGCGGATGACAGTTTCTTGGAGAAGAATGCACATGGATGCCTTTTACTTTGAGATGAACCCTGCAACAATACAGCCCCAACCCTCACTTCTGAAGCGTCAAACTCTACAATGAATGGTTGAGTGACGTGAGGCTGTATAAGAATCATCAGAGAAGCAAAACATCTCTTTAACCCCTTTACCCCCAAGGGTGGTTTGCACGTTAATGACCGGGACAATTTTTACAATTCTGACCACTGTCTCTTTATGAGGTTATAACTCTGGAACGCTTCAATGGATCTTCGCGATTCTCAGACTGTTTTCTCATGACATATTGTACTTCACGTCAGTGGTAAAATTTCTTCGATACAACTTGCTTTTATTTTTGCCAAAAACGCAAATATGACGAAAATTTAGAAAATTTAGCAATTTTCAAATTTTGAATTTTTATTCCCTTAAAACAGAGAAATATGTCACACAAAATAGTTAATAAATAACATTTCCCACATGTCTACTTAACATCAGCACAATTTTGGAACCAAAATTTTTTTTTCTTAGGAAATTATAAGAGTTAAAAGTTGACTACCGATTTCTCATTTTTACAACAAAATTTACAAAGCCATTTTTTTTAGGGACCACCTCACATTTGTAGTCACTTTGAGGGGTCTATATGGCAGAAAATACCCAAAAGTGAAACCATTCTAAAAACTGCACCCCTCAAGGTACTCAAAACCACATTCAAGAAGTTTATTAACCCTTCAGGTGCTTCACAGGAGCTGAAACAACGTGGAAGGAAAAAAAGAACATTTAACTTTTTAGTCACAAAAATGATCTTTTACAAACTTTTTTTTATTTTCACAAGGGTAAAAAAAGAAAATGGACAGATAAATTTGTTGTGCAATTTCTCCTGAGTGTGTTTGGGCACACGGCAGAGCTCGTAAGGGAAGGAGCGCCGTTTGACTTTTTCCAACAAAAATTGTCAGGAATTGAGATTGGATGCCATGCCACGTTTGGAGAGCCCCTGATGCGCCTAAACAATGGAAACCCCCACAAGTGACACCATTTTGGAAACTAGACCCCCTATGGAACTTATCTAAATCTGTTGTGAGAACTTTGAACCCCCAAGTGTTTCACAAAAGTTTATAATACCTGGGTGTGAGAAAAAAAAACAATTTTCCACAAAAATGATTTTTTAGTCCCAAATTTTTGATTTTTCCCAAGGAAATTGGACCCCAAAAGTTGTTGTCCAATTTGTCCTGAGTACGCTGATACCCCTTATGTGGGGGGGGGAAACTGTTTGGGCGCACGGCAGGGCTTGGAAAGGAAGTAATAACGTTTTGGAATGCAGACGTTAATGGGTGTCATGTTACGTTTGCAGTGCCCCACATGTGCCTAAACAGTGGAAACCCCCCACAAGTGACCCCATTTGGGAAACTAGACCCCTAAGGAACTTATCTAGATCTGTGGTGAGCACTTTGAACCCCCAAGTGCTTCACACAAGCTTATAATGCCCGGGCATGAAAATAAAAAATACTATTTTTTCTCCCACAAAAATTATCTTTTAGTCACCAATTTTTTATTTTCCCAAGGGTAGCAGGAGAAATTTGACCACAAAAATTGTTGTGCAATTTGTCCTGAGTATGCTGATACCCCATATGTGGAGGGAGCCACTGTTTGGGCGCACGGCAGAGCTCAGAATGGAAGGAGCGCCATTTGACTTTTTCCAACCAAAATTGGAATTGAGATTGGACACCATGTTGCATTTGGAGATCCCCTGATGTGCCTAAACAGTGGAAACCCCCCACAAATGACACCATTTTGGAAACTAGACCCCTCAAGAACTTATCTAGATGTGTGGTGAGAACTTTGAACCCCCAGGTGTTTCACTAAAGTTTATAACCGCCCGAGCATGAAAATAAAAAAATCATATTTTTTCCATAAACATGATCTTTAAGTCCCCAACTTTTTATTTTCCCAAGGGTAACAGAAGAAATTGGACCCCAAAAGTTGTTGTCCAATTTGTCCTGAGTACGCTGGTACCCCATATATGGGAGAAAACTACTGTATGGGCACATGTCATAGTAACTATGTTACTATGTTACTATGTCGGGGCTCGAAAGGGAAGTAGTGACGTTTTGGATTGCAGACTTTGATGGAATGGTCTGCGGGCATCATGTCGCGTTTGGAGAGCCCCTGATGTACCTAAACAGTGGAAACCACCACAATTGACCCCATTTGGGAAAATAGACCCCCCCAAGGAACTTATCTAGATGTGTGGTGAGCACTTTGAACCTCGAAGTGCTTCACAGAAGTTTATAACGTACAGCCGTAAAAATAAAAAATCCTTTTTTTTTTACAAAAATGATTTTTTTGCCCCCAATATTTTATTTTCACAAGGGTAACAGGAGAAATTGGACCCCAAAAGTTGTTGTCCAAATTGTCCTGAGTACGCTGATACCCAATATGTGGGAGAAAACTACTGTATGGGCACACGTTGGGGCTCGGAAGGGAAGTAGTGACATTTTGGATTGCAGACTTTGA
This sequence comes from Oophaga sylvatica, assembly GCA_033576555.1. NCBI lineage: Eukaryota > Metazoa > Chordata > Amphibia > Anura > Dendrobatidae > Oophaga > Oophaga sylvatica. Next base: position 299,694,203 of record JARQOD010000005.1, read on the forward strand.
TGGAATGGTCTGCGGGCATCATGTCACATTTAGAGAGCCCCTGATGTGTCTAAACAGTGGAAACCCCCCACAAGTGACCCCATTTTGGAAAATTGACCCCCCAAGGAACTTATCTAGATGTGTGGGGAGAACTTTGAACCCCCAAGTGCTTCACAGAAGTTTATAAACGTAGAGCCATAAAAATAAAAAATCTTTTTTTTTACAAAAATGATATTTTCAGCAGCAGATGAAGGAAGGGAGACACACTAGTCATTACTAGTGGGTAGGCGGAGCCCACATAGGATAGAAACACCTCAGATTAAAAAAGTGTTGACCGGCCCCTCCAGCTTATAGGGCTCCTCCTACTCCAGCTCTCCAGTCTAAAATTTGAGGTCACAGAGGATAGTCGCTGCTGGAAGCAGCTCCTCAGAAATTTTTTTATTTTAGTCGGACAGAGACTTGGACCGCCAGTGGTCTAGAGGTCTCAGGGGTCTCAGCGCTGCTGGACCCCCACCTCTCCCTTGGCGGATCTGTATTACCCTGTACCCTGCCGGCCCTGGGGATGAGAATTGCTTCCCTGGTGGGGACGCAAACCGCGCTTCTGGGGTCACTGCGTTCCCCGCCCTGGGGGGAAGCTACGGGCACAGCGCCACAAATCTCTGAGGGGTTCCTGTGGCGCTCAGCTGGGTGAGTACTCCACATTTTAATGTGTTTTGAGTGCTTCAGCGGCCGCTGCGGTAGCCGCTGCTACATGTATTCATGTGTGGTGATTGTGTACTTTTGTCCGCAGGTGGGAGCGGGAGCGGAGTGAGTCGCGCGCTTTTTGTGAAACCGGCGGGGGCGTGGCTTCCCTGCCTTTTTCTCTTCCGGCTTCTCTCCCTAGCGCGGCGGCCATTACTGAAGGCCTTCTCGGGCTCCTCACTCTCCGCTCCCCCCGACCAACCGAAAGGAAGACACTACACCGCGGCCAGCTGGGTGAGTCGCTTCTACCTGTCAGGGCAGAAGCTTGACCCCCTCACACCCACAGCGCAGGAGGTACTGTCACACGGAACGCTCCCGCTACGATCACAATAGCGTCGCTTAATTTTGCGATCGCTTTTTTTTTTGTGATCGTTTTTAATGTCGCTAGTAGCTGCCACAGTGGGCGATCTCATTGACGACGCATAAGTGGTTAGCGATCTCCTTAGCGACTTTGGCGGTCATTGCGATGTACAATTCAGCGCAATATGTTAGCGATCTCGTTGGCGTTCTTGTTTAAGTATGGCAACCTTTGAAACACTGTCCTGCAGCTGTTACCTCATAAGAGGCACCTGGGGCTCGCACACCCTTTTCATTTCACAAGGGTTGTGGGGAGTCTGCGACATTAAACCCTTCTTTGGCGGTTAACCCTTTGTTGGGAGACAGCTGGGGTAGCTCTCTCTTTAAGAGCTTAACCCTTCAGCGTACGTGTTGCCTTTGAAAACCACACTGTTCTAGTTGCTGACAGGTTTTTGACCTGCCATATACTGTGTGAGGGCATGTCGGATCAGGGTCCAGGAGGTGCGGACCGTCTCCCAGATCCGCTACAGGGTCAGTCTCGCGTATCTGACACACAGACCTCGACGGCATCAAGCGCAGCGGTCGGAGGTGTCAGTGATGACAAAATGAAGGCCCTCACTCGTTCTATTAATGGCCTTTCTGACCTTCTAGGTTATTGGGTGTCAGCTAGATCCTCTCATGGTAGGAAGCGACACAGGCCGGTGCCTTCTTTCCCGCTTAGCGACTCGGAGATTTCGGGCATGGAGGGTTCCCCTTCAAGCTCGGATGGGGAGGTGTCCGATTCGGATAAGGAGGATCGGCAGGGACACTCTGCCTCTCTTTTGAGCCGTACAGAGGCTTTTATTGGAGCCATGAGGGAGGCATTACAGTTACCGGAGGAGGTAACTAGACGTCCTGGTAAGTCGGCCCGGATGTTTCAGGAGTCGCATAGGTCGCGATCAGCCTTACCATCTCTGGACGAGCTTAATGAGGCAGTGGAGAAGGAATGCATGTGTCCAGATAAACGTTTTCAGGGGACACGGTTTTTTGAGACGCTATATCCGTGTACGACGGAGTTGATTGATAATTGGATTCCTTCTCCTGAAGTGGATGTCCCTTTGTCCCAGCTTAGCAAATCCTCATTGCTTCCTGTTAAAGGGAAGGCGAGTCTGCAGGATCCGCTGGACAGAAAAACGGAGATGGCAGCGAAATCCATCTACGAGGCCACGGGTCATGGATTCAGAGCAGTGCTAGGATCCATGTGTGCTTGTAAAGCTTCCCTGAGCTGGTTAGACCGTCTACGGACGGCGTGGCAAGATGGATCCCCACTATCTGAGGTAGAGGGGCTTTTCAAGTCATTGGAGGATGCAGCACGATATGGCAGTGATGCAGGTTTGGATACTGCCTCACTGCTGTCCAGGGCACAATCCTCGGCGATCACAGTCAGGAGAGCTCTGTGGCTTAGACAGTGGACCGGAGACGCGGTTTCCAAGCAAGGTTTGCTTTCTTTAGCTTACAAGGGTGGTCAGCTATTTGGATCTGACCTCACGGAGCTGATTGCCAAGGCAAAGGCAAAAGAAACGGCTTTACCGCAGCGAAGAGCTGTGTCTTCTGCGGCTGGCAGGCATAGTGCCGGTACTAGTCGGCGGTCCTTTCGGTCCAGGGGACGGTTCGGTCAGCCTTCTTGGGGATCGGGTCGTCCCTCTTTTTCGGGAAAAAAGTACGTTCAGAAATCCCGCACTTCCTGGAAACAGAGCTTCCGCCAAGACAAGCGGGAAGCTGACAAAAAGCCCGCTAAGGCGGACTGACGCCAGGGCCTCACTCGAGGGCTCTCGAGTGGGAGGTCGCCTGCTCCAATTCGAACCGATTTGGGCTTCCCGCGTGTCGGACGTCTGGGTGACGCGGGTTGTGTCGGCAGGCTATTTCATAGAGTTTCTTTCTCGACCCCCAGACAGTTTTTGCCAATCCCGCATTCCGTCAGAGCCCGAGCTATATGCCGCTCTACTGCGGGAGGTCGATTCCCTTCTACAGAAGGGTGTGGTGGTACCAGTTCCACGGAGGACCGGGGAAGAGGGTTTTATTCCAACCTCTTTGTGGTCCCCAAAAAGGAGGACAAATTTCGCCCCGTTCTAGATCTCAAAAGATTGAATCGGCATGTCCGCTCCCGGAAATTCCGCAGGGAGTCACTTCGCTCCGTTGTGGCGGCCTTGTCGCAGAACGATTTTTTGGTGTCAATCGACATTCGCGACGCTTATTTGCATGTCCCCATCGGAAGGGCCCACCAACGCTTCCTTCGTTTTGCCATAGGCCAGGACCATTACCAGTTTGTGGCTCTGCCATTCGGGTTGGCCTCAGCACCCAGAGTTTTTACAAAAATTCTGGCTCCTCTTATGGCGATTCTGCGAAGACAGGGGGTTACGATTCTTCCCTATCTGGACGACCTTTTGATTGTGGCGTCCTCAAAGGAGGAGGCGGTGACGGCTCGCAATCTATCCCTTCAGCTCCTGGAGGACTTCGGGTGGCTGGTCAATTGGGAGAAGTCGTCTCTGGAACCGTCGCAGTCAATCCTGTTTTTGGGAATGCATTTCGACACGATACGAGCAGTGGTGTCTCTGCCTCCAGACAAGCAAGCGAGTCTTCTTCGTCATGTGCAGGTTATGAAGTCTGCGACAGCAATGTCCCTTCGAAGGTGTATGCGCCTTCTGGGTTTGATGGTGGCGTCAATGGAAGCAATTCCGTTTGCCCAATTTCATTCCAGGGCTCTCCAAATGTTCATCTTGAACCGTTGGGATCTATCGCAGTTTTCACTGGATTGCAGTGTCATCATCTCCCACAGGGTGAGAGAGTCTCTAGAATGGTGGTTACGTCCGGAAGCGTTATCCCCGGGGAAGTCCTTCCTTCCTCCGAGGTGGTCGATCATAACCACCGATGCCAGCCTGACGGGCTGGGGGGGTGTCTGGAACGATCTCTGGATTCAGGGAGCATGGTCGTTGGAAGAGTCTGTCCTGCCGATCAACATCCTGGAATTGAGGGCAGTTTTCCTTTGCCTCCAACACTGGACGGTCCCTTTAAGCGGTCTACCAGTCCGAGTGCAGACAGACAACGCGACGGCGGTCGCGTATATCAACCATCAAGGTGGGACGAGGAGCTTCAGGCTCATGAGGGAAGTGTCTCGAATTCTGGTATGGGCCGAGGCCAGAGTGCCAGCCATCTCTGCGATTCACATTCCAGGAGTTCAGAATATCACAGCGGACTTCCTCAGTCGCGAAAAGATGGATCCCGGTGAATGGAGTCTTCATCCGGAAATTTTTGCACTGCTGTGCTCCCGTTGGGGAACTCCCCAAGTGGATTTGATGGCATCCAGGTTCAATGCCAAGTTACCGACGTTCATGTCCAGGTACAAGGACTCGAACGCTGTGGCAGTGGATGCTCTGGTGGCTCCATGGGACCAATTCGAGCTAATCTATGTGTTCCCGCCGATATCCTTACTCCCTCTGGTGTTGCGTCGGATCAGACTGGAGAGAGTCCCGGCTATGTTGATAGCCCCAGATTGGCCGAGGAGGACGAGGTTCTCGACACTAGTGTCGCTTCTGGCAGCGCCTCCACTTCCACTCCCTCTTCGCCCGGACCTGTTAACCCAAGGGCCCGTTCGTCACCCGGACCTGAAGTCTCTGCGTTTGACGGCGTGGCTCTTGAGGCCGAAATCTTGACCCGTCAAGGTTTTTCAGCCGAAGTCATTGCCACTCTGCGAGCTGCCAGAGGTCCGGCTACTACTAGGATTTATCACAAGACTTGGGAAGCCTTCTTCTCGTGGTGTTCGGGTTCTTCTAGGAACCCTAGGATTTTTTCCAATCCAATTTGTTGACCTTTTTGCAGTACGGGCTGGACAAGGGTTTGGCAGTTAGCACTCTGAAAGGACAGGTTTCTGCTCTGTCCTTGCTGTTTCGGAAGACTATCGCCTCGCGTTGGGACGTACGTTCCTTTTTTCGCGGGGTAACCCGTCAATTTCCGCCGCGGAAGGCGCCTGTGTCTCCTTGGCGGCTCAATCTTGTCTTGGAGGCTCTTCAACATGGACCTTTTGAGCCTATGGACTCTGTTAATCTTTCCTTTCTCTCTTGGAAGGTTGCCTTCCTAGTGGCGGTCACTTCTTTGAGAAGGGTTTCTGAGTTGGCAGCGCTTTCTTGCTCGCCTCCCTTTCTGGAGTTTCTCCCAGATCGCGTAGTGCTTCGCACACGGAGCGACTTTCTACCTAAAGTGGTGTCACAGTTTCATGTTAACCAGGATATTGTGTTGCCCTCGCTCTGTCCGGAGTCAAGGAATGCGAAGGAACGGGCCTTGCACACATTGGATTTGGTGCGGGCTTTGAAGTTCTATTTGTCTATTACTCAAAGTTTTCGGAAGTCGGATTCTCTGTTTGTGATTCCAGCAGGTCGTCGGCGTGGGAAACGAGCTTCCAAGGATTCTATAGCTCGTTGGATTCGGTCGGCCATTTTAGAGGCTTACCGACTTAAGGGCGAACCTTGCCCGATTAAGATTCGAGCTCACTCCACAAGGGCTGTGGGTTCATCGTGGGCTTTCCATCAAGGAGCCTCGGCAGCTCAGCTCTGCCGGGCGGCGACCTGGCGCTCTGTCCACACATTTACAAAATTTTATAAGGTGGACGTCAGTGCTTCCGCTGATGCGGCCTTAGGACGTAGGGTCCTGCAGGCGGCTGTAGTTTAAAGTTCTTGTGAACTTGTAGTTAGCGCTAGTTGCGCATTTATTTAGGTTGTTGGGTGTCTGCCTCTTTTGTTTTTTGTTGCCCACCCTTATTTTTGGACTGCTTTGGGACGTCCCACTAGTAATGACTAGTGTGTCTCCCTTCCTTCATCTGCTGCTGAAACACGGATTTTGGTAAGAACTTACCTGTAAAATCCTTTTCAGCGAAGAAGGAAGGGAGACACACATCCCTCCCATGGCAGAAGTGTGTTGTTGTGTTTTCAGATGCGGCGTGACCCTTCTCTGATAGCGATTATCTGGGCTGAGGTCGGCACGCTAAGGCTCTGTTCCAGAATTGCCAGCTCATCGCAGTGGTCAGGTTCAGTGAGTAGTACCTGAGACTGTGTGTTTTTTTCTGTTATATGCATAACCTGTCTCCTTGTTTTTCTCTCTGAAATCCTTCAGAAGGGGTTATGTTGCTCCGCTGGTGATATTTACTCTTCCTTAGCTTGGGTACGACTGGAGAGCTGGAGTAGGTGGAGGCCTATAAGCTGGAGGGGCCGGTCAACACTTTTTTAATCTGAGGTGTTTCTATCCTATGTGGGCTCCGCCTACCCACTAGTAATGACTAGTGTGTCTCCCTTCCTTCTTCGCTGAAAAGGATTTTACAGGTAAGTTCTTACCAAAATCCATGTTTCAGCCCCAATTTTTTATTTTCCCAAGGGTAACAAGAGAAATTGGACCCCAAAAGTCCAATTTGTCCTGAGTACACTGATACCCTATTTGTGGGAGAAAACTACTGTATGGGCACACGTCGGGGCTCGGTAGGGAAGTAGTGACTTTTGGATTGCAGACTTTAACCCCTTCACCCCCAAGGGTGGTTTGCACGTTAATGACCGGGCCAATTTTTACAATTCTGACCACTGTCTCTTTATGAGGTTATAACTCTGGAACGCTTCAACGGATCTTCGCGATTCTGAGATTTTTTTCTCGTGACATATTGTACTTCATGTTAGTGGTAAAATTTCTTCGATATACCTTGCGTTTATTTTTGAAAAAAACGCAAATATGGCAAAAATTTTAAAAATTTTGCAATTTTCAAACTTTGAATTTTTTTTCCCCTTAAAACAGAGAAATATGTCACACAAAATAGTTAAGAAATAACATTTCCCACATGTCTACTTTACATCAGCACAATTTTGGAACCAAAATTTTTCTTTGTTAGGAAATTAGAAGGGTTAAAAGTTGACCAGTGATTTCTCATTTTTACAACAAAATTTACAAAGCCATTTTTTTAGGGACCACCTCACATTTGAAGTCACTTTGACGGGTCTATATGGCAGAAAATACCCAAAAGTGACACCATTCTAAAAACTGCACCCCTCAAGGTACTCAAAACTACATTCAAGAAGTTTATTAACCCTTCAGGTGCTTCACAGGAGCTGAAGCAACGTGGATGGAAAAAATTAATATTTAACTTTTTAGCCACAAAAATGATCTTTTACAAACTTTTTTTTATTTTCACAAGGGTAAAAGGAGAAAATGGACAGATAAAGTTGTTGTGCAATTTCTCCTGAGTACGCCAATACCCCATATGTGGGGGAAAACCACTGTTTGGGCACACGGCAGAGCTCGTAAGGGAAGGAGCGCCGTTTGACTTTTTCAAACTAAAATTGGCTGGAGTTGAGATTGGACGCCATGTCATGTTTGGAAAGCCCCTGATACACCTAAACAGTGGAAACCCCCCACAAGTGACACCATTTTGGAAACTAGACCCCCTAAGGAACTTATCTAGATCTGTTGTGAGCACTTTGAACCCCAAAGTGTTTCACAAAAGTTTATAATGCCTGGGTGTGAAAAAAAAAAACAACAATTTTCCACAAAAATGATTTTTTAGTCCCAAATTTTTGATTTTTCCCAAGGAAATTGGACCCCAAAACTTGTTGTCCAATTTGTCCTGAGTACGCTGATACCCCATATGTGGGGGGGTGAACTGTTTGGGCGCACGGCAGGGCTTGGAAAAGAAGCAGTAACGTTTTGGAATGCAAACATTGATGGGGGTCATGTTCCGTTTGTAGTGCCCCAGATGAGCCTAAACAGTGGAAACCCCCCACAAGTGACCCCATTTTGGAAGCTAGACCCCCTAAGGAACTTATCTAGATCTTTGGTGAGCACTTTGAACCCCCGAAAATAAAAAATCCTATTTTTTTCCCACAAAAATTATCTCTTAGTCACTATTTTTTTTATTTTCCCATAGGTAACAGGAGAAATTGGACCACAAAATTTGTTGTCCAATTTGTCCTGAGTACGCTGATACCCCATATGTGGGGGGAACCACTGTTTGGGCGCATGGCAGAGCTCGGAATGGAAGGAGCACTATTTGACTTTTTCCAACCAAAATTGGCTGGAATTGAGATTGGACGCCATGTTGCATTTGGAGAGCCCCTGATGTGCCTAAACAGTGGAAACCCCCCACAAGTGACCCCATTTGGGAAACTAGACCCCCTAAGGAACTTATCTAGATCTTTGGTGAGCAATTTGAACCCCCAAGTGCTTCACACAAGTTTATAACGTAGAGCCGTAAAATTAAAAAATTATATTTTTTCCACAAAATTGATCTTTTCACCCCAATTTTTATTTTCCCAAGGGAAACAAGACTCCAAAAGTTATTGTGCAATTTGTCCTGAGTGCGCTGATACCCCATATGTGGGGGTAAACCACTGTTTGGGTGCATGGCAGAGTTTGGAAGGGAAGGAGCGCCGTTTGACTTTTTCAACGCAGAATTGGCTGGATGCCATGTCGTGTTTGGAGAGCTCCTGATCTGCCTAAACAGTGGAAACCCCCCACAAATGACACCATTTTGGAAACTAGACCCCTCAAGGAACTTATCTAGATGTGTGGTGAGCACTTTGAACCCCAAAGTGCTTCACAGAAGTTTATAACGTACAGCCGTAAAATAAAAAAATTCTTTTTTTTTTTTTACAAAAATGATTTTTTAGCCCCCAATATTTTATTTTCACAAGGGTAGCAGGAGAAATTGGACCCCAAAAGTTGTTGTCCAATTTGTCCTGAGTATGCTGATACCCAATATGTGGGAGTAAACTACTGTATGGGCGCACGTCGGGGCTCGGAAGGGAAGTAGTGACGTTTTGGATTGCAGACTTTGATGGAATGGTCTGGGGGAGTCATGTCGCATTTGGAGAGCCCCTGATGCGCCTAAACAGTGGAAACCCCCCACAAGTGACCCCATTTTGGAAAATAGACCCCACAAGGAACTTATCTAGATGTGTGGTGAGCACTTTGAACCCCGAAGTGCTTCACAGAAGTTTATAACGTACAGCTGTAAAAATAAAAAATCCTTTTTTTTTTTACAAAAATGATTTTTTCGCCCCCAATATTTTATTTTCACAAGGGTAACAGGAGAAATTGGACCCCAAAAGTTGTTGTCCAATTTGTCCTGAGTACGCTGATACCCAATATGTGGGAGTAAACTACTGTATGGGCGCACGTCGGGGCTCGGAAGGGAAGTAGTGACGTTTTGGATTGCAGACTTTGATGGAATGGTCTGGGGGAGTCATGTCGCATTTGGAGAGCCCCTGATGCGCCTAAACAGTGGAAACCCCCACAAGTGACCCCATTTTGGAAAATAGACCCCACAAGGAACTTATCTAGATGTGTGGTGAGCACTTTGAACCCTGAAGTGCTTCACAGAAGTTTATAACGTACAGCCGTAAAAATAAAAAATCCTTTTTTTTTTTACAAAAATGATTTTTTTTGCCCCCAATATTTTATTTTCACAAGGGTAACAGGAGAAATTGGACCCCAAAAGTTGTTGTCCAATTTGTCCTGAGTACGCTGATACCCAATATGTGGGAGTAAACTACTGTATGGGCGCACGTTGGGGCTCGGAAGGGAAGTAGTGACGTTTTGGATTGCAGACTTTGATGGAATGGTCTGGGGGCGTCATGTCGCATTTGGAGAACCCCTGATGCGCCTAAACAGTGGAAACCCCCACAAGTGACCCCATTTTGGAAAATAGACCCCACAAGGAACTTATCTAGATGTGTGGTGAGCACTTTGAATGAACCCCGAAGTGCTTCACAGAAGTTTATAACGTACAGCCGTAAAAATAAAAAATCCTTTTTTTTTTTACAAAAATGATTTTTTTGCCCCCAATATTTTATTTTCACAAGGGTAACAGGAGAAATTGGACCCCAAAAGTTGTTGTCCAATTTGTCCTGAGTACGCTGATACCCAATATGTGGGAGTAAACTACTGTATGGGCGCACGTTGGGGCTCGGAAGGGAAGTAGTGACGTTTTGGATTGCAGACTTTGATGGAATGGTCTGGGGGCGTCATGTCGCATTTGGAGAACCCCTGATGCGCCTAAACAGTGGAAACCCACCACAAGTGACCCCATTTTGGAAAATAGACCCCACAAGGAACTTATCTAGATGTGTGGTGAGCACTTTGAACCCCGAAGTGCTTCACAGAAGTTTATAACGTACAGCCGTAAAAATAAAAAATCCTTTTTTTTTTTACAAAAATGATTTTTTCGCCCCCAATATTTTATTTTCACAAGGGTAACAGGAGAAATTGGACCCCAAAAGTTGTTGTCCAAATTGTCCTGAGTACGCTGATACCCAATATGTGGGAGAAAACTACTGTATGGGCACACGTCGGGGCTCGGAAGGGAAGTAGTGACGTTTTGGATTGCAGACTTTGATGGAATGGTCTGGGGGCGTCATGTCGCATTTGGAGAGCCCCTGATGCGCCTAAACAGTGGAAACCCCCCACAAGTGACCCCATTTTGGAAAATAGACCCCACAAGGAACTTATCTAGAAGTGTGGTGAGCGCTATGAAGCCCCAAGTACTTCACAGAAGTTTTATAACATACAGCCGTAAAAACAAAAAAAAATCATTTTTTTTTTTACAAAAATGATTTTGTCGCCCCCAGTTTTTTATTTTCCCAAGGATAACAGGAGAAATAGGCCAAATTGCACAATAACTCTTGGGGTCCAGAGTATGCTGATACCCCATATGTGGGGTAAACTACTGTTTGGGCGCATGGCAGAGCTCAGAAGTGAAGGAGCACCATTTGACTTTTTCAACGCAGAATTGGCTGGAATTGAGATCAGACGCCATGTCAAATTTCGAGAGCCCCTGATGTGCCTAAACAGCAGAAACCCCCCAATTCTAACTCCAACCCTAACCCCAAACACCAATAACCCTAGTCCCAACCCTAACCACAAACCTAACCCTAACACACCCATAACCCTAATCCCAACCCTAATCCTAACGTTAGCGCCAACCCTAACCCTAATACTAACGTTAGCGCCAACCCTAACTTTAGCCGCAACCCTAACCCTAACGGGAAAATGGAAATAAATACATTTTTATAATTTTATTATTTTTCCCTAACTAAGCGGGTGATAAAGGGGGGTTTGATTTACTATTTATAGCGGGTTTTTGTGATTGGCAGCTGTCACGCTAAAAGACGCTTTTTATTGCAAAAAATAGTTTTTTGCATCACCACATTTTGAGAGCTATAATTTTTGCATATTTTGGCCCACAGAGTCATGTGAGGTCTTATTTTTTGCGGTACGAGTTGACGTTTTTATTTGTACCATTTTTGAGCACGTGACATTTTTTGATCGCTTTTTATTTCGATTTTTGGGAGGTTAGAATGAACAAAAATCAGCAATTCATGAATTTCTTTTGGGGGAGGCGTTTATACCGTTCCGCGTGTGGTAAAATTGATAAAGCAGTTTTATTCTTCGGGTCAGTACGATTATGGCGATACCTCATTTATATCATTTTTTTAGGTTTTGGCGCATTTATAGAATGAAAACAATTTTATATAAAAAATCATTATTTTTGCATCGCTTTATTCTGCGAGCTATAACTTTTTATTTTTTCGCTCATGATGCTGTATGACAGCTCGTTTTTTGCGAGACAAGATGACGTTTTCAGTGGTACCATGTTTATTTATATCGGTCTTTTTGATCGCGTGTTATTTCACTTTTTGTTCGGCGGTATGATGATAAAGCATTGATTTTTTGCTTCGTTTTTATTTTTTTTTTTAAGGGGTTCACTAAAGGGGTTAACTAGTGGGACAGTTTTATAGGGGGGGTCGTTACGGATGCGGCGATACCAAATATGTGTACTTTTATTGTTTTGTTTTTTTTATTTACAGGAAAAAATGAATTTATTGGGGAATATTTTTTTTTTTTTTATGATTTTTTTTTACACTTTTTATTTTTACTTTTTTTACTTTTTTACTTTGTCCCAGGGTGGGACATCACTGTATTTTAGCAGATCGCTGGTGTGACAGTGTGCACAGCACTCTGTCACACCAGCGATCTCTCTGGCATCGCTGCAGGCTTCCCCAGCGCCTGCTCTCAGCAGGCACTGAGGAAGCCGCCTCCCTGCAGGACCCCGGCGCCATCTTGGATCCGGGGACCTGGAGGGAGGACGGACCCTCGGAACAGCGCGACACATCGCGCTGCTCTGAGGGTCTCAGGGGAGCGCGCAGGGAGCCCCCTGCCTGCGCGATCCTCCCCTGTGCCCCGGGTACACCGCGATCATGTTTGATCGCGGTGTGCCAAGGGTTAATGTGCCGGGAGCGGTCCGTGACCGCTCCTGACACACAGTCACGGGTGTCAGCTGTGGTGAGCGCTATGAAGCCCCAAGTGCTTCACAGAAGTTTATAACGTACAGCTGTAAAAACAGAAAAATCTTTTTTTTTTTACAAAAATTATATTTTCGCCCCAATTTTTTATTTTTCCAAGGGTAACAGAAGAAATTGGACCCAAGAGTTATTGTGCAATTTGTCCTGAGTACGCTGATACCCCATATGTGGGAGTAAACTACTGTTTGGGCGCATGGCAGAGCTCAGAAGGGAAGGAGCACCGTTTGACTTTTTCAACGCTGAATTGGCTGGAATTGAGATCAGACGCCATGTCACATTTGGAGAGCCCCTGATGTGCCTAAACAGTGGAAACCCCTCAATTCTAACTCCAACCCTAGCCCCAACACACCCCTAACCATAGTCCCTACCCTAACCCTAACCACAAACCTAATCCTAACACCCCTAACCCTAATCCCAACCCTAACCCTAATCCTAACTTTAGCCCCAACCCTAACTTTAGCCGCAACCCCAACCCTAACCCTAATGGAAAAATGGAAATAAATACTTTTTTTTAATTTTAATATTTTTCCCTAACTAAGGGGGTGATAAAGGGGAGTTTGATTTACTATTTATAGCAGGTTTTTATGTTTGGCAGCTGTCACGCTAAAGACGCTTTTTATTGCATCACCATATTTTGAGAGCTATAATTTTTGCATATTTTGGCCCACAGAGTCATGTGAGGTCTTATTTTTTGCGAGACGAGTTGACATTTTTATTGGTACCATTTTCGGGCACATGCATTTTTGATCGCTTTTTATTGAATGAACAAAAACCAGCAATTCATGAATTTCTTTTTTGGGGGGGCGTTTATACCGTTCCGCGTGTGGTAAAATTGATAAAGCAGTTTTATTCTTCGGGTTAGTACGATTGCGGCGATACCTCATTTACATCATTTTTTTATGTCTTGGCGCTTTTATACAATAAAAACCATTTTATATAAAAAATAATTATTTTTGCATCGCTTTATCCTGCGAGCTATACATTTTTTATTTTTTTCACTGATGATGCTGTATGGTGACTTGTTTTTTGCAGGACAAGATGACGTTTTCAGCGGTACCATGTTTATTTATATCCGTCATTTTGATCGCGTGTTATTCCACTTTTTGTTCGGCGGTATGATGATAAAGCATTGTTTTTTGCTTTGTTTTTTTTAAGGGGTTCACTAAAGGGGTTAACTAGTGGGACAGTTTTATAGGGCTGATCGTTACGGACGCGGCGATACAAAATATGTGTACTTTTATTGTTTTGTGTTTTTTTACATGAAGAAATTAATTTATTGGGGAATATTTTTTTTTCTTTATTTTGGAAATTTTTTTTACACTTGTTAATTTCATTTTTTTTAACTTTTTTACTTTGTCTCATGGTGGGACATCACTGTATAAGGTCAGATCACTGGTCTGACAGTGTGCACAGCCCTCTGTCAGACCAGCGTTGTGACAGGCACTGTTGCAGGATTTCTCAGCGCCTGCTCTCAGCAGGCGCTGAGGAAGCCGCCTCGTTATAGGACCCGGAAGGACCCCGCGGCCATCTTGGATCCGGGGTCCTGCAGGGAGGAGGGTCGCTCAGAACAGCGCGATACATCGCACTGTTCTGAGGGTCTCACGGAAGCACACAGGGATCCCCCTCCCTGTGCGATGCTTCCCTGTGCCCCGATACACCATGATCATGTTTGATCGCGGTGTGCCAGGAGTTAATTTGCCGACAGCGGTCCGTGACCACTCCTGGCACTTAGTGCTGGGCGTCAGCTGTGATAATCAGCTGACACCCAGCCGCGATCGGCCGCGCTTCCCCCGAGATCGCATCCGATCGCTCAGACATACTATCAAGTCCATGATCATATGGGCCCAGGTCACGTGGATGAAATAGTACGTCGGATGGCAGAAAGGGGTTAAAGTAGAAAACGCCTCACTGGCTGGACTGGACCATTTAGAAAAGTCCATCCCTTTCCTGATCATATCCGTCAGTGGTTTGACCACTAACGAAAAGTCCCTGATGAACTTATGGTAATAATTTGTGAACCCTAAAAACCTTTGTTAGGCTTTAGGAAAATAAGAAATAACCCAGAAAAGGGATATCCTGAACCGAAAACATACATTTCTCTGGTTTGAAATGTAATTTATTGTACCTGTATAAGACCTGCCTGACATGTACCTGATGTAATTCGAGGTATGACAAATAAATTAATCTAGATAGACTACTACAAATCTACCTGCCAGATGGCAAAAAATGTCATTTACAAAGTGCTGAAAAACGGTGGGAGCATTTATAAACCTAAATGGCATAATGAGTTTTTTGCAATGTCCCTCCGGTGTATTAAAAGCGGTCTTCCACTCATCTCCCACCCTTATGCGGATGAGATTATATGCTCCTGTGGTCTAGTTTAATAAACCACTTAGCCCCGACTGATTAAAGTCCAGAATGAGATGGAGATGATATGGATCCAAAACTGTAATCCAATTTAGTTCACAGAAATCTAGGCAGGGGCGTAACCCCTCATCTTTTTAATAAGCAAATAACCCTGCTGCAATGGGAGATGAAGAAGGTCTGTTATGACCCTTAAGGGCCCGTCTCACATAGCGATATCGCTACCGAGATCGGTGCTGAGTCACTAGTTTTGTGATGCAGCACCGAGCTCACCAGCGATATCGCTGTGTGTGACATTCAGCGACGATCAGCCCCCCTGCCGGGTATCGCTGATCGTCGCTGAAATGTCAGGACATTTTTTTGATCGCTGGTCTCCCGCTGACAGGCACGCATCGCTGCGTGTGACAGGCGGGAGACCAGCGATCCGCTGGTAACCAAGGTACACAGCGGGTTGCCAGGCGCGGGGCTGTGCCTGGAAGCCCACTGTGTACCTTGGATACCAGCGCCCTGATGCAGGGAGCTGGTATCCAAGGTAAACAGCGGGTTTCCAGGCACCGCGCAGCGCTTGGAAACCCGCTGTGTACCTTGGATACCAGCTCCCTGCATCAGGGCGCTGGTATCCAACGTACACTGCGGGTAACTAAGCGATGTTAACCGCAGTGTCGCTGTCCCAGATCGCTGCCTGAGCTGCCTGTTTGGCAGCTCAGCAGCGATCATGTAGCGATACACCAGCGATCCTGACAAGTGCATATCGTTGTCGGGATCGCTGGTGTATCGTTATGTGAGACCCAGCCTTTAGCCAGACTTTCTGTAATATAGTTCTTCCTGGCCTGCCTCTCTGGACCTGAAGTATTATACAACCTGCTCTTAGGCAATTTGACCCCAGGAATTAAATTAATAGAGCAATCATAAGGACGATGACGAGGACATTCTTGACACCCCTGTTCCGAGAACACATCCACAAACTATTACAGGTGTTCTGGCAGAAAGATGGTATCAACCCTGGCCAAACAGGTGCTTAAACAGGGTCTTTGACAGTACTCGCTCCACCTTATTACCTCCTGAGTCTGCCAGTCCATACAGGATTGGGCAATGTAAGCCAAAGTAGTCCAAGAAACGAAAGAGAGGGCTAGCTCTCTAGCACATAACAATCAATTGATTCTGAGTGCATGGCCCCTACCTGAAGACATATTTCTCGAATAACCTGAATAAAATGCCCCTGGCTCAAGGGTGCAGAATCAATAGGTATTATAGATATAGGTCTAGACAGTTCATGAGCATTGAGACCCTGGTCCTGGACGAACTAGACGTCAATCAGATTAAACTCTGTCATACTGTCCAAAACAGCTGAAATAACCAAATCACTTTCTCCAAAATGAATCTCAGCAGCTAAAAAGAATTGTGACTTAAGGGTATGCCACACTAAACGAGATCGCAAGCGAGATCGCTAACAAGATCACTACTGCGTCAACATTTATGACGCAGTAGCGATCTCGTTAGCGACTTAGCTGTGTGATTCCAAACACATCTCATCAGCGATCTGTGATTCCAAACACATCTCATCAGCGATCTCTATAACGACCTCTGTGGTCGTTGGGAACACCTAGTCCCAACTGCGACGCTGGTGAAGTCGTTCATAAAGGGTGTCACACTCAGCGATTCAGGCTCACCAGCGGGACACCAACGACCAAAAAACGGCTCAGAACGTTTACAAACGATCAGCGACATCTCAGCAGGGGCCACATCGCTGCTACATGTCACACACAGTTAAGTCGCTAACGAGATCGCTACTGCGTCATAAATTGTGACGCAATTGCGATCTCGTTAGCGATCTCGTTAGCGATCTCGCTTAGTATGGCATACCCTTTACCCACAGTGGAAAAATGTACACCTGGTTTACTATCCTCCCCGCAACCTAGGCTCCTTTGTTTTCTGGCAGCTGTTTGCGGTTATGTATGGATGGATAAGTACCCACAAATTTCCCTTTATACCACAGAAAAAAACACACTCCTTCATTGATCTGAACTGCAGGAGGACCAGTAAAATGAGCCATACCCTTAACTGCATGAGTTCCTCAGTAGACTCAGCTCTAGGTTCCATTAACCCTTATTGAGGTGTCTTATGTCTCTGATGTAGACAGCGGTCCACACAGACAGCAATAATGTCACATAGTGACTTAGAACTGTGGGTACCTACCTAATCCCTCGAACTAGGGGTGCCCTAGACTATCCCTGTCCCCCAGATTACTCCGGATGATGGAGACGCCGGGGTTACGTACATTGCTATGCTCCTATCTTAATCCTTATCTGTTCCCTCCCCCACTCAGGGAGGTGTGAGGCCAAAGTGTATAGGATTACAGTAACCTGATTGACAGGGAGAAAAGAAAACTACAATCATACAAATACACACACAAAACTCAGAGTGGGAAACGGGAAATATAGGAAGCAAAAACTCACTGGGAGAGAATAAGGATAAACTTGCAAACCAACACCATGCAGACATTAAACAACTTTCCAATTGCTAACTTCAAACACTGAACTTCTCTTTCAACACCAAACCAGGAAGTGTGAACTGTCACTGGCAATACCCAAGTGCCAGTGACAAGCACATATACCAGAGGGGTTTGGCCAACACAGAACAACTGAGACAATTAGGATAGAGAGCTCCAGGAGATCAAT
Organism: Oophaga sylvatica; assembly: GCA_033576555.1. Classification (NCBI taxonomy): domain Eukaryota; kingdom Metazoa; phylum Chordata; class Amphibia; order Anura; family Dendrobatidae; genus Oophaga; species Oophaga sylvatica. The sequence continues at coordinate 299,711,631 of JARQOD010000005.1, forward strand.
TGAACTGATTAAATCTTGCCATGACAGAGCAATGAAAAACCTGTACTGCTTAATAGGATGGAGAAGCAGTTCTAATCAGAGCAGGAGTTCATGTAACCAAATGGCAAAATCTTCTGCCCCTCTCTGTTTCGGTATCCACATGACACTTGCATTAACAGTGAATGCAGCTTCAGTACTTGAAATATTCTTCAGTAATGGCACTTTTAAATATTTGATGATTATTTTGCTTTTTCATATGATTCATTCTAGCTTTCCAGATTCTGCAGTCAGCTTTTAGGTGCCCTGATTTCTTGCAGGCATAACACTCACATGTTTCCTTCAAATTACTTTTTTTTTGGGTAGATCTTGTGCTTTTAAAGTGGATTTTGCTTTGGATACCCCACTACTGCTTACACTTTCTGCCTTTTTCTAATATTCATCTACAAGCTTTCCTCTGACATATCTCCAATGTAAGATCATAATCTGGGCTCGCATCTAGTACTGTTACAAATGTGTTATGGGGTTTTGGTAGACCGCTTAATAGTAGTGCAGCAACATAGAAATCCTTTAGATCTTCCCCAATGTCCCGCATGCACTCTACAATTTCCAGAGTATTTCTTAAGTAATCCTGCATATCTTGGCTCTTATTTACTGTAGCTTAGACTGCTACAGCTTTCCCATGAAATCTTATTGCTAAGATTTATTCTTTCATGCACATTCTGCAACTGTTCCCACATTTATTTCCAGTTTCACATTTACACACATGCACAATCTGATCATCATCAATACTAAGGGAACTTTGTGCTTTTGTATGCTTTTCTACCCAGTCTTTTGGTAGTGGGTCAGGTCTTGATTCCTGTGTGTAGTGCCACGTACATTCTGTTATCAGCAGCATCTTTAACTTGAATTTCCAGGATTGGTGGTTCTAGTTAGTCATATTTGGCACTGTGAACTTCACGGAGTTGCTGCTGCATGCCATCTTTACTTCTTCTTCTATGCACTGTACACTGCTGTACTCTCTCCTCTGAGCTGTTCTCTGTGTCTTTGGGTTTCTGGGCCCATAACTTGTTGGCAGTGGATTAGTCTTTGTACTCTCCAGCTGTTCAACAATGAATATATATTTATTCAGGAAGAAAGAGAATACAGCTTCCAACTGGTATTTCTTATAGCTTAGGATGTTAGCACCGTGTCTGTCAGCTTGCAAAGTAAAAGTAAAGTGTGCTCCAGCTACACACACAGTGAAAAGGAACTTTCTGGTTTTTTTTTTTTAAACAATGTATTATTGGCAATATAGCACAATTGCTGGAGACAGAAACTCATGCACTATTTAACAGCAGGAAATAGTAGTTGTTGCAATATAAAAATAATAAGCATTATTCCAACATATTTAAATGTTTTTTTTTATTGGTTTATTGCAATCAGCAGAAAGTTTATAAATTTTGCTGATAAACCTTATCAGCAATGGGGGGATTAAATAATTCTGGTTGCATCTGTATATTCGAGTCTACCTGTTTATTTATCATTAGGTTCATGTTCCATGTTCTCTTTTGGCTTTCCTATCTAGATTAGATCCATTCATCCTTCATATAAACAACCTGTGGTTATTTTTCAGAATTTTCTCAGCTACAGTAACTTCAGAAAAATCATTAATTTCTCTGTCAGAATATTGACTTCAATGTTGTAAGTGTAAATGAGTAATGAGCAAATTGTAAGTGATTTATCAGTTTTAAATTAATCAAAATGATAATGATTCATTGCTTGGTTTCTGAAGAGTACATAGTACAGTTAAACAGTTCTGCACAGTCAGTAAATGAACCAGAATCAGTAAATGGATGTTTCGTTTATACATTAAATACTGCAAGGTAAGCTTCATATAGATGGATGTAAGGCCGGGGTCACACACAACGTATAAAAATCGGACCGTGTTATACGGCCGTAATACGCAGAAAAATCCCCTGAAAAGTGATCCGTATGTTATCCGTGTGCAATGTGAGGATGCGATTTCCTCGCATCAAAATATCCGTGTGTCATCCGTATGGCATCCATATGGCATCCGTACAGCGAGATTTTCTCTCCAGCTTGCAAAACCGACATATAATGGATCCCAATGACAGTTTTTACATCACAAAAGAAATGTAGACTGTTCAGGGGGTTTAGCTCCGAGATCGCCGTCTCGGGTAGATGGAGTGGCTTAAAGAGTCCAATCACAGACAGCAGCACTGGTGTAAACTGGCCGCAACCAGTTTTATTGAAAGTCCACAGCAATACACATAAATCAAACCATAAAATTAAATCCTAAGCCTGTCAGGCTGCTAGCTAAACACAGTCAGTTACCTCACTACCGTGAACTAGGCTCTAGCAGCCTGGCCACAACAACACAAATTTATAATTAGCAGAGATGGGTTTTGCAGGAGACTCCAGCAGCGTCTGAAGCCAGAATCAGACTGAGAGCTCTGTCTGTGTAACTCTACCACCTATTTCTGGCTGCTTAATTAGGCAGCTGTGTGTACTCAGTGTTGAGCTGCAAGCCTGTGCTGGATGGGGAGTGGAGTGAACGTCGTACTGCCATCCTACCTTCCCTCCTATATTCCTTATGCGATCCAGCTAAGAAACCTGGGCGAGATATACACCCCATCCAGTACGCACCCCTTCACTGTCTCACATATCCCCCCCTCTTCTCCAGACCGGAGGGCTGGTCAACAACTCCAAAGAGACAGTGAACTCTGGACAAGGCATCGGCATTACCCTGTAACTTCCCAGGTCTATGCTCTACCGAGAAATTTAATTCTTGAAGCGAAAGGAACCACCTTGTCACCCTGGCATTCCTTTCCTTGTTCTGCTTCATCCATGTCAGAGGAGCATGGTCTGACTGCAATTTAAATTTCCTGCCCAAGAGGTAATAACGCAGCGAGTCCAGCGCCCATTTGATTGCGAGGCACTCTCGCTCCAGAATGGCATAATTTTGTTCAGCCGGTGTCAGTTTTCGACTTAGATATATGACCGGGTACTCCTCACCCTTCACGACTTGCGACAACACTGCCCCTAACCCCACATTAGAGGCATCAGTTTGAACAAGAAACTCGTCCCTGAAATTAGGGGTGACCAGAACTGGTCTTTGACATAAAGCCATTTTCAAAGACTGAAATGCTTTTTCTGCCTCTGGATTCCATTCTACCATTTTTGACTTCCCACCTTTTGTCAGGTCGGTCAACGGGCAGCAATTGAGACATAACTTTGTACAAATCTGCGATAGTACCCAATGATGCCCAGAAATGCTTTGACCTGTCGTTTTGTGAGGGGTGTAGGCCAGTTCTGAATCGCCTCTACCTTATCGATTTGTGGCTTAATCAGCCCCCTGCCAATGACGTAGCCCAGGTACTTGGCCTCTTCTAGGCCAATTGCACATTTCTCCGGGTTTATGTTCAGCCCAGCTCAGCCTATCGAGTCTAAGACGGCTTGTACCTTAGCGAGGTGGCTCTCCCAATCGGAACTGAAAATTACCACATCATCCAGGTAGTGTCATGTGTGCATCGCCACGAAGATCGTCGCGGTTGCACATTCTGACTTCTCACAGCTGAGTTGCTGTTTCTTTGTGTTTGGCAGTTAGGGAGTTAATTCTGTCTGTGCTCAGTTCTGGGACTGGGTGCAGTTTCTTCCGGCTGCAATTAATTATTTGTTGATTGGTTTCCTTTAAATCTCTGGTTGTCTGTGTTGGGAGTTGCCAGTGAAATTCTTCATGCAGACCACAGATAGGATTGTATCTGTATAGACTTAAGTTAAAGAGCTCCTTAGTTGTTTTAAGCTCACCTTGCTTAGAGTTTAATATCCCAGATCATTTACGTTCCTTCTGTGTTTGAGTGTGTATGCAAGTCTGTGTTTTCTCCAGTCTGTCTTATATGTCTAATCTGTGTATTTAGCTAAGATCAGCCCATATCCCTTTGGTGGTAATCAGAATCCTTCTTAGGACTGATTACAGGGTTCAGGGACTGATAGGAGACAGGGTTAAGGGTATGCCACACTGAACAATATCGCTAACGGGATCGCTAAAAAACGTCACTATTTAGCGATCCCGTTAGCGATGTTGTTCAGTGCGGCATCTGCCAGCGACGAGCTTCCTGCTGTGATCTCGCTCGTCGCTGGAATCGTTCCGGACCCTATTTTCTCGTCGGCGCTCCCGCTGGGTAAGTATATATCGCTAGTGTGGCACCTTTTCTTAGCGATTTAGCGGTACTTTTGTACCGCTAAAGTCGTTAAGAAGATCGCTAACGGCGATAGCGTCGTTAACTATATCGCTAAATGTGGCCGCACTTAGCGATATAGAAACAATCCCGCTAGCGATCGCATTAGTATGCGTCGTTATCGTGATCGCTAGCGGGATTGTTTAGTGTGGCAGTACCTTTAGGCTGGAGACTTGGACCTCTGAACCATTATCAGTACCTCCAAGGTGAGGGATTAGTTAGGACCCCAGTTTAGGGTCAGGTTAGACCCCCGGTCCTCCTCTTTCCTGTGACAGTGTATCAAGTCCTCAAGATTAACCCTGAGTTCAACGGATATCGTGTCAGGTAAATCTATTCTATATTTACATGCTGATGTTGCTAATCTATATGTTGTATAGAGTGTTGTTCTTTTAAGAATAGTTTACTGACATCGTACACATATCATAAGACCGCGTGACATTTTCACTGGCCTATAAAATTATTCCCAGTTGCCATGGATCCAGTAGCCCAGCTGGCTCTGCAGTTGCAGGGATTATCCATGGAGCTGACGGACATTAAGTCCAAAGTTTTGTCTCCCTCGGAGCAAACCAGATTTGAACCTAAAGTAGCTCTCCCGGACAGGTTCACTGGTGGGCGAGACAAATTTTTTACCTTCAGGGAAGCATGTAAATTGTATTTTCGGCTTCGGCCTCGATCATCAGGGAGTGAAGAGCAGAGAGTGGGAATTGTTATCTCGCTCCTACAAGGGGACCCTCAATCCTGGGCCTTCTCCCTTCCTCCGGGATCCCCGGCTCTACAGTCAGTAGATCGATTTTTTACTGCCCTGGGTTTGGTATATGATGACCCAGATCGGGTCTCTCTTGCTGAGACAAAATTACGTAAGATACAGCAGGGAGATCGTCCGGCGGAGGAATTTGCTTCTGAGTTCCGTAGATGGGCCACAGATACTCAGTGGAATGACCCAGCTCTTAGGAGCAAGTTTTGTCATGGGCTTTCTGACAAATTAAAGGACGTTTTGGCTCAGTATGATTCTCCTCCATCACTGGAGGCTGCTATGGCCCTAGCTATCCGTACTGATAGACGGCTCCGGGAGAGGTGCGAGGTAACTCCGCCCCCTGTTGTTACTCCACCTACTACTAAAGTCCCTTATGTTGAGGTTCCCCTTGTCTGTTCGGAGGAGCCTATGCAGTTGGGAGGGACATCATTTCGTAGGAGGGGATTGGCGGTACGCCGCAGGACTAGAAGGTGTTTCTTCTGCGGGAAAGAGGGACATTTTGTTGGGGGATGTCCATCCCGTGCCTTGTTGAGCAAAAAGTCGCCGGAAAACTGTTAATCCCAGGTTGTGTGGTGGACGACAACCTGGGAGTATGTATTTCGTCCGCTAGTTCTTCTCAGTTCCTTGTACCAGTGGAGGTGGTGGTTGGTACGAGAGTGGAGAGATTTTCTGTTCTTCTTGATAGTGGGTCCGGGGCTAATCTGGTTGACGCTCAGTTTGCTCAGGCTCAAGGTATGCATCTGAGTGTATTGGTCAAACCGATCCCTATATTCTCCATTGACGCCAGGCCTCTCGGCCAAGGTAGCTTTGTTCATGAGGTTCATAACATTGACCTTCGGGTAGGGGCAATACATAGGGAACTATTATCTTGTTATGTGTTGGAGGGTCTACCTACTCCTATTGTGTTGGGACTTCCTTGGTTGGTTAAACATAACCCTGTGATTAATTGGCAGTCCAGAGATATAAGCCAATGGGGGGAGTTTTGCAAAAGTAACTGCATGAACACAGTCATCAGTGCGGTCGTGCCTAGTACTTTGCCTCCTTTTTTGGAGGACTTTGGAGATGTGTTCTCTGAGGAGGGGTGTCAGGAGTTGCCTCCTCATCGCGTGTATGACTGCTCTATTAATTTACTTCCTGATGCTAAGTTACCTAAAGCTAGGTTATATAACCTTTCTGGTCCTGAGAGGCAGGCTATGAAAGATTATATTTCGGAAAGTCTGGCCAAAGGGCATATTAGACCTTCATCTTCCCCAGTGGCCGCGGGGTTCTTCTTTGTGAAGAAAAAAGATGGAGGCCTACGCCCTTGCTTGGATTTCCGCGAACTTAATCGGATTACTGTTCGAGATCCGTATCCACTCCCTCTGATTCCTGATCTCTTCAATCAAATTGTTGGCGCCAAATGGTTCTCTAAATTGGATCTCAGGGGGGCGTATAATCTGATTAGGATAAAAGAGGGGGATGAGTGGAAAACGGCGTTTAACACGCCGGAGGGACATTATGAGAACCTTGTCATGCCTTTTGGTCTGACTACTGCACCAGCAGTATTCCAACATTTTGTTAATGACATTTTTCGTCATCTGGTGGGGCTGTTTGTGGTCGTATATTTGGATGACATTTTAATTTACTCACCAGATCTTGTGTCTCACCAGGAGCATGTGAGACAGGTGTTGCAGATCTTGCGAGACAATAAACTATACGCCAAACTGGAAAAGTGTGTATTCGCCGTACAGGAACTTCAGTTTTTGGGTTTCTTGGTGTCAGCCTCCGGTTTCCGTATGGACCCTGAAAAGGTGAGAGCAGTGCTTGAATGGGATCAGCCAGAGGATCTTAAGGCTCTGCAGCGTTTTCTGGGGTTTGCTAACTACTACCGGAAATTTATTTGTAATTTCTCATCTGTTGTCAAACCTCTCACTGACATGACAAGAAAAGGGATGGATTTTTCTAAATGGTCGGACAAAGCTTGCCAAGCTTTTTCCTCTTTGAAGAAATGTTTTGCTTCGGCACCCGTTCTCATCCAACCAGATGCATCTCAGCCGTTCATTGTGGAGGTGGATGCGTCTGACGTAGGGGTGGGTGCTATATTGTCCCAGGGTCCGTCCCCTGGTAAATGGCATCCGTGCGCTTTCTTTTCTAAAAAATTGTCGTCCGCCGAAAGGAATTATGATATCGGCAATAGGGAACTTTTGGCCATTAAGTTGGCTTTTGAAGAATGGCGTCACTTTTTGGAGGGGGCAGTCCACCCGGTCACCGTCATTACTGATCACAAGAACCTGCTGTATTTGGAATCTGCTAAGCGTCTGAATTCCAGACAAGCTCGATGGTCGTTGTTTTTTACCAGGTTTAATTTTGTTGTCACTTATCGCCCTGGATCTAAGAATGTTAAGGCGGATGCCTTGTCTCGCAGTTTCACAGGGGCCGGGAAAATGGATGACCCGATTCCTATCCTTCAGGAGGGGGTGGTAGTGTCGGCTGTATGTTCTGAGCTTGAGGAGGAGGTGTTAGAGGCTCAGGGGGACGCCCCTGCAGGACCTCCAGGGAGACTGTTTGTCCCAAATCAGTTGAGACAAAAGGTTATTGAGGCACATCATAATTCTGCTTTAGCAGGACATCCAGGGAGTAAGGCTACTTTAGATCTCCTTTCTCGCCGGTTTTGGTGGCCTAACGTTAATAAAGATGTTTTAACTTTTGTCGCGTCCTGTGGGGTTTGTGCTCGCTCTAAGACCCCTCATACCCGTCCGTCTGGGACCCTCTTACCCTTGAAACTTCCGGAGCGTCCATGGACTCATTTGTCTATGGACTTCATCACGGACCTTCCTCAGTCGTCAGGGAAGACTGTCATACTGGTGGTTGTTGACAGGTTCAGTAAGATGGCACATTTCATTGCTCTTCCTGCCCTCCCTAATGCTAAAACTCTGGCGCAGGTGTTCATTGGGGAGATTGTGAGACTTCATGGGTTGCCTTCTGATGTGGTGTCAGATAGGGGGTCTCAGTTTGTGTCCAAGTTTTGGAGGGCATTTTGTTTACGTCGGGGGATGCAATTGTCATTTTCCTCGGCTTTTCATCCGCAGACCAATGGTCAGACAGAGCGTCTGAATCAAAGCCTAGAGACTTATCTTCGGTGTTTTGTCTCAGAGAACCAGGAGGACTGGTCTTCTTTCTTGCCTCTGGCAGAGTTCGCTCTTAACAACAGGCGGAGCGAGTCCACTGGTAAGTCCCCGTTTTTTGGGGCATATGGTTTTCATCCCCAGTTTTGTACATTCAATGGGGGGGGGCCCTTCTGGGGTTCCTGAGGAGGAGCGTTTCTCGTCGTCACTTGCTTCAGTGTGGAGAGGTGTATTGAATAATCTGAGTGCTATGGGGAACCGTTATAAACGTATGGCTGATAGGAGGAGAGTTTCTGGTCCAGATCTTAATGTGAACGATCTGGTATGGTTGTCTACCAGGAATATAAAACTTAAAGTTCCCTCCTGGAAGCTGGGCCCCAGATTCATCGGGCCGTACAGGATCAGTTCCATAATTAATCCTGTGGCATTTCGTCTGGACCTCCCTCCTACGTTTAAAATTCATAATGTGTTCCACAAGTCATTACTTAAGAGGTACGTGGCACCAGTCATACCATCACCTCTACCTCCTCCTCCAGTGGTGGTCAATGGTAACTTGGAGTTTCAAGTGTCAAAGATCATTGACTCACGTCTGAATCGCCGGTCCCTTCAGTACTTGGTGCATTGGAAGGGGTATGGTCCAGAGGAGAGGACGTGGGTTCCTGCGTCTGACATTAACGCAGATCGTTTGGTGCGGACCTTCCACAGAACTCACCCGGGCAAACCTGGCCCTGAGGGTCCGGAGGCCCCTCGTAGAAGGGGGGGTACTGTCATGTGTGCATCGCCACGAAGATCGTCGCGGTTGCACATTCTGACTTCTCACAGCTGAGTTGCTGTTTCTTTGTGTTTGGCAGTTAGGGAGTTAATTCTGTCTGTGCTCAGTTCTGGGACTGGGTGCAGTTTCTTCCGGCTGCAATTAATTATTTGTTGATTGGTTTCCTTTAAATCTCTGGTTGTCTGTGTTGGGAGTTGCCAGTGAAATTCTTCATGCAGACCACAGATAGGATTGTATCTGTATAGACTTAAGTTAAAGAGCTCCTTAGTTGTTTTAAGCTCACCTTGCTTAGAGTTTAATATCCCAGATCATTTATGTTCCTTCTGTGTTTGAGTGTGTATGCAAGTCTGTGTTTTCTCCAGTCTGTCTTATATGTCTAATCTGTGTATTTAGCTAAGATCAGCCCATATCCCTTTGGTGGTAATCAGAATCCTTCTTAGGACTGATTACAGGGTTCAGGGACTGATAGGAGACAGGGTTAGGCTGGAGACTTGGACCTCTGAACCATTATCAGTACCTCCAAGGTGAGGGATTAGTTAGGACCCCAGTTTAGGGTCAGGTTAGACCCCCGGTCCTCCTCTTTCCTGTGACAGTGTATCAAGTCCTCAAGATTAACCCTGAGTTCAACGGATATCGTGTCAGGTAAATCTATTCTATATTTACATGCTGATGTTGCTAATCTATATGTTGTATAGAGTGTTGTTCTTTTAAGAATAGTTTACTGACATCGTACACATATCATAAGACCGCGTGACAGGTAGGCAGCTGCATAGGCTTGATGCGGGCGCAGGATCAGGTCCATAAGCCTCTGAAAGGTATCCGGGGCTCCATGCAACCCGAATGGCATCACAAGATACTGAAACAAGCCTTCAGGGGTTGCAAAGGCCGTTTTTTCTTTTGCCTCATCAGACAGGGGTATCTGCCAGTACCCTTTTGTCAGATCAAGGGTTGTAATATAACGGGCACATCCTAACCTCTCGATTAGCTCATCTACCCGTGGCATCGGGTATGTGTCAAACTTTGACATGTCGTTCAACTTTCTAAAATCATTACAAAACCTCCATGTTCCATTAGGTTTTGGGATCAGGACAATCGGGCTACACAACTCGCTTTGGGCCTCCTCAATGACCCCGAGGTCTAGCATCCGTTTGATCTCAGTAGAGACTATCTCTCTGCGGGCTTCCGGTATCCTGTACGGCTTCAGCTTGACCTTAGTACCGGGCTCGGTCTCGATATGGTGTTTCACGAGAGAAGTCCGGCCGGGCAAGTCTGAAAACCTCTGCTGATTTTTCTGCAGAAACTCCCGTACTTCCTGTTTTTGGTGTACGGACAATGTCTCACCAATTGTCACAGGAGGTAGAGGTGGTTTTAGCCCTTTCTCTACTTCACCCGAGGCCAATAATGACTCTCTGTCCCTCCAGGGCTTGATCAAGTTGATATGATAGACCTGGTAGGGCTTCCGTCTCCCGGGTTGGTGTACTTTGTAGGTGACCTCGCTCATTTTCTGTACTATCTCGTATGGGCCATGCCACTTGGCCAAAAACTTACTTTCCACCGTGGGAATTAGGATTAGGACTCGATCCCCGGGGTTGAAAGTCCTAATTTTTGCTGACCGATTATATATCCTGCTTTGAGCTTCTTGGGCTCTGTGCAGATGATCCTTAACCAATGGCATAATCTTAGCAATTCTATCTTGCATCTGGGCAATATGCTCTATAACACTCTTGTACGGGGTTGCCTCGGTCTCCCATACTTCCTTGGCTATGTCTAGCAAGCCCCGTGGGAGCCGACCATATACCAACTCAAAGGGAGAAAACCCCGTAGAGGCTTGGGGCACATCTCTGACCGAAAACATTAGGTAGGGTAACATGTAGTCCCAGTCCCGACCATCTTTCTCCACTGCTTTCTTTAACATATGTTTTAACGTTTTATTAAAACGTTCAACCAGCCCATCCGTCTGTGGGTGATACACGGATGTTCGAATGTGCGAGATTTTAAGCAACTTACACAGTTCCTTCATCACCTTGGACATAAAAGGTGTGCCTTGGTCCGTGAGGATCTCTTTAGGGATTCCTGTCCTGGAAAACATATGAAAGAGTTCCCGTGCAATATTTTTGGACGCCATATTTCTTAAAGGGACAGCCTCGGGGTACCGGGTTGCATAATCAAGTACCACTAGTATGTATTGGTGCCCCCTGGCTGATTTCACAATAGGACCTACCAAGTCCATCGCTACCCTTTCAAATGGTATCTCTATAACCGGCAGCGGGACTAATGGACTGCGGAAGTGAGAAACCGGAGCATTTATCTGACATGTGGGGCAGGTTTTGCAATAATCCTCCACATCTTGATAAACCCCTGGCCAGTAAAACCTCTGGAGGATTCTTTCCTGGGTCTTGTCCATCCCCAGGTGCCCACCAAGCATGTGGTTATGTGACAAACCTAGCACCATACTTCTATATGGCTTAGGTACCAGGAGCTGACTCACGGCCTCTCCCTTAACCTTAGTGACCCTATATAGCAGGTCATTGTTCATGGCAAAATGGGGAAATCTTTCATCAGAGCCGGGCTCTTGTGGGATCTCATTCAGAACCGTTATATTTTCCCTGGCATGTTTAAGAGTGGGGTCTCGCAATTGCTCAGTCCCAAAATTGCCACGGGACACAGGTAGGTCAGGGACATTCTGTTCCAGAGAACCATCATCCCCCTCCCCCAACATCACTTGAAATGGAAATTCATCATTATCATTATCATCATCATTATCATCCCCTACGTTCAACAACACACTAGCATTGTGTTCCGCCCCTATGGACCGCGCAACCACCGTAGGAGTTTCATCACACTGTCCGGTAGAACCATTTTTTCCCCAAAGATCCCAAAACAGGGGAAAGTCACGACCCAATATGGCGGGGTGCATCAGGTTCTTCACTACCCCACTTCATATGAGATCTCCCCGAGTTTTGTGACGAAGTCCACGGAAGTTACCGGGTAGACTTTGGTGTCTCCATGGATGCACACCACGCTCAGGTGTTTATCGGGGATGAAGTCCCTATCAGCCAGGCTGGCATGTATCAGAGTCACTCCCAGAGTCTAGGAGGACTTGTACGGGGCAGCCATTTATAACCACCTGGGACACCTGTGGGCCATTCTCCTCGGTTGGGGTGGCCACGCACACTGGTTCTGCGAGGAGAGAGAGAGACCTTCCAGCATCACAGTCCATAGGTTCCCCCACTAGTGGACAGTTGGCTGAAATATGACCCCTTTCCCGGCATCTCCAACTCTGTCTCAGGTCTGGTGGTTCAAACGGGGAGACCTTTCGAGGCCTGGGGACTCCGGACAGGGAAGCATTGGCCCTTGCCTCACACATGTCCCCTCGGGCCTGAACCCGTCTATCAGCAGCCCCCCTGGCCCCAACAGCTGGAACTCTCTTACCGGGAGATGTCGGAGGCCGGGTACTCCGAAATGACGACCGCTCAGACGGCTGGTTGCGGGAGTAGTCTTTAGTGGCGGAGTACCTCTCTATCAGGCTGACCAGATAATTGGCGTCTTTGGGGTCTCCCTGTCCGACCCAGAGCTGCACCTCAGGAGGAAGGGCCCAGATGTACCGGTCCATCACTACCTTTTCGATGATTTGGGCAGGGTTGCTGACGTCAGGCTCCAGCCACTTCTTTACCAGATAAATCAGGTCATACATTTGTGAGCGAGCAGGCTTGTCCCCACTGTATCTCCAGTTATGGACTCTCCTGGCACGGACTGCAACCGTAACACCCAGGCGGGCAAGAATCTCCGTTTTTAGCTTGGCATAGTCTTTGCTATCCTGCTCACTAAGGTCAAAATAGGCCTTTTGGGGTTCCCCAGTCAGATATGGTGCAACCACCATGGCCCATTCAGATGGTGGCAGATTCTCCTTCTCTGCCAGTCTTTCAAATATAGCGAGATATGCCTCCACATTGTCATGAGGCGTCATCTTTTGCAGGGTCTGTTTTACCGCCTTCTTTACCGCAGACAACGCAGGTGACCTTGCACCATCACTCTGGGACGAGGTGCTGAGAGCCTGTCGTAGTGCTGCAATCTGCTCCATTAGCAATCGGTTAGTCTCCTGCTGTTGCACGCTAACTTGCGCCATATGTTTGAGCAGCGCCTCCATGCTGTCAGACTTGTCTGTCCCGGCAACGGCAGCTTTTACCCAGGACATGGACACTCCAAAGTCTTTTCTACAGCAAGTTCAGCTTTTTTTTCTGTGCAGACACTATTAGGGCTACTGTCTCTTTAAGGCTGCTTTGACAGACTTTTTCTTTGCTGCTGCTTTAGCCACTGTGCTGCCCGCATTCGAGTACCAATTGTAGACTGTTCAGGGGGTTTAGCTCCGAGATCGCCGTCTCGGTGAGACAGAGTGGCTTGAAGAGTCCAATCACAGACAGCAGCACTGGTGTAAACTGGCCGCAACCAGTTTTATTGAAAGTCCACAGCAATACACATAAATCAAACCATAAAATTAAATCCTAAGCCTGTCAGGCTGCTAGCTAAACACAGTCAGTTACGTCACTACCGTGAACTAGGCTCTAGCAGCCTGGCCACAACAACACAAATTTATAATTACCAGAGATGGGTCTTGCAGGAGACTCCAGCAGCGTCTGAAGCCAGAATCAGACTGAGAGCTCTGTGTAACTCTACCACCTATTTCTGGCTGCTTAATTAGGCAGCTGTGTGTACTCAGGGTTGAGCTGCAAGCCTGTACTGGATGGGGAGTGGAGTGAACGTCGTACTGCCATCCTACCTTCCCTCCTATATTCCTTATGCGACCCAGCTAAGAAACCTGGGCGAGATATACACCCCATCCAGTACGCACCCCTTCACTGTCTCACAGAAAGAATAGATATATACACATAGAATACATATATATATATATATATATATACATGTCATTGTGACATATATACAGTATATATATATTTATTTATAGTTGATACACTTCTACATAGTATAATAGCCGCTAATTCAATTGCCGGCTTTTGTAAAATTACAGAACCTGACATGAAATGACACATGATTTACATATAGTTAACCACGTCATTTCATGTAGTTTGATATATGGTTTTCACTAACAATTACATGAGTGTATGTGTGAAAATTTTCATACATGTAGGGGTTAATTAAATGTGTAAATTCGTTGAAAAAAAATGTGTGGGCTCCCGTGGTATTTTCGCCACCAGACAGGGAAAGCCAGCGAGTGGGGGCAGATAATAATAGCCCAGGGAGGGTGCATTTTTTGTGCCCCCAATGGCTACTAACATCTGCCCCCAGCCACCCCAGAAAAGGCACATCTATTATTAGATGCGCCTTTTCTGGCACTTAGCCCGTCTATTCCCATTGCCCTGTAGTGGTGGCTAATGGGTTAATAATTGGATAAGGCCACCTTGCTATTGGAAGGTGACTTTAAGCCAGGTTAATAATTGAGAGTTGTCAATTAGACAACTCCCAATTATTAATCCTATTGTATGAAATGGTTAATAAACACACACACACATTAATTAAAAATCATTTTAATGAAATAAATACACAGTTTTTGACCATCTTTTATTGTACTGGTAATCCTTGCGAAGTCCTTGTTCTCTTGTAATAAAAAAAATAATAAAAAGAACATATTCTTACCTCTCCGGCGCACAGTCAGGTCTCACGCTGCAATCCTTCACAAAGGGTTAACAGGTTTGCAGTGGGGACTGGAGCTAATGCTGCAGCCTCACTGTAAGCCCCCGAAAGAATCAGTTCCTCTCTGCGGCTGGCAGGAGATGAGCCGATTAGCTGGGAAGCTTAATTGAATGTTTCCCATGCTAATCAGTTCACTTCAGGTCAGCCGGGGACTCCGCACAGCATCAGTGACGTCAGAGGGAGTCCTGTTATGTTTCGGTAGCTGAGGAGAAATTGCAGAAGTAGCAAAAGTAGTAATACACCAGAGAGGCTGGAAACTGTTATGAATGTGCTGGAGATGGTTCCTGAGCAGAGGCTCCCTCTGGTGGTTGCAGACAGTACTGAACCTTACAGCGAGGAATGGCAATCTGGGATCACAGACTGGACTGATATAAGGGAGGTTCCCTCCCATGATGGTCACCGGTGTTCAATTGTTCTTGTCTCAATTGTGGTTCCTGGTTCATTTGGAAGTTTTCTGGAGTCTTGCATGCATCTGCTGCTTTCAGATAAGATATTTTCTACTTTTCTTTTTGTGCTTGCTTTTTGCATAATTTTCTGCACTTTTGTGGAGGTCAGCCGGGTCCCCTCCTGGGGCCTGTGCTCCTCTCAGTTTATCTGCAGCCACTGTTATTTGTTCATTTGCTTTTTCCTGTTTTTTCAGTGGCTGCGGCTTAGTTTTGTTACACCAGAGATCTGATTTAGGTGGTGGAGATCGTGTGATCTCAGGTGTTTTTGCAATCAGAAGAGTTGGTATTTTTTAGGGTTTTTTGTTGGATTGCAGTCAGAATTCTTTCCTGTACTTTTCTGTCTAGACAGATTGGGCCCCAGCGTTTGCTCATTCTATTTTCTGTCTGTGTCCGTGCTTCTTCTTGTCTAACCGCCATTACATGTTTGGGGGCTTCCTATTTTCTTTGGGGATCTGCTCCGGGGCAGATAGCTTTCATCTTTCTGCCTTTAGGTGTAGTTATCTCTCAGGCTGTGACGAGGCGTCTAGGATCAATGTAGGAACGCTCCATAGCTACCTCTAGTTGTGTGGTTAGTTCAGGTTACTGCAATCCAATAGGTTCCAGCCTCTCTGGTGTATTGCCTTTTTTGCTTTTTCTCCTCAGCTACCTAAACATATTCTTCACAAATACTAATTCAGTTAAAAGTTGTCCAAATGGCCCCACCATGTAAATGGGCTGGTATGACAGCTTTTCTTGTATCCCCAGTAGCTACAGCAGTTCATACTGCTTACAAAGCCAGCATGGCTAAGAACATTAAACATGACCAAATGTTATTTAAGCTATTGCTATATATATTTGGACAATTAGCTGGAAAGATAAAAGCTTTTATTCATCAAAACGAATGTTGTTCATCCTTGCCTTGATGAGGAGGCATGCTGGAGTCAGTGGCGCCTGATTCATTATGAGGCGCATGCTTCTTAATAAATCCGGCAGATCTGAAAAGTGGTGATCACCTCTGTTTGCCTCGCCACTAATCTTTTTCCAGTCATAAACTAGACAAGTTTTGGCATCATGTCCCCATTCCATTCCAGCTCCAACCATTGTGACAGAGCTAAGCAAAACTGACATAAAAACGCCAAAAGTTGAAAAACATTTGAACAACTACAAGGTAAAATTTTTTGCAACATTTTAAAGCAATTTATGGCGTATTCTTTTTGATAAATCGGGCAAAAGTTTGCAGAGAATCAGAGGACACACATTTTAGTCTGAATGGTCAATTTTCTGAAGCTTAGTAAAACAACATTAACGTATATACTCATGTATAAGCTGACCCGTGTATAAGCCGACCCCCCAATTTTGCCACAAAAAACTGGAAAAACTTATTGACTCGTGTATAAGCCTAGGGTGGAAAATGCAGCACCTACTGGTAAATTTTCAAAAATAAAAATAGATACCAATAAAAGTAAAATTAATTGAGACATCAGTAGGTTAAAGGTTTTTGAATATCCATATTGAATCAGGAGCCTCATATAATGCTCCATACAGTTCATGGTGACCCCATAAAATGCTCCATACAAAATACTCCCCATATAACGCTGCATAAAGGTTAATAATGGCCCCATAAGATGCTCCATAGAATAATATGCCCCATATGCTGCTCCATAAAGGTTATGGCCCCATAAAATGCCTATAGATTATGCCCCATAAAATGCTCCATAGATTATGCGCCCATAAAATGCTCCATAGATTATGCCCCATATGATGCTCCATAGATTATGCCCCATAAGATGCTCCATAGATTATGCCCCCATAAAATGCTCCATAGATTATGCCCCATATGATGCTCCACAGATTATGCCCCCATAAGATGCTCCATAGATTATGCTCCATAGATTATGCCCCATAAGATGCTCCATAGATTATGCCCCATAAAATGCTCCATAGATTATGCCCCCATAAGATGCTTCATAGATTATGCCCCCATAAGATGCTCCATAGATTATGCCCCCATATGATGCTCCATAGATTATGCCCCCATAAGATGCTCCATAGATTATTCCCCATAAGATGCTCCATAGATTATGCCCCATAAGATGCTCCATAGATTATGCCCCCATAAGATGCTCCATAGATTATCAATATACAAAAAACATGTGCACTGCTACTAAAGAGGTGCCAGAGTAGGTTCCCAAACCGTAATCAATATATCAAGAAACTCAGCACTCAACTTATGGATGCTATAAAGACGTATTTTTATTGTAGACAGCTTTGTGATAACAAAACGTTTCGGTCCAATGGGACCTTCGTCAGTTGCTGTGCAGAAATAGATAATAAAGTTTTATATCAAAGCAAAAATGCATACAAATGCAAAATATAAATAAAGTATATACATGTGGGACATAGAGTTATTATGGAATGTACTGATGTAGGAAGAAGCAAAATTAGTTCAGTCATATAACAAGCATACATCTTAGAAAAATGCACATACCGTTTAACACAAACAGGACAAAAGGCCAGATTCAGAATGATTAGAAAGCAGAACGAGAGCCTATAGTGACCAAAAATACCGGTGATTTAATATATATATATATCTAAGTGCTGATAGAGGTCTGGTTAGCTTACCCTGTGATTGTGGCTAACGCGGCTTCCACCGCTGGTCAAGTGCACTGTGAGGTAATAGTGACCGTCTATTACAGGAAATACCACTTTTTTAACAAGCACTTAGATGTATATATATATTAAATCACCGGTATTTTTGGTCACTATAGGCTCTCGTCCTGCTTTCTAATCATTCTGGAATCTGGCCTTTTGTCCTGTTTGTGATAAACGGTATGTGCATTTTTCTAAGATGTATGCTTGTTATATGACTGAACCAATTTTGCTTCTTCCTACATCAGTACATTCCATAACAACTCTATGTCCCACATGTATATACTTTATTTATATTTTGCATTTGTATGCATTTTTTGCTTTAATATAAAATGTTATTATCTATTTCTGCACAGCAACTGACGAAGGTCCCATTGGACCGAAACGTTTTGTTATCACAAAGCTGTCTACAATAAAAATACGTCTTTATAGCATCCATAAGTTGAGTGCCGAGTTTCTTGATATATAGCTCCATAGATTATGACCCCATAAAATGCTCCATATATTTTATGCACCATATGATGCTCCATATATTATGCCCCCATAAAATGCTCCATAGATTATGCCACCATAAAATGCTCCTTAGCATAGGCCCCATATGCTGCCGCTGCTGCTGCAAATGAAAAAAAATTACATACTTACCTCTCGTCGCTGGGGACCAGGTGCCGGTGTCCTGAGCAGGCGGGGACACCAGTGCGCTATGGGGACAGGTGCCGGTGTCACCGCTGGCTCAGGGCCTCGGCACCTGAGATATTCACCTGTCCCCAGTCCACCGCTCTGGTGAGCCGCTGTCTTCCGGGTCCTCTGTCAGAGATTGCTCAGGCAGAGGGCGCGGCACGCACTGACTATGTCATCGTGCCCTCTGACCTGAACATCACAGCCAGAGGACGCAGAGGATAGAGCGGAGCGCAGCAGTGGACCGGGGACATGTGAATATCGCATATACTTACCCCCCTCCTGGAGCTTCTCTGCAGCCCCCCTGCTTCTCCCGCGGTCTCCAGAAGCTATTCCTTCCTTCAGCGGTCACGTGGTACCGCTCATTAAAGTCATGAATATGCACATATTCATGACTTTAATGAGCGGTACCACGTGACCGCTGAAGGAAGGAGCGTGAGATCATGGGAGAAGCAGGGGGGCTGCAGAGACGCTCCGGGGGGGTGAGCATGATCTGACACCCCTGCCCGCCGACCCCCTGGCGTATATGACTCGCGTATAAGCCGAGAGGAGGACTTTCAGCCTTAAAAAATGGGCTGAAAATCTCGGCTTATACGCGAGGTATATACGGTATATGCGACATAATTAAAGAGGCATCGTCATTTCTTGTTTGAATATACAGGTGGTTCTCACAAAATTATCAAAAAAAATATTTATTTCAGTTCTTCAATACAAAAAGTGAAACGAAACTCATATTATATAGAGTCATTACAAAGAGAGTGATCTATTTCAAGTGTTTATTTCTGTTAATGTTGATGATTATGGCTTACAGCCAATGAAAACCCGAAAGTCATTATTTCAATAAATTAGAATAATTAACAAAAAGCACATGCAAAGGCTTCTTGAGTGTTTAAAAAAGTCCCTTAGTCTGTTTCAGTAGGCTCCACAATCATGGGGAAGACTGCTGACTTGACAGTTGTCCAGAAGGCAGTCATTGACACTTTCCACAAGGAGGGTTAGCCACAAAAGGTCATTCCTAAAGAAGCTTGCTGTTCATAGAGTGCTGTATCCAAGCATATTAATGGAAAGTTGAGTGGAAGGAAAAAGTGTGGTAGAAAAAAGTGCACAAGCAACCGGGATAACCGCAGCCTTGAAAGGATTGTTAAGAAAAGGCCTTTCAAAAATTTGGGGGAGATTCACAAGGAGTGGACTGCTGCTGGAGTCATTGCTTCAAGAGCCACCACACACAAATGTATCCAGGACATGGGCTACAACTGTCAAGCTACTCATGACCAATAGACAACGCCAGAATCAACTTACCTGGGCTAAGGAGAAAAAGAACTTGACTGTTGCTCAGTGGTCCAAAGTGTTCTTTTCAGATGAAAGTAAATTTTGCATTTCATTTGGAAATCAAGGTCCCAGAGTCTGGAGAAAGAGTGGAGCGGCACGCAATCCAAGCTGCTTGAGGTCTAGTATGAAGTTTCTATAATCAGTGATGGTTTTGGGAGCCATGTCATCTGCTGGTGTAGGTCCACTGTGCTTTAGCAATACCAAAGTTAGCACAGCCGTCTACCAGGAAATTTTAGAGCACTTCATGCTTCTCTCTGCTGACAAGCTTTTTGGAGATGGAAATTTCCTTCTCCAGCAAGATTTGGCACCTATCCATACTGCCAAAAGTACCAATACCTGGTTTAACCCCTTAAACCCCAAGGGTGGTTTGCACATTAATGACCAATTTTTTTACAATTCTGACCACTGTCTTTTATGAGGTTATAACTCTGGAACGCTTCAACGGATCTTCGCGATTCTAAGATTGTTTTCTCGTTACATATTGTACTTCACGTTAGTGGTAAAATTTCTTCGATATAACTTGTGTTTATTTATGAAAAAAATGGAAATATGGCGAAAATTTGGAAAATTTTGCAATTTTCAAACTTTGAATTTTTATTCCCTTAAAACAGAGAAATATGTCACACAAAATAGTTAATAAATAACATTTCCCACATGTCTACTTTACATCAGCACAATTTTGGAACCAAATTTTTTTTTTCTTAGGAAATTATAAGGGTTAAAAGTTGACCAGTGATTTCTCATTTTTACAACAAAATTTAAAAAGCCATTTTTTTTAGGGACCACCTCACATTTGAAGTCACTTTGAGGGGTCTATATGGCAGAAAATACCCAAAAGTGACACCATTCTAAAAACTGCACCCTCAAGGTACTCAAAACCACATTCAAGAAGTTTATTAACCCTTCAGGTGCTTCACAGGAGCTGTAGCAACGTGGAAGGAAAAAATGAATATTTAACTTTTTAGTCACAAAAATGACCTTTCACAAACTTTTTTTTATTTTCACAAGGGTAAAAGGAGAAAATGGACAGATAAAGTTGTGTAATTTCTCCTGAGTACGCCAATACCCCATATGTGGGAGAAAACCACTGTTTGGGCGCACAGCCGGGCTCGGAAGGGAAGGAGCGCCGTTGACTTTTTCAAACCAAAATTGGCTGGAATTGAGATCGGACGCCATGTCATGTTTGGAGAGCCTCTGATACACCAAAACAGTGGAAACCCCCCACAAGTAACACCATTTTGGAAACTAGACCCCCTATGGAACTTATCTTGATCTGTTGTGAGCACTTTGAACCCCCAAGTTTTTCACAAAAGTTTATAATACCTGGGTGTGAAAAAAAAACAAAACAATTTTCCACAAAAATGATTTTTTAGTCCCAAATTTTTGATTTTTCCAAGGAAATTGGACCCCAAAAGTTGTTGTCCAATTTTCCTGAGTACACTGATACCCCATATGTGGGGGGAAACTGTTTGGGCGTACGGCAGGGCTTGGAAAGGAAGTAATAACGTTTTGGAATGCAGACGTTGATGGGGGTCATGTTCCGTTTGCAGTGCCCCAGATGTGCTTAAACAGTGGAAACCTCTACAAGTGACCCCATTTTGGAAACTAGACCCCTAAGGAACTTATCTAGATCTGTGGTGAGCACTTTGAACCCCGAGTGCTTCACACAAGTTTATAACGTAGAGCCGTGAAAATAAAAAATCCAATTTTTTTCCCACAAAAATTATCTTTTAGTCACCAATTTTTTATTTTACCAAGGGTAACAGGAGAAATTGTAACACAAAAATTGTTGTGCAATTTGTCCTGAGTACGCTGATACCCAATATGTGGGGGGCAACCACTGTTTGGGCGCACGGCAGAGCTCGGAATGGAAGGAGCACCATTGACTTTTTCCAACCAAAATTGGCTGGAATTGAGATTGGATGCCATGTTGCATTTGGAGAGCCCCTGATGTGCCTAAACAGTGGAAACCCCCCACAAGTGACCGCATTTTGGAAACTAGACCCCCTAAGGAACTTTTCTAGATCTGTGGTGAGCAATTTAAACCCCTAAGTGCTTCACACAAGTTTATGACGTAGAGCCGTAAAATTAAAAAATCATATTTTTTCCACAAAAATGATCTTTTCACCCCAATTTTTATTTTCCCAAGGGTATCAAGACCCCAAAAGTTATTGTGCAATTTGTCCTGAGTACGCTGATACCCCACATGTGGGGGTAAACCACTGTTTGGGTGCATGGCAAAGCTCGGAAGGGAAGGAGCGCCGTTTGACGTTTTCAACACAGAATTGGCTGGACGCCATGTCGTGTTTGGAGAGCTCCTGATCTGCCTAAACAGTAGAAACCCCCACAAATGACACCATTTTGGAAACTAGACCTCTCAAGGAACTTATCTAGATGTGTGGTGAGAACTTTTAACCCCCAGGTGTTTCACTAAAGTTTATAACGCCCGAGCATGAAAATAAAAAAATTATATTTTTTCCACAAACATGATCTTTTAGTCCCCAACTTTTTATTTTCCCAAGCGTAAGAAGAGAAATTGGACCCCAAAAGTTGTTGTCCAATTTGTGCTGAGTACGCTGATACCCAATATGTGGGAGAAAAGTACTGTATGGGCACACGTCAGGGCACGGAAGGGAAGTAGTGACGTTTTGGATTGCAGACTTTGATGGAATGGTCTGCCTGCGTCATATAGCGTTTGGAGAGCCCCTGATGTGCTTAAACAGTGGAAACCCCCCACAAGTGACCCCATTTTGGAAAATAGACCCCCCAAGGAACTTATCTAGATGTGTAGTGAGCACTTTGACCCCCGAAGTGCTTCACAGAAGTTTATAACGTACAGCCGTAAAAATAAAAAATCTTTTTTTTTTACAAAAATGATTTTTTCGCCCCCAATATTTTATTTTCACAAGGGTAACAGGAGAAATTGGACCACAAAAGTTGTTTTCCAATTAGTCCTGAGTACGCTGATACCCAATATGTGGGAGAAAACTACTGTATGGGCATACATCGGGGCTTGGAAGGGAAGTAGTGACGTTTTGGATTGCAGACTTTGATGGAATGGTCTGCGGTCGTCATTTTGCATTTGGAGAGCCCCTGATATGCCTAAACAGTGGAAAACCCCCACAAGTGACCCCATTTTGGAAAATAGACCCCACAAGGAACTTATCTAGATGTGTGGTGAGTGCTATGAAGCCCCAAGTGCTTCACAGAAGTTTATAACGTACAGCCGTATAAAAACAAAAAAATCATTTTTTTTAACAAAAATGATATTTTTGCCCCCAATTTTTTATTTTCCCAAGGGTAACAGAAGAAATTAGACCCCAAGAGTTATTGTGAAATTTGTCCTGAGTACGCTGATACCCATATGTGGGGGTAAACCACTGTTTGGGCGCATGGCAGAGCTCAGAAGTGAAGGAGCACCGTTTGACTATTTCTACGCAGAATTGGCTGGAATTGAGATCAGACGCCATGTCACATTTGGAGAGCCCCTGATGTGCCTAAACAGTGGAAACCCCCAATTCTAACTCCAACCCTAACAGCAACACATCCCTAACCCTAGTCCCAACCCTAACTATAACCCTAACCACAAACGTAACACTAACACACACCTAAGGGTATGGCTCCCCGTTCAGGATGGCAGGCGCTTTTGTTGGAGCTGAAAGTCCGCTCCGCCCAAAACCCTGCCCCCTTCTGAACGCGCGGTGAATCCGGATGTGCTCATTGAACACATCTGGATTCACCGCAGCGCTACATAGGCCTGTGTTATTTCCCTTGCGGCGACGGAGCGTCGTCGCAAGGGGAAAGGACATGCTGCGATCTGAAAAGACGCGCCGCATGTCCGTTTACGCAGGTCTGCCGCCTGCGTGTTTTTACGCATAGTGGAGATGGGATTTCTTGAAATCCCCTCCACTATGCTGTAATATCTGGACGCTGCGTGTTTGACGCTGCGCCAGTACACAGCGTCAAACACGCGGCGTTTACTGACTGTGGAAACATACCCTAACCCTAATCCCAACCCTAATTTTAGCCGCAACCCTAACCCTAACCCTAATGGGAAAATGGAAATAAATAAATTTTTTTAATATTATTATATTTCCCTAACCAAGGGGTGATAAAGGGGGGGTTGATTTACTATTTATAGCAGGTTTTTATGATTGGCAGCTGTCATGCTAAAAGACTCTTTTTATTACAAAAAATAGTTTTTGCATTGCCACATTTTGAGAGCTATAATTTTTGCATATTTTGGCCCACAGAGTCATATGAGATCTTATTTTTTGCGGTACGAGTTGACGTTTTTATTGGTACCATTTTTGAGCACGTGACATTTTTTGATCGCTTTTTATTTCGATTTTTGGGAGGTTAGAATGAACAAAAATCAGCAATTCATGAATTTCTTTTGGGGGGGCGTTTATACCATTCCGCGTGTGATACAATTGATAAAGCGGTTTTATTCTTCAGGTTAGTACGATTACGGCGATACCTCATTTATATGATTTTTTTAATGTTTTGGCGCTTTTATACAATAAAAATAATTTTAGATAAAAATAATTATTTTTGCATCGCTTTATTCTGCGAGCTATAACTTTTTTATTTTTTCGCTGATGATGCTGTATGGTGGCTCGTTTTTTGTTTTTTGCGGGACAAGATGATGTTTTCAGCGGTACCATGTTTATTTATATCCGTCTTTTTGATCGCGTGCTATTCCACTTTTTGTTCGGCGGTATGATGATAAAGCATTGATTTTTTGCTTTGTTTTTTTTTAAATTTATTAAGGGGTTCACTAAAGGGGTTAACTAGTGGGACAGTTTTATATGGCTGGTCGTTACGGACGCGGCGATACCAAATATGTGTACTTTTATTGTTTTTGTTTTTTTATTTACAAGAAGAAATGAATTTATTGGGGAATATTCTTTTTTTTTTTCATTATTTAGGAATTTTTTTAACAAATATTTATTTTTATATTTTTTACATTTTTACTTTGTCACAGGATGGGACATCACTGTGTAGGGTCAGATCGCTGGTGTGACAGTGTGTACAGCACTCTGTCACACCAGCGATTGCTCTGGCACTGCTGCAGGCTTCTCAGTGCCTGCTCTCAGCAGGCACTGAGGAAGCCGCCTCCCTTCAGGACCGGCGGCCATCTTGGATCCGGGGTCCTGCAGTGAGGAGAGTCCCTCGGAACAGTGCAACACATCTCCCTGCGTGATGCTTCCCTGTGCCCACGGTACACCGCGATCATTGTTGTGTCAGGGGTTAATGCGCCGGGAGCGGTCTGTGATCGCTCCTGGCACATAGTGCTGGGTGTCAGCTGTAATAATCAGCTGACACCCGGCCGCGATCGGCCGCGCTCCCCTTGGGAGCGCAGCTGATTGCTTCGACGTACTATCCCGTCCCTGGTCATACGGGCCCAGGTACCATGGACGGGATAGTACGTCGCAAGGCAGAAAGGAGTTAAAAACAACAGTATTACTGTGCTTGATTGGCCAGCAAACTCGCCTGACCTTAACCACATAGAGAATCTATGTGGTATTGTCAAGAGGAAGATGAGAGACACCAGACCCAACAATGCAGGCAAGCTGAAGGCTTCAATAGGCCAACATTTTGGATTTTAAAATAATTTTTTCAAGCTGGTGTTATAAAGTATTCTAATTTACTGAGATAATGACTTTTGGGTTTTCATTGGCTGTAAGCCACAATCATTAACATTAACAGAAATAAACACTTGAAATAGATCACTCTGTTTGTAATGACTCTATATAATACATGAGTTTTGCTTTTTGTTTTGAAGAACTGAAATAAATTAACTTTGTGATGATATTGTAATTTTGTGAGAAGCACCTGTATGTACAGTATATATATACTGTATATATATATGAGCAAGTCATAAGATGGATGAGAATGACTGCTCACATATCCCAACCCAAGGAGCGTGGCTTGGCAGATAAAATGGAGGCCCAGTCTCTCATTCAGGGTGTGGAGCAGGAGATGTGTGGATCACCCTTGTGTTAGTCTGTGCTAAGGTCTAAAGAATCAGATGCTCTCCTGAGCGGGCAGACCCGTGGTGTATTTTGTGGACTTGTTACTTTATGTTTTCTGTTGTGAATGGGTTTGAGATGAGTTCTGAGCAGAGGCTCCCTCTGGTGGTTACAAGCGGTACTAGTGAAGTGTTGTGAATGGGTTTGAGATGAGTTCTGAGCAGAGCCTCCCTCTGGTGGTTACAAGCGGTACTAGTGAGGATTGTGAAGACTGGGAATCAGGTGTTACTGATTGGTCTTATTTAAGGGAATCATTTTCCCATCAGGGTTGCCGGTGATCAATTGTTCTGGTCTGAATCCTTCTTTCCAGTTTCCCTTGTAGCCTGCTGTGTCGTGTCTGC
Source organism: Oophaga sylvatica (assembly GCA_033576555.1). Taxonomy (NCBI): domain Eukaryota; kingdom Metazoa; phylum Chordata; class Amphibia; order Anura; family Dendrobatidae; genus Oophaga; species Oophaga sylvatica. The sequence goes on from JARQOD010000005.1 coordinate 299,737,641, forward strand.
ATCTCCTGCTATCAGATAAGACAATTTCTTATTTTGTGTTTTTGCTATATTTTTGCATTTGGTCCTGCACTTGTGTGGGGGCCTTCTGGGTCCCCTCCGGGGGCTTCTGCCCTCTCAGTTTAGTTCAGCCACTGTGTTTTGTACTTTTGCTTTTTCCAGTTTTTTCAGTGGCTGCTGTTTTTGTTACACCAGAGAACTAATTTAGGTGGTAGAGGTCGTGTGATCTCAGGTGATTTTGAAATTAGTAGAGTTGGTGTTTTTCAGGGTTTTCTGGGATTGCAGTAAGTACCCTTCCTGTCCTTTTCTATTTAGATAGTTTGGGCCCCAGCTTTTGCTCATACTATTTTCTTTCTGTGTCAGTATTTCTTCTTGTCTAACCGCCATTACATGTTTGGGGGCTTTCTATTATCTTTGGGGTTCTGCTACGGGGCAGATAGCTTTCCTATTTCTATCTTTAGGTGTAGTTAGTTTCTCAGGCTGTGACGAGGCGTCTAGGACCAACGTAGGAACGCTCCACGGCTGTCTCTAGTTGCGGTGGTTAGTCAGGGTACTGCAATCTCATAGATTCCAACTGCTCTGGTGTATTGCCTTTTTTACCTGCACTCCTCAGCTACCGTAACATAACAGTATCACCGGCCAAAAAAATTGTATGTACTCACAGAAGGGAAAAAATATTTTGAAAAAAGCAAAAGTACAAAACACAGTGGCTGAACTAAACTGAGAGGGCAGAAGCCCCCGGAGGGGACCCAGAAGGCCCCCACACAAGTGCAGGACCAAATGCAAAAATATAGCAAAAACACAAAATAAGAAATTGTCTTATCTGATAGCAGGAGATGCAGACACGACACAGCAGGCTACAAGGGAAACTGGAAAGAAGGATTCAGACCAGAACAATTGATCACCGGCAACCCTGATGGGAAAATGATTCCCTTAAATAAGACCAATCAGTAACACCTGATTCCCAGTCTTCACAATCCTCACTAGTACCGCTTGTAACCACCAGAGGGAGGCTCTGCTCAGAACTCATCTCAAACCCATTCACAACAGTGAAGATTGTGAGGACTGGGAATCAGGTGTTACTGACTGGTCTTATATAAGGGAGTCATTTTCCCATCAGGGTTGCCGGTGATCAATTGTTCTGGTCTGAATCCTTCTTTCCAGTTTCCCTTGTAGCCTGCTGTGTCGTGTCTGCATCTCCTGCTATCAGATAAGACATTTTCTTCTTTTGTGTTTGTGCTATATTTTTGCATTTTGTCCTGCACTTCTGTGGGGGCCTTCAGGGTCCCCTTCGGGGGCTTTTGCCCCCTCAGTTTAGTTCAGCCACTGAGTTTTGTACTTTTGCTTTTTCCAGTTTTTTCAGTGGCTGCTGTTTTGATTTTGTTACACCAGATAACTAATTTAGGTGGTAGAGGTCGTGTGATCTCAGGTGATTTTGAAATTAGTAGAGTTGGTGTTTTTCAGGGTTTTCTGAGATTGCAGTAAGTACCCTTCCTGTCCTTTTCTATTTAGATAGTTTGGGCCCCAGCGTTTGCTCATACTATTTTCTTTCTGTGTCAGTATTTCCTCTTGTCTAACCGCCATTACATGTTTGGGGGCTTTCTATTATCTTTGGGGTTCTGCTCCGGGGAAGATAGCTTTCCTATTTCTATCTTTAGGTGTAGTTAGTTTCTCAGGCTGTGACGAGGCGTCTAGGACCAACGTAGGAACGCTCCACGGCTGCCTCTAGTTGCGGTGGTTAGTCAGGGTACTGCAATCTCATAGATTCCAACTGCTCTGGTGTATTTCCTTTTTTACCTGCACTCCTCAGCTACCGTAACATAACAGTATCACCGGCCAAAAATTGAAAATTGTATGGTACTCACAGAAGGGAAAAAATATTGTGAAAGAATAAGGTTGTCAGAGTTGTCAGAGATATTTTTCTGTTTGTTGCATTTTTTTTCCCTCTGTATCTCTGGGTGCTGGGGAGGATCTTTTCTCCCAATGGAGTTTGCACAGTTGTCTGGCCGTGTGGATCAGCTTGCCACTGAGGTTCAGAGTATTGCTGCATATCTTGCTAGGTTGCCTGTTGTGGAACCTAGGATCCCCATGCCAGATTTGTTTTTAGGGGATCGAGCTAAGTTTCAGAATTTCAAAAATAATTGTAAATTGTTTTTTGCCTTAAAATCTAAGTCCTCAGGAAACGCAGCGCAGCAGGTTCAAATTATCATCTCTCTCCTGCGCGGCGATCCTCAGGATTGGGCTTTTTCCCTGATACCTGGGGATCCTGTTTTGAGTGATGTTGATGCATTTTTTCAGGCTTTGGGGTTATTGTACGATGAGCCTAATGTCACTGATCAAGCTGAAAAAGCCTTGTTGGCATTAAATCAGGGGCTTGATGACGCTGAGTTATACTGTCAGAGATTCCGTAGGTGGGCAGTCCTGACCAAATGGAATGACGACGCTTTGGCGGCCCTTTTCCGGAAGGGTCTGTCGGATAATGTAAAGGATGTTATGGTGGGATTCCCTGTCCCCTCTGGTCTCAATGATTCTATGTCATTAGCGATTCAAGTTGACAGACGTTTGCGTGAGCGGAGAGGTATGCGTGGAGTGGTGTTGCCTTGTGAGCCAGCTTCTGAGCCCATGCAGTGTGATGGAGTGGTGTCTGGGGCACAGCGTCATGAGTTTCGAAAGCGCAATGGGTTATGTTTCTACTGTGGTGATGCCTCTCATGCTATTTCAGTCTGCCCTAAGCGGGGAAGACGTTTTGCACGCTCAGTTGTCTTGGGTAGTGTTCAGACTAAGTTTTTATTAACTGTCACTCTGATATGCTCTCTGTCCTCATTTTCTGCTCAGGCTTTCGTTGATTCTGGAGCAGCTATTAACCTGATGGATTATGATTTTGCTAAACGTTGTGGGTTTCCCTTGATACCCCTACAGAAGTCTATTCCCCTACTGGGGATCGATTCTACCCCTTTGGCTGAGAATAAACCCCAGTTTTCTACTCAGGTGATAATGAGGGTTGAACCTGATCACCAGGAGTGCTGCAAATTTTTGGTTCTATATAATCTGCATGACATTATCGTGCTGGGTTTCCCTTGGTTACAGTCTCATAATCCTGTTTTGGATTGGAAATCTGTGTCTGTAACCAGTTGGGGCTGCCAATGTGTTAATACCAACACTCCTGTTTTTTCTGCCTCCCCCAGGCTCAGGATGTTCCTGACTTTTTGTTTGATTTTTCTGATGTGTTTAGCGAAAGTAAATCTGCATCCTTACCTCCCCATAGGAGCTATGACTGCGCTATTGAATTAGTGCCGGGTAGTAAATTCCCTAAAGGTCGCCTTTTTAACTTGTCTGTACCTGAACATGATGCTATGCGGTCTTATATCAAGGAATCATTGGAGAAGGGTCATATCAGACCATCCTCTTCACCCTTAGGTGCCGGTTTTTTCTTTGTGGCCAAAAAGATGGTTCATTAAGGCCGTGTATTGATTATCGTCTCTTGAACAATATTACTGTGAAATATCAATACCCGTTACCCTTGATTTCTGACCTGTTTTCCAGGGTGAAAAACGCTACTTGGTTTACCAAGCTTGACCTCAGGGGAGCGTATAACCTTATTCGCATTAAGCACGGGGATGAATGGAAGACGGCATTCAATACCCCTGAAGGGCATTTTGAGTACCTAGTGATGCCTTTTGGGCTCACTAACGCTCCTTCCGTCTTCCAGTCCTTCATGAATGACATTTTCAGGGATTTTGTGGATAAATTTCTGATTGTTTATTTGGATGATATCTTGATTTTTTCTAATGACTGGGACTCTCATGTGAAACATGTTCGAACTGTATTCCAGATTTTGAGAGAGAATGCTCTGTATGTGAAGGGATCAAAGTGTCTTTTTGGCGTACAGAAGATCTCATTTCTGGGATTCATTTTGTCCCCATCTGTTATTGAAATGGACCCGGTAAAGGTTCAGGCCATCTGTGATTGGGTCCAACCTACTTCATTAAAGGCTCTTCAGAGATTTTTAGGTTTTGCCAATTTTTATCGTAAATTTATTGGTAATTTCTCGGTTATTGTTAAACCATTAACTGATTTAACCAGAAAGGGTTCTGATGTGGTGAATTGGCCTCCTGAGGCAGTCTCTGCATTTCAGGAACTTAAGCAGAGATTCACTTCTGCTCCTGTTCTACGGCAGCCTGATGTTTCTCTGCCATTTCAGGTGGAGGTTGATGCCTCTGAAATTGGGGCAGGTGCCGTTTTGTCCCAAAAAGATCCAGAGACCTCTAAAAGTAACCCTTGTGCCTTTTTCTCTCGAAAATTTTCTCCTACTGAACGTAATTATGACGTGGGTAATCGGGAGTTATTGGCCATGAAGTGGGCTTTTGAAGAGTGGAGACATTGGCTGGAGGGAGCCAAACATCAGGTGGTGGTCCTTACGGACCATAAGAATCTGGTCTATCTGGAATCTGCCAAGCGACTCAATCCTAGACAGGCCAGGTGGGCCTTGTTTTTCACACGTTTTAATTTTGTGGTTTCCTTTCTTCCTGGCACTAAGAATGTTAAGGCGGATGCCCTCTCGAGGAGTTTCCTTGCGGACTCTCCTGAGTTATCTGATCCTTCTGTTATTTTGAAAGAGGGTGTAGTTCTTTCCGCCATCTCGCCCAATTTGAGACTTGCTCTGGAGGGGTGTCAGGAGGATAGGCCCGAGCGCTGCCCTGTTGGAAAATTGTTTGTCCCGGACCAATGGAAAAAGAGTGTGATGTCTGAGATTCATTGTTCCGCATTGGCTGGGCATCCCGGAATTTTTGGTACCAGAGACTTGGTTAGTCGGTCCTTTTGGTGGCCTACCTTGTCTCGCGATGTCAGGGAATTTGTGCAGTCCTGCGGGACTTGCTCTCGCTCCAAGCCTTGCTCTCGCTCTAGTGGTTTGTTGATGCCATTGCCTGTGCCAAGAGACCATGGACCCATATCTCTATGGATTTCATTTCCGATCTTCCTGTTTCTCAGAGAATGACCACCATCTGGGTAATTTGTGATAGGTTTTCCAAAATGATACATCTTGTGCCATTACCTAAGTTGCCTTCCTCCTCTGAATTGGTGCCGTTGTTCCTTCAGCACGTGGTTCGTTTACACGGCATTCCTGAGAACATTGTGTCTGACAGAGGAGTCCAGTTTGTTTCCAGATTTTGGAGGACTTTTTGTTCTAAACTGGGTGTTCAATTGTCTTTCTCCTCGGCATTTCATCCTCAGACCAATGGTCAAACTGAGAGAACAAACCAGACATTGGAGACTTATCTAAGATGCTTTGTGTCTGCTGATCAGGATGACTGGGTCTCTTTTTTGCCTTTGGCTGAGTTTGCTCTTAATAATAGGGCTAGCTCTGCCACTTTGATGTCTCCGTTTTTCTGTAATTCTGGGTTTCACCCTCGATTTTCTTCAGGACAGACTGAAGCTTCTGTCTGTCCAGGTGTTGACTCTGTTGTTGAGCGTATGCAACAGATTTGGGACCAGGTAGTGGAGAGGTTGTCCCTCTCTCAGGAGAAGGCCCAGCGGTTTGCTAACCGGCATAGGACTGATGGTCCTCGGTTTAAAGTGGGGGACTTGGTCTGGTTGTCCTCAAAGAATATTCCTATGAGAGTAGCATCTCCTAAATTTAAGCCTAGGTTCATTGGACCTTATAAGATCATAGAGATTCTTAATCCTGTTTCTTTTCGTTTGCTTCTTCCAGGGACATTTAAGATCCATAACGTGTTCCACAAGTCCTTGTTGAAGAGGTTTGTTGAGCCAGTGGTTCCTGCTGCTGTGCCTCCTGACCCTGTTTTGGTTGAGGGCAATCTGGAGTATGTGGTTGAGAAAATATTGGATTCTCGTTTTTCTAGACGAAGACTCCAGTATTTGGTTAAATGGAGAGGTTATGGTCAGGAAGACAATTCTTGGGTGTTTGCTTCGGACATCCATGCTAGGAGACTTATCCGTGCGTATCATAGAACTCATCCTGACCGACCTGGTTGCTCAAATGAGGGTTCGGTGACCCCTCCTCAAGGGGGGGGTACTGTTGTGAATGGGTTTGAGATGAGTTCTGAGCAGAGGCTCCCTCTGGTGGTTACAAGCGGTACTAGTGAAGATTGTGAGGACTGGGAATCAGGTGTTACTGACTGGTCTTATATAAGGGAGTCATTTTCCCATCAGGGTTGCCGGTGATCAATTGTTCTGGTCTGAATCCTTCTTTCCAGTTTCCCTTGTAGCCTGCTGTGTCGTGTCTGCATCTCCTGCTATCAGATAAGACATTTTCTTCTTTTGTGTTTGTGCTATATTTTTGCATTTTGTCCTGCACTTCTGTGGGGGCCTTCAGGGTCCCCTTTGGGGGCTTTTGCCCCCTCAGTTTAGTTCAGCCACTGAGTTTTGTACTTTTGCTTTTTCCAGTTTTTTCAGTGGCTGCTGTTTTGATTTTGTTACACCAGAGAACTAATTTAGGTGGTAGAGGTCGTGTGATCTCAGGTGATTTTGAAATTAGTAGAGTTGGTGTTTTTCAGGGTTTTCTGAGATTGCAGTAAGTACCCTTCCTGTCCTTTTCTATTTAGATAGTTAGGGCCCCAGCGTTTGCTCATACTATTTTCTTTCTGTGTCAGTATTTCCTCTTGTCTAACCGCCATTACATGTTTGGGGGCTTTCTATTATCTTTGGGGTTCTGCTCCGGGGCAGATAGCTTTCCTATTTCTATCTTTAGGTGTAGTTAGTTTCTCAGGCTGTGACGAGGCGTCTAGGACCAACGTAGGAACGCTCCACGGCTGCCTCTAGTTGCGGTGGTTAGTCAGGGTACTGCAATCTCATAGATTCCAACTGCTCTGGTGTATTTCCTTTTTTACCTGCACTCCTCAGCTACCGTAACATAACAGTTTTCACTTTGTGTCGGAAAAGGCTGTTCTTTTGTTTTGCTATCCTGAACGGTTTATCAAGTTTGAATAGACTTGCCTGGACATTTTAACAATACTGCTGTCTGTGCATACATCAAACGCAGCTGAGTGAGTACAAACCTCTACTATATATATGTATATATATATAGAAAGATAGATATAGAAATAAACAAAATATGCTACTGTCCACAGTTCCTCAATTTAGAGTTCTAGATCGCTAGCATCTCACAACTCTGCAGTCTTCTTACTTCCTGGTTCCTAGAAGTTGGGCATGTCTCATTGAGTGACAGCTCTTTTAAATAGTAGAAACATAGTATTAAAAGCACTATAGAGCTCAGCACAAGTTCTGCTATAACATATTCAACTCTCAGTAGCTTGTTCTGGAGTACACACTGTTATTACTTTACTGTATTTACACAGATATAACAGGACATTTGAACAAGTGTAGGGGGAGCCAGGGCCATAGTCGTGGCTGACAACGGTTGCTCAATCATGCCCTGGTCTCCCTCCACATGCATACAATGTCCCCTTTGCAGTGTACCTAACGCCTTTTGAACCATAAGGGTCCCCTCTGATCTGTTGTGGGTTCCCTCCTGCCAGTTTCACACTGTTCTGTCCCCACATGAGGCGAATGGAGGTATAATTGATTGGGGCTGGGAGAGTTTTCCTACCTTCCGCTTCCTCATGCAGAGCAGACAGGACCAGTGCTGTTCAGCGTCTGGAGAGATGATGCACACCAGGGATTGTGAAGTCCAGACTTGTTTATTTGGAAATCTGGACATACAGCTTATGATTGGCATACAGTAACTTCTCCAGAAATGCAGGTGAAAACGAGGTGCAGGAAGATGTAGCACCAAGTATGGCTGCAAGTGTGAGAAGCAAGAATGTAGGTGGTGGTCGAAAACTGATGCCTTTCACAGCTCGGTGCAAAGCGTGTCTCTCCATAAAGAACTAACAAGCAAATGGCTGCTAACAGGAAGAAGCAGTGACCTCAGCACAGGAAGTGAAAAGCATGTACCAGAATTAATTAGTTACAGGCTGCCATACAGAAAGGGCCACCAGGTGACAGCAGAGAGCATGCAAGAATAGATTATACACAGCATGGAAATAATACAATACATAAACTAGAACAGCACACACACGAGAGACATAGTCCAGTTCCAACTTGTAACAAACAACTTTACTTGAATCCGTTCTCAGTACATCCAGCTCTGTTACAGCAACATCACAGGGAACATCACATTACACATCCTTGTCTATTCCTGTGCTTTCCCTCACTTCTTCTAGAATGCTCCTAGGTCGCACCGATTCGTCCGGTACCACAGCGTTCCTTCTATCCAGCCTAACTATCTTCAGGAGTTCCCTTGTCTGTTTTGCCGCAGACACAAGGGCATCTACCCATGTAGTATGCTGCCACATTTTGGTGCTGCCCTGCATTCCTCTGCTGCTGTGTCCTTCAGTTCCCAAGCCCTGGACGACTGGACTCCTAGCTTGAACGTTACGTGGTCAACTGAATTGTCCGGGCTCTGAGGCGCTACTGAGCTGTCTGGGCTCCTGGCCCTACTGACTGAAATGTTGGGAACTTGCTGGCTTACCCACAGTTGGCACCTCCTAGTTAACTGTTACCTATCCTAATCGAAGTGTCCTAAAATGCCCCCTCTAGTGGGCTAACTAAATTACTAAGTTTTCCCTGAACAACCATATACAGTCATGGACAAAAGTTTTGAGAATGACACAAATGTTAATTTTTACAAAGTCTACTGCTTCACTTTTTCTAATGGCAATTTGCATATACTCCAGAATGTTATAAAGAGTGATCAGCTTAACAGCAATTACTTGCAAAGTCAATATTTGGCTGGAAAAGGAACTTTATCCCCCAAAACACATTTCAACATCATTGCAGCCCTGCTTTAAAAGGACCAGCTAACCTCTTTTCAGTGATTGCTCCATTAACACAGGTGTGGGTGTTGATGAGGACATGGCTGGAGATCAATCTGTCATGATTAAGTAAGAATGACACCACTGGACACTTTAAAAGGAGGCTGGTGCTTGGCATCACTGTTTCTCTTCTGTTAACCATGGTTATCTCTAAAGAAACACGTGCAGTCATCATTGCAATGCACAAAAATGGCCTAACAGGGAAGAGTATCGCAGCTAGAAAGATTGCACCTCAGTCAACAATCTATCGCATCATCAAGAACTTCAAGGAGAAAGGTTCCATTGTTGCCAAAAAGGCTCCAGGGCGCCCAAGAAAGACCAGCAAGCGCCAGGACCGTCTCTTAAAAGTGTTTCAGCTGCAGGATCGGGCTACCAGCAGTGCAGAGCTTGCTCAGGAATGGCAGCAGGCAGGTGTGAGTGCATCTGCACGTACTGTGAGGCAGAGACTCTTGGAGCAAGGCCTGGTCTCAAGGAGGGCAGCAAAGAAGCCACTTCTCTCCAGAAAAAACATCATGGACAGACTGATATTCTGCAAAAGGTACAGGCAGTGGACTGCTGAGGACTGGGGTAAAGTTATTTTCTCTGATGAAGCCCTTTTCGATTGCTTGGGACATCAGGAAAACGCCTCATTCGGAGAACACAAGGTGAGCGCTACCACCAGTCTTGTCTCATGCCAACTGTTAAGCATCCTGAAACCATTCATGTGTGGGGTTGCTTCTCAGCCAAGGGAATCAACTCTCTCACAGTCTTGCCTAAAAACACAGCCATGAATAAAGAATGGTACCAGAATGTCCTCCAAGAGCAACTTCTCCCAACCCTCCAAGAGCAGTTTGGCGATCAACAATGCCTTTTCCAGCATGATGGAGCACCTTGCCATAAAGCAAAGGTGATAACTAAATGGCTCAGGGAACAAAACATAGAGATTTTGGGTCCATGGCCTGGAAACTCCCCACATCTTAATCCCATTGAGAACTTGTGGTCAATCATCAAGAGACGGGTGGACAAACAAAAACCTAAAAATTCTGACAAAATGAAAGCATTGATTGTGCAAGAATGGCTGCTATCAGTCATGATTTGGTCCAGAAGTTGATTGAGAGCATGCCAGGGAGAATTGCAGAGGTCCTGAAGAAGAAGGGTCAACACTGCAAATATTGACTTGCTGCATTAACTCATTCTAACTGTCAATATAAGCTTTTGTTACTCATATGTTTTGCTATTATATTTCTGTCTGTGATAAAACATCTGTCAAACACACATAAAAACCAGAGGGCAGCAGATCATGTGAAAATATAATATTTGTGTCATTCTCAAAACTTTTGGCCATGACTGTACATGTAGCAGCATTAAATACATAACATTATTTACAAAGTAAGGCATTCAAAACCGGGACATGCTTAGGCATTGAACAGTTTCTGTTACCCCTTACACCAGCACACGGCTGAGCTTAGGGGACATGCTCTGAAAACTGCTAGGTTGGTGATTTATAATTGCATCTGTTCAGAAGATGAGAGGGAAGGAAGGCAGTGGGATGAACAGCTAAACCCACTGAATTCTATACAGCAGTTAAGGGTATGCCACACTAAACGAGATCGCTAGCGAGATCGCGCAAGCGACATTGATTTTATGATACCGTAGCGACATCGTTAGCGACGTCGCTGTGTGTGACATGTAGCGGCGATGTGGCCCCCGCTGCGATGTCACTGATCGTGCACGAACGGTTTGGGCCATATTTTGATCGTTGGCGTCACGCTGGTGAGCCTGAATCGCTGTGTTTGACACCTTTTGTGAACGATGTGCGGCCTCGTTGACGACGCATATGTCAGCGGCGCAGGCGGGACTGGGTTTTCATTAGTAACGCCCTTCAGCTCCGATTGGTGACCACAACATCACCTCAGCAATAATAACTGCGCCCCCATCCATTGTTTCCAGAGCTCATTGTGGATGACTCCAACGTTCTGTGCTTTGTGCGTTGTTGCGAGGATAGTATCGTGTGTCGGAGTTTTGCAATCCTGTTTGAGTCGCTACAGTGTCCCTTTGTGCATTGTTGCGGAGTGTGTGTTTTGCGATCCTGTCTGAGTCGCTAGAGCGCTTCATCTTTGCCATTTGGATTTGGATCTTCTGGATATTTGAATTCAAGGTACATATTGTTTGTGATATTGTGTGATGCGTTTTTTTGTTACGCATTCTCCAAGCACCACGTCACCATTGCTGTCCGAGTCCATGAAGCCTGGCGGACTGTAAGTACCAGCATCGCGTTTTCGTAGAAAATTGTGCAGCACACAACAGGCCAACACCACAGAGTCTATCGATTCCAGCTTCATGTTGATTGGAGTGTGAAAAAACCCTGAAGCGGTTGGCCATTATGTTCATTGCTGCCATCGCGGTGTTCATGGATGCCATCAGCCGGCGGTGTGACACCAACAGGTCCTGGGCAGTGGGGATTTCTGTGGAGGTAATGGTAACAGTTAATAGTGAATTCTGTTGCAACAACAACATGTACATGTTACATGTTTGTTAACACTTACGGTTTTCATCAGACTGCGGTTCACCAGAGGACCCGCTGACCGCCCACCCAGAACCTGTTGCACCGTGGCTAGGGAAACACAGAAAAAAAAATATATTCCAACAGCCATTACACATTAGACCTAATAAAATTCTCAAACTTGTCTGAAGCTTATATAATGTGCGTAAATTACCTGAAGGCGCGCCTGCATCCATGTCATGGGGTGACACTGGAGAGAAGCCATAGACGCCATATCCTGGTGAAGGGCTGGATGACCCCAAATCTGGAGGGGGGGTTGCTGCTGGGGAAGGGGTAGCCAGGTAAGGTGATGCAGGTGGAGGGGTAGCTGGGGAAGGTGATGCAGGTGGAGGGGTATCTGGGGAAGATGCTAGAGCTGGTAAAGGTGGTGCTGTAAATAAAATATACAATTCAGTAAAATAATCCTTCTACTAACCCCGTCACTGCCAGTACTTCCATCAATGCTTGTAACCCCCTCACTACTGATACTCCCATCACTGCCTGTAAACCCATTACTGCCGGTACTCCCATGACTGCCGGTACTCCCATCACTACTGGTACTCCCGTCCCGTCACTGCCAGTACTTCCATCAATGCCTGTAACCCCCTCACTACTGGTACTCCCATCACTGACTGTAAACCCTATCCATGCTGCCAGTACTCTCCTATGTACTGCTGGTATACTCACCTACTCACTACTGGTACATCACTCCGTACCCATCATGCCAGTATACTTAATCATCAATGCCTGTATCACCACCACACTGTCACTCACATGGTACTCCCATCACTGCCTGTAAACCCATCACTGCCGGTACTCCCATGACTGCCAGTACTCCCATCACTACTGGTACTCCTGTCCCGTCACTGCCAGTACTTCCATCAATGCCTGTAACCCCCTCACTACTGGTACTCCCATCACTGCCTGTAAACCCATCACTGCCGGTACTCCCATGACTGCCGGTACTCCCATCACTACTGGTATTCCCGTCACTGTGGGTGCATTGATATAGGTAAATAACCCACAAAACATAAAAAATAAAAAATTTGGAGGTAAAGGTCTACATTGACCAGAGAATCCTTTGTGTCACACTTGCGTGCTCGAATCCGACGCAAGATGCCACTGCGATCGCAAGTTGACGATTCTCACATGGTGCCCCAGCTACGCACAGACATGAGACGCCACTGTGATCGCAAGGTGACGATTCTCACATAGTGCCCCAGCTGCGCACAGATATGAGACGCCACTGCGATCGCAAGGTGACGATTCTCACATGGTGCCCCAGCTACGCACAGACATGAGACGCCACTGCGATCGCAAGGTGACGATTCTCACATGGTTCCCCAGCTACGCACAGACATGAGACGCCACTGCGATCGCAAGGTGACGATTCTCACATGGTGCCCCAGCTACACACAGACATGAGACGCCATTGTGATCGCAAGGTGACGATTCTCACATGTTGCCCCATCTACGCACAGACATGAGATGCCACTGCGATCGCAAGGTGACGATTCTCACATGGTGCCCCAGCTACGCACAGACATGAGACGCCATTGCGATCGCAAAGTGACGGTTCATAAAATGACTATTACTGAAGTAATTACAATGAATGAAATATAAGAGATAAAAAATTGTGATAAAAATAAAAATAAAAAATTTGGAGGTAAAGGTCTACATTGACCAGAGAATCCTTTGTGTCACACTTGCGTGCTCGAATCCGACGCAGGACGCCACTGCGATCGCAAGGTGACAATTCTCACATGGTGCCCCAGCTACGCACAGACATGAGACGCCACTGCGATCGCAAGGTGACGATTCTCACATGTTGCCCCAGCTACGCACAGACATGAGACGCCACTGCGATCGCAAGGTGACGATTCTCACATGGTGCCCCAGCTACGCAGACATGAGACGCCACTGCGATCGCAAGGTGACGATTCTCACATGGTGCCCCAGCTACCCACAGACATGAGACGCCATTGCGATCGCAAGGTGACGATTCTCACATGGTGCCCCAGCTACGCACAGACATGAGACGCCATTGAGATCGCAAGGTGTCGATTCTCACATATTGCCCCAGCTACGCACAGACATGAGACGCCACTGTGATCGCAAGGTGACGATTCTCACATGGTGCCCCAGCTACGCACAGACATGAGACGCCATTGCGATCGCAAAGTGACGGTTCATAAAATGACTATTACTGAAGTAATTACAATGAATGAAAACTTTTGTAAATATGGTAAAAAAGTAAGCGGTCAGTAGCCCACTAGATGTGATGCTGCTAAGTAGGCCAGTTAATCGCATCGTCCTTGCTCATGCCTTGATAGGCAGGGGCGCCTAGCTGGGAACCATCATCTTGCGATCACAACAGCGTCTAATATGTGTGCGTGGCTGGGGCGCACGGCTGCTACCGGTCATTTTTGCGATCGCAATAGCGTCGCAAGTGCGACCGCACGTACGAACGCTGTGATGTCATGACGCTGGCGTCCTTCATGTGTTGTTGTTTGGTACAATGGCGGCGAGAGCGAGCCAGCGTTGCGCTGCATGGAGTGACGCGGAGGTGCGCTACCTCATAAAAAAAATAGATATGTGGGATTATGTCTGCAGGCTACCTGTGGCGCATCCTATGCGCCACAAAAAGGTAGTCCTGCGTAAGATCCGGCGGGGCCTAGCGAGACGGTTTGCTGTGGAGCGGACCACAACACAGATCTGCAAAAAGCTGGCGGACCTTCGATACCGCTCCAGCCAGAGGGTACCAGCATCCAGGCCCAGTTACGCAAGCATCTGAGTGAGTATTGATGAGGGTATCTGGAGAGGTTATGTTTTGTGGGTTATCTACCCATATCAATGCACCCGCAGTGACGGGAGTACCAGTAGTGATGGGAGTATCGGCAGTGATGGGAGTACCGGCAGTGATGGGTTTACAGGCAGTGATGGGAGTACCAGTAGTGAGGGGGTTACAGGCATTGATGGAAGTACTGGCAGTGACGGGACTGGAGTACCAGTAGTGATGGGAGTACTGGCAGTCATGGGAGTACCGGCAGTGATGGGTTTACAGGCAGTGATGGGAGTACCAGTAGTGAGGGGGTTACAGGCATTGATGTAAGTACTGGCAGTGATGGGACGGGAGTACCAGTAGTGATGGGAGTTCCAGCAGTCATGGGAGTACTGGCAGTGATGGGTTTACAGGCAGTGATGGGAGTACCAGTAGTGAGGGGGTTACAGGCATTGATGGAAGTACTGGCAGTGACGGGACGGGAGTACCAGTAGTGATGGAAGTACCGGCAGTCATGGGAGTACCGGCAGTGATGGGTTTACAGGCAGTGATGGGAGTATCAGTAGTGAGGGAGTTACAGGCATTGATGGAAGTACTGGCAGTGACGGGGTTAGTAGAAGGATTATTTTACTGAATTGTATATTTTATTTACAGCACCACCTTCACCAGCTCCAGCACCTTCCCCAGCTACCCCTCCAACTGCATCACCTTCCCCAGCTACCCCTCCACCTGCATCACCTTACCTGGCTACCCCTTCCCCAGCAGCAACCCCCCTCCAGATTTGGGGTCATCCAGCCCTTCACCAGGATATGGCGTCCATGGCTTCTCTCCAGTGTCACCCCGTGACATGGATGCAGGCGCGCCTTCAGGTAATTTACGCACATTATATAAGCTTCAGACAAGTTTGAGAACTTTGTTAGGTCTTATGTGTAATGGCTGTTGGAATATATTTTTTTTCTGTGTTTCCCTAGCCGACGGTGCAACAGGTTCTGGGTGGGCGGTCAGCGGGTCCTCTGGTGAACCGCAGTCTGATGAAAACCGTAAGTGTTAACAAACATGTAACATGTACATGTTGTTGTTGCAACAGAATTCACTATTAACTGTTACCATTACCTCCACAGAAATCCCCACTGCCCAGGACCTGTTGGTGTCACACCGCCGGCTGATGGCATCCATGAACACCGCGATGGCAGCAATGAACAGCGCCATGGCAGCACTGCATGACTGCATGCTGGAGAGGGTTGTGGCTGGACTCCGGGGCCCTCAGTAATTTTTTTTTGTTTTTTTATTATTATTTGTATTATTGCATTGTTTTTTTTTTTTTTTTTTTGGCAGGCCTCCAAACGGGGGTGCAGTCATAATTTTTTGTTTTTTTTAATTTTTTTTGTATTATTGTATTGTTTTTTTTTCTTTTGGTTTATTTTTTACAAAAATATATATATATGACAACAATATATATGATATATTTTAAGTTTATATACGCAGCTGTGGTGTATTATTTTTTATTATAAGGTTTTAGCGCTAGTGTGACCAGGGCCTTTTAAAGAAATGTTGTTAATTTTTGAAATTTTTTTCATTTCATTTTTTTACCAATGCTGGAACTCCTATGACTGCTGGTACTCCCATGACCCCTTGTGTGACAAGTGGAAACAAGTAGATGGAATAAAAATACAAAATTTTAATAGTTGTCAACAAAATTGTTGACAGTAATAAGAATAAAAGACCACAATTCATTAGATAAATAAGATTTTTATTAAAAAAAAGTAACAATGTAAAAAAAATATAGACAACAAAACACTTTAGAAAATATTTTAAAAACTACAACTGCTGGTAACATGGATCGTTGCCATTACCACGTTGCCTCGGCGGTGTATAAAAATAAGGTGGAGCAACAACGTTTGGGTTTGGTGGATTTATCCCAATTGGGTTCGGCACAGGATTGTGCGGCCATGGGTGCTCCGGGTACTTCGGTCTGGCCGTGACAACATAACTGTTATCAAGGTTTCCTAATGATGCTTGAGTCAGGACCTCAAACATGAGTCTCTCTGCATGAACCCGCTGTATAGGATCCAGTGTTGGGAGCTTCTCATTAGCGTAGTATGCAAAGCCAGTTATTTTTGTTTGGTCTTTTTACGCCGTAAGGACTTTTTTGGCTATTTCTATCAATTCTGGAGTAGCCGAGGTGGGAGCCTTCCTTTTTCTGCCTGAAAATGTAAGCCGGCTCCGCACAGATGAGGATGGTGGCTCAACTACTTCGTCGTCTTGGACCAACGCCATGCTGTCTTCTTCAGTCGGATGTGTGGAGACAGCCTCTTCTGTGTCCTGCATGAACAAAAAACGAATGTTAAATCACTAAGAAAAAGAAATTTATCTTCACACTATAACACCAAAATACAGCAAACATGTGAAAACGACACTTGTAAATGGATAGGCCTCAACCGTTGAGCTAGATAAATTATCAGTACATGAAGGGATAAATTCAGCCATTTTATCTACATTTCACAATTATATTTTTAATTTCAAGTCCACTTTGGCATGTACATTAAAATGTGTTTTAATACAAAGGTACTTACATGTACAACAGGGGAGTCCGGCTGGATCACCGGGTCTGGTGTCAACATGGAAGTCGCTTGTCTGGGTACTTCTTGGTCCCTTGTGAAAGAAAACAGCTCAAAGTACCACAATTTGGGGACATACACATCTTCGGCCCCGGCTCCAGACTTGGTAGAATTTTGGACTTTGTTTAATTCCTTTTTGTAAACAGTGCCGAGGGCCTGAATACGTTTTTTGACCGATGACTCATCCGCTGGTTCATCGGGATAATGGTTCTTGCACAGCTCCACCAGTTTTTGGTATGCCTCCTTCTTTTTAGCCTGTTGCAGTAATCAGCCGACTTTATTTTCCACAGGCAAGGCATCGAGCGGTACATCTCGATGAATTCCCGCAGAAATTCATGCTCATCGGCCATCTGTAATAAAAAAAGGATTATGTGAGAACGGCAGAATGGTTAAATAAAATGCTTACATAGCCTACAACATAGAACACAGCAGGGAACATAAAATGGTGGTGGTGGGCGCAGCAGGAGAAAATACAAATGGCAGGAAATCCCACAACATAAAAACTAATCATAGATGGACAACTACGGTAAAAACAGCAGGGATCATAAAATGGTGGTGGTGGGCGCGCCAGAACAAAACATTGGCAAACAAAAAACAATGGCAAAAAAAAAACAATTGATGGATGACAACGGTTAACAACAGCTGGGATCTGTAAAATTAAATTAAAATTTTTTTTAAAATTAAATGTGACAAAAAAAATACCTACCTTACAAGACTTGTTTGTGATCCTGAATAAAAAAAAACAAACCCCGCAGGAAACGCAATAGTGCCACAAACTGGATCGCAGAAAATTTATATAAATAACGGCACAGACTGGATCGCAGCAAATGCACTAAAGGCACAGACTGGATCGCAGAAAAAAAAATAACAGCACAGACTGGATCGCAGCAAACGCAATAGTGGTACAGACTGGATCGCAGTAGCTGCAAAGAAGGCTAGCAGGACACACTGGAACAATGCTGGAGATTTGAATGAACCGCTTCTGCTCGAGAGCAATGGAAAGGAGCGCTGATACGTCGTCTTTTATGACGAGGTCATCCAATCACAAAGCGAGAGAGCTGTGATAAACAGTCATGACATATAGTGACCACCAATCTGTGCTGAGGGGCGTGGAAAAGGTTGCGCTCAATCACGCCTATCGAGGTCGTGATCTTTTACAATACATGCTGTGTGGCACGTCCTAACGACCGCCGAAGTCGTTATACAGATCGCTGATGCATCGTTGATGAGATCTTCCTGTTTGGAAGCTACTAGCAACCTTAAAGCGATCACACCAACAATCTCGTTAGCTTGCGTCGTCGTCGTGATCGCTAGTGTGATCGCTTAGTGTGCAGTACCTTAAGAGAGCTGAGTGGGATGTTAAGAATTAACTCGTGTCTTGCAGTGTAACTACTGTGCACTTTGGTCAGAGTCTGGAGGCCAAGCTGCACACTATAAAAGATAATTGTTGTCATTGCAGGAGAATGACAGCAGATAGAAAAAAATCAAATTACTTGCAAACATGCTTATTTCCATGCTGTCTAACTAATTAAAATAATTTATGAACTTGACAATTTCCCTTTTATGCTTAACGTTTTATAATGTTTATCTACCGGTAATTGCCATTGCCATATTGGAGAATTCCTTACATTGTTCTATTTTTACAATATGTTTCAAATCAATATCATTGAATACACACATTCACATTATGTTTCATAATTATATTTTACATAATTCTTTGAGGATGCATTCCAGGATTCCACAGGCTGCCTTGATAAATTACCTAAACTGTCACTTCTATAACTTTTAATTAATCTTGAATATGAAAAAATCATATACTTAGCTTGTTTCCCTAGAAAACGGTATCAATTTCTATTGCAGTATACTAAAAGTATAACAAATCATGCAAGCAATTTGCATATTCTTATTAGTTGTACAAATGTACAAATTTTCATGTATGATTACATCAAGAATTGTATTAGATGTTAAAAGAGATTATTCCTTAATAAACGATGTATGCTTGAGTGCCTTGACTAATGATTCCAAGCCTTTGAGTAATTTGTCAGGAAGGAGAGATAATATTTTCTTGTATGTAATGTTAATATAAATGAATGTTAAATTAAATGTGCATAACATCTATGATTGTGAACATGAATATGTTAATTTTGTTTACTAGTGTGCAATACGTTATATATAAACAGAAATAAGCTGTATTTATGAAATCGGACATTTAGGCATGTACGGTAAAAGTGACAAGATAGTTAAGGGGTTGCACAGAAATGTCCAGCAATTGTTTATTTTATTGACATTGGGTATAAGCTATTATTTTTAAACAGCTCCTATCACTTGCCAAAATATGCACAGTAGCTTTTCAACCTAGTCTAAAGGCCACTGTACTCTTGAATCGGAGGGTATTTTTACTTTAGGTCCTGTGCCTCTACATTCCTGAGATATGGCTTCCTCTTCCTTATATTTAGCATAGCAGGCATGGTTCTCAACTCTACATTGTATCTATTTAAGGACCACACCCAGTTGGCTAACATATAGATTGAAGAGAGGGCCCATATCTCCAGAACAGAGTGGAACATGAACAAGCAAAACACCAGATTCAGGAGAACAGCATAATTTAAACCAGTAAAAAAACATATTTATGAATAGTGACAGATCCTCTTTAAAAAGAGTCAGAGTGGGTTTCCTTGGGGTGTGTCCACACACTGCTAAATCGAAGTTAGTAGATGGTATAGCAGGCAGCACAATATCACGGTATCACTGTGAAATAGCAAATGGGCTCCTATACTGTTTCTCAGGATAGGAGTCCCTAGCCATCCATGTCCTCAGGAATACCCCTGATGGTGGGGACGCCTGGGTCTCATTCCTTACTATGCTCCTGAGTAGCACTAATCTGTGTATCTAAGTGTATGGGGAGAACACAAACAAGGCAGACAGGGCAAAACAGAAGCACAGCCAAACTGCACTTTCATAGGGAAAACACTAAGGAACAAAAGTGTAAATTCCGTGAGGCAATAAAGTAACATAAAGAAACCTAGGGAAAAGGAAAGGCTTCACCAAAAACAGCTAGCAACAACTCTAGAATAACCACCAGTAAACCTGGATATGTCCACCTCTCCAGACCAGGTAAGACTAACTATAGCAGTGTTTCCACCACCCAGCTCATTACAGACGATGTAGCCGGTGCAGCTGCACCGGGGCAAGTAGGTGCAGGGGCCCTTGCAGAGCGGCTAATACTGAGATCAATCTGGCCTGTTTTTGCTATCAGGTGTGATGGGCAGGAGCTATCCCTACAGCAATGCTGCCTACAGGAGAAAATGGCAGCGGAGCAGATCTGCAGGAATCCATCCTCTGCTTCCTGCCTGGTGCTTTCTGTCTGACACAGGCGCGCATAGCTGGATGACATCAGCAAGCAGCAGAGCATGCCTGTGTCAGAGAGAAAGATGCTGCTGGGGAATGGACGGAGAGGTAAGAGGTGGTGTTTGTTATTTTTTTTAAACAATACATTTGAGAGAGGTCCAGGAAAATCAGGGGTGGTAGAGGAGAAGAGAACAATGATGTGGATGGTGGAGAGGACAATGATCAATGATGGAGGTGGGGGAGAGGACAAGAATGGAGGAGGGGAGGACAATGATGGAGGTGGGGCAGAGGTTAATGATGGAGGTGGGGAAAAGGCAATGATGGAGGTGGGGAGGACGAAGGGGTGGTGAAAAAGACAATGATGGAGGTGGGGGAGAGGGCAATGATAGAGGTGGGGAAAAGGTAATGATGGAGGTGGTGAGAAGGCAATGATGGAGGTGGGGAGAGGGCAATTATGTAGATATGGAAGAACAATTATGGAGGTGGGGAGAAGGCAATGTTTGAGGTGGGGAGAGGGCAATGATGGAGGTTTCTCTGATGGTACTTTTCTGTCTAGACAGATTGGGCCCCAACGTTTGCTCATTCTATTTTCTGTCTTTGTCCGTGTTTTCTTCTTGTCTAACCACCATTACATGTTTGGGGGTTTCCTATTTTCTTTGGGGATCTGCTCCGGGGCAGATAGCTTTCATCTTTCTGCCTTTAGGTGTAGTTATCTCTCAGGCTGTGACGAGGCGTCTAGGATCAACGTAGGAACGCTCCACGGCTACCTCTAGTTGTGTGGTTAGTTCAGGTTACTGCAATCCAATAGGTTCCAGCCTCTCTGGTGTATTACCGTTTTTGCTTTTTCTCCTCAGCTACCTAAACATAACAGTATCACCGGCCCAAAACTAAAATTATATAGTACTCACAGAAGGGAAAAATAGTGTTGAAAGAAAAAAGTTGTCAGAGATTTTTTTTTTCTCTGTTTGTTGCATTTTTTCCCTCTTTCTCTCTGGGTGCTGAGGAGGATTTTTTTTCTCTCAATGGAGTTTGCACAGTTGTCTGGCCGTGTGGATCAGCTTGCCACTGAGGTTCGGAGTATTGATACCTATCTTGCTGGTTGCCGGTTGTGGAACCTAGGATCCCCATGCCAGATTTATTTTTGGGGGATCGGGCTAAATTTCTGAATTTCAAAAATAACTGTAAGTTGTTTTTTGCCTTGAAGCCTAAATCCTCAGGGAACGCAGCACAAAGGTTCAAATTTTCATCTGTCTCCTGCGCGGCGACCCTCAGGATTGGGCTTTTTCCCTGACACCTGGGGATCCTGTTTTGAATGATGTTGATGTATTTTTTCAGGCTCTGGGGTTGTTGTACGATGAACCTAATGTCACCGATCAGGCTGAGGAGACCTTGTTGGCATTAAGTCAGGGCTGTGAAGCCGCTGAACTGTACTGTCAGAAATTTCGAAAGTGGGCAGTCCTGACCAAATGGAATGATGATGCTTTGGCAGCTCTTTTTCGGAAGGGTCTGTCAGAGAATGTAAAGGACGTTATGGTGAGATTCCCTGTACCCTCTGGTCTCAATGATTCTAAGTCTTTGGCTATTCAAATTGACAGACGTTTGCGTGAGCGCAGAGGTATGCGTGAGATGGTGTTGCCTTGTGGACCAGCTCCTGAGCCCATGCAGTGTGATGGAGTGACTTCTGGGGCACAGCGTCATGAATTTCGAAAGCGCAATGGGTTATGTTTCTACTGTGGTGACGCCTCTCATGCTATTTCCATCTGCCCTAAGCGGGGAAGACGTTTTGCGCGCTCAGTTGTCTTGGGTAGTGTTCAGACTAAATTTCTGTTGACTGTTACCCTGATTTGCTCCATGTCCACATTTTCGGCTCAGGCTTTTGTTGATTCAGGAGCAGCTATTAACCTGATGGATTTCGACTTTGCCAAACGGTGTGGCTTTCCCATTATACCCCTGCGGAAGTCTATTCCCCTAATGGGCATTGATTCTGCCCCTTTGGCGGAGAATAAACCCCAATTTTCTACTCAGGTGATAATGAGGGTTGAACCAGATCATCAGGAGAGTTGCAAATTTCTGGTGTTGCATAATCTGCATGACATTATTGTTCTGGGTTTCCCTTGGTTGCAGATTCATAATCCTGTTTTGGATTGGAAATCTGTGTCTGTGACCAGTTGGGGCTGCCAATGTGTTAATGCTGGCACTCCTGTTTTTTCTGCCTCTCCCCAGTCTCAGGATGTTACTGACTTTTTGACTGATTTTTCTGATGTGTTTAGTGAAAGTAAGTCTGTGTCCTTACCTCCTCACAGAAGCTACGATTGCGCTATTGAGTTAGTGCCTGGTGGAAAATTTCCTAAGGGTCGCTTTTTTAACTTATCTGTACCTGAACACGATGACATGCGATCTTATATCAAGGAGTCATTGGAGAAGGGTCATATCAGGCCATCCTCTTCACCCTTGGGCGCCGTTTTTTTCTTTGTGCCAAAAAGGATGGTTCATTGAGGCCGTGTATTGATTATCATCTCCTGAATAAGATCACTGTGAAATATCAATATCCGTTACCCTTGATTTCTGACCTGTTTTACAGAGTGAAAAGTGCTACTTGGTTTACCAAGCTTGACCTCAAGGGGGCGTATAACCTTATTCGTATTAAGCACGGGGATGAATGGAAGACGGCGTTTAATACCCCAGAGGGGCATTTTGAGTACCTAGTGATGCCCTTTGGGCTCACTAATGCTCCTTCCGTCTTCCAATCCTTCATGAATATTTTCATGAATTTTGTGGATAAATTTCTGATTGTTTATTTGGATGATATCTTGATTTTTTCCAATGACTGGGACTCTCATGTGAAACATGTTCGGACTGTTTTCCAGATTTTGAGAGAGAATGCACTGTATGTGAAGGGATCAAAGTGTCTTTTTGGCGTACAGAAGGTTCCATTTCTGGGATTCATTTTGTCTCCGTCTGTCATTGAAATGGACCCGGTCAAGGTTCAGGCCATCTGTGATTGGGTTCAACCTACTTCATTAAAGGCTCTTCAGAGATTTTTGGGTTTTGCCAATTTTTATCGTAAATTTATTGGTAATTTATCCGGTATTGTTAAACCATTGACTGATTTGACCAAAAAGGATTCTGATGTGGTGAATTGGCCTCCTGAGGCAGTTTCTGAGTTTCAGGAACTTAAGCAGAGATTCACTTCTGCTCCTGTTCTACGTCAGCCTGATGTTTCTCTACCATTTCAGGTGGAGGTTGATGCTTCTGAAATTGGGGCAGGTGCCGTTTTGTCCCAAAAATATCCAGAGACCTCTAAGAGTAACCCTTGTGCTTTTTTCTCTCGAAAATTTTCTCCAACTGAACGTAATTATGACGTGGGTAATCGGGAGTTATTGGCCATGAAGTGGGCCTTTGAAGAGTGGAGACATTGGCTGGAAGGAGCCAAACATCAGGTGGTGGTCCTCACGGACCATAAGAACCTGGTTTATCTCGAATCAGCCAAGCGACTTAATCCTAGACAGGCCAGGTGGGCCTTGTTTTTCACACGTTTTAATTTTGTGGTTTCTTTTCTTCCTGGTACTAAGAATGTTAAGGCGGATGCCCTCTCGAGGAGTTTCTTTGCGGATTCTCCTGAGTTATCTGATCCTGCTGTTATTTTGAAAGAGGGTGTAGTACTTTCCGCCATCTCGCCCAATTTGAGACTTGCTCTGGAAGGGTGTCAGGAGGATAAACCTGATCGCTGCCCTATTGGGAAATTGTTTGTCCCAGACCAGTGGAAGAAGAGTGTGATGTCTGAGATTCATTGTTCCGCGTTGGCTAGTCATCCCGGGATTTTTGGTACCAGAGACTTGGTGAGTCGGTCCTTTTGGTGGCCTACTTTGTCTCGTGATGTCAGGGACTTTGTGCAGTCCTGTGGGACTTGCTCTCATTCCAAGCCTAGTGGTTTGTTAATGCCATTACCTGTGCCCAAGAGGCCATTGACCCATTTCTCTATGGATTTTATTTCCGACCTCCCTGTCTCTCAGAGAATGACCGTTATCTGGGTAATCTGTGATAGGTTTTCCAAGATGATACATCTTGTGCCATTACCTAAGTTACCTTCCTCCTCCGAATTAGTGCCTTTGTTCCTTCAGCACGTGGTTCGGTTACATGGCATTCCGGAGAACATTGTGTCTGACAGAGGAGTCCAGTTTGTGTCCAGATTTTGGAGGACATTTTGTTCTAAACTTGGTGTTCAGTTATCTTTCTCCTCTGCATTTCATCCTCAGACCAATGGACAAACCGAGAGAACAAACCAGACCTTGGAGACTTATTTGAGATGTTTTGTGTCTGCTGATCAAGATGACTGGGCCTCTTTTTTGCCTTTGGCTGAGTTTGCTCTTAATAATAGGGCTAGCTCTGCCACCTTGATGTCTCCATTTTTCTGTAATTCTGGGTTTCACCCTCGATTTTCTTCGGGACAGGCGGAGGCTTCTGTCTGTCCGGGTGTTGACTCTGTTGTGGAGCGAATGCAGCAGATTTGGGACTAGGTAGTGGAGAGGTTGTCTCTCTCTCAAGAGAAGGCCCAGCGGTTTGCCAACCGGCATAGGACTGATGGTCCTCGGTTTAAAGTGGGGGACTTGGTTTGGTTGTCCTCAAGAAATATCCCTATGAGGGTTGCATCTCCAAAGTTTAAGCCTAGGTTCATTGGACCTTATAAGATCATGGAGATTCTTAATCCGGTTTCCTTCCGTTTGCTTCTTCCAGGGACATTTAAGATCCATAACGTGTTCCACAAGTCCTTATTGAAGAGGTTTGTCGAGCCAGTGGTTCCTATGGCTGCGCCTCCTGACCCTGTTTTGGTTGAGGGCAATCTGGAGTATGTGGTCGAGAAAATATTGGATTCTCGTTTTTCTAGACGGAAACTCCAGTATTTGGTTAAGAGGAGAGGTTATGGTCAGGAGGACAATTCTTGGGTGTTTGCTTCGGACATCCATGCTAGGAGACTGATCCGTGCATATCACCGAGCTCATCCTGATCGGCCTGGTTGCACAAGTGAGGGTTCGGTGACCCCTCCTCAAGGGGGGGGTACTGTTGTGAATGTTCTAGAGATGGTTTCTGAGCAGAGGCTCCCTCTGGTGGTTAAAGACAGTACTGAACCATCCAGCGAGGAATAGCAATCTGGGATCACTGACTGGACTGATATAAGGGAGGTTCCCTCCCATGATGGTCGCTGGTGATCAATTGTTCTTGTCTCAATTGTGGTTCCTGGTTCATTTGGAAGTTTGCTGGAGTCTTGCCTGCACCTGCTGCCTTCAGATAAGATATTTTCTGCTTTTCTTTTTGTGCTTGCTTTTTGCATAGTTTTCTGCACTTTTGTGGAGGTCAGCCGGGTACCCTCCTGGGGCCTGTGCTCCTCTCAATTTATCTGTAGCCACTGTTATTTGTTCATTTGCTTTTTTCTGTATTTTCAGTGGCTGCGGCTTTGTTTTGTTACACCAGAGATCTGATTTAGGTGGTAGAGATCGTGTGATCTCAGGTTTTTTGGCAACCAGAAGTGCTGGTATTTCTTAGGGTTTTTGTTGGATTGCAGTCAGAATTCTTTCCTGTACTTTTCTGTCTAGACAGATTGGGCCCCAACGTTTGCTCATTCTATTTTCTGTCTTTGTCCGTGTTTTCTTCTTGTCTAACCGCCATTACATGTTTGGGGGCTTCCTATTTTCTTTGGGGATCTGCTCCGGGGCAGATAGCTTTCATCTTTCTGGTGTAGGTGTAGTTATCTCACAGGCTGTGACGAGGCTCTAGGATCAACGTAGGAACGCTTCACGGCTACCTCTAGTTGTGTGGTTAGTTCAGGTTACTACAATCCAATAGGTTCCAGTCTCTCTGGTGTATTACCGTTTTTGCTTTTTCTCCTCAGCTACCTAAACATAACAGGGGAGAGGACAATGATGGAGGTGTGGGAGAATAATGATTGGGTGGGAGAGAGGAAATGATGGAAGTGGGGGAGAGAACAATGATGAGAGTTAGGGAGAACAATGATTGGGGTGGTGGAAACGACAATGATGGAAGTGTGGGTGAAGGCAATGATAGAGGTGGGTAGAGGGCAATGATGGAGGTGGGGAGGACAATGATGAAGGTGGGGAGAACAATAAAGGGGTGAGGGAGAGGACAATGATGTAGGTGGAGGAGAGAACAATGATGGGATTGGGGAGAACAATGATTGGGGTGGTGGAGAGGACAATGATGGAGGTGGGCGAGAAGGCAATGATGGAGGTGGGGAGGACAATAATGGAGGTGAGGAGAACAGTAATTGGGGTGGTGGAGAGGACAATAATGGACGGGGAGAAGGCAATGATGGAGGCGTAGGGAGGACAGTGATGGAGGTGGGGTAGAGGGTAATGATGGAGGAGCGAGGAGGACAATGATGGAGGTGGGGGAGATTACAATTAGGAGTGGATAGGACAATAATGAAGGTGATGGAGAGGGCAATCATGGAGGTGGCAGAGAACGCAGTGATGGAGGTGGGGGAGAGGACAATTATGGAGGTGTGGGGGAACAATGATGCGGTGGGAGAGAGGAAAATGATGGAAGTGGGAGGAAAGAACAATGATGGGAGGGGGAGAACAATGATTGGGTGGTGGAAAGAACAATGATGGAAGTGTGGGTGATGGCAATGATGGAGGTGGTGAGAGGGCAATAATGGAGGTGGGAGGACAATGATGAAAGTGGGGAGAACAATGATGGGTGAGGGAGCGGAAAATTATGTAGGTGGGGAGAGTACAATGATGGGAGTGGGGGAGAACAATGATTGAGGTGGTGGAGAGGACAATGATGGAGGTGGGGAGAAGGCAATGATGGGAGTGGGGGAGGACAATGATGGAGGTGTAGGGAGGACAGTGATGGAGGTGTGGGGAGGACAAAGATGGAGGTGGGGAGAGGACAATGATGGAAGTGGTGGAGAGGACTATGATGGAAGTAGGGGAGAGGGCAATGATGGAGTTGGGGGAGGGGCAATAATGTAGGTGGAGGGGAGGACAATGATGTAGGTGGGGAGAGGACAATGAGGGGGTGGATGATTGGGATGGGAGGAAGGGGGACTTATAAATGGGGAGGGAGAAAAGGAAGTTAGATATGGATGTAAAATGAATTGGGTGGTGGAAAGGGTGCCAAGTCCTCCCCCACCTCACAATTCATTGTTATACTATCAGGGACTTAACATTTATTGGGGAGTGGGAGAAGAGGGGGAAAGTTACGTAGGACACTTTATAATGAATTGAAAGGTGAGAGAAGATGCTATCAGGGATTTGTAATGAATTGGAAGGTGGCAGAGGATGCTCAGCACCTGATAATGTCTTCTCCCACCCCCAAATTCATTATGAGGCTATCAAGTACTTATAATGAATTGGAGGGACACAGGACAGGGACTAAGGCTATGTGCACATGTTCAGGATTTGCAGGAGAAAATTCTGCAGCGCATCCTAATGATTTGGCAGGAAGAAGGCTGCATAAAATTCATTTTTTTTACCACACTTTTTACATGCTTTTTTTTGCGCATTTTCCTGCACTCATTACTATGGGTGAAATACAGTGCCTTGCGAAAGTATTCGGCCCCCTGGAACTTTTCAACCTTTTCCTGCATATCATGCTTCAAACATAAAGATACCAAATGTAAATTTTTGGTGAAGAATCAACAAGTGGGACACAATTGTGAAGTTGAACAAAATTTATTACTTATTTTAAATTTTGTGGAAATACAAAAACTGAAAAGTGGGGCGTGCAATATTATTCAGCCTCTTTACTTTCAGTGCAGCAAACTCACTCCAGAAGTTCATTGTGGATCTCTGAATGATTCAATGTTGTCCTAAATGACTAATGATGATAAATATAATCCACCTCTGTGTAATCAAGTCTCCGTATAAATGCACCTGCTCTGTGATAGTCTCAGGGTTCTGTTTGAAGCACAGAGAGCATCATGAAGACCAAGGAACACAACAGGTAGGTCCGTGATACTGTTGTGGAGACGTTTAAAGCCGGATTTGGATACAAAGTGATTTCCAAAACTTTAAACATCCCAAGGAGCACTGTGCAAGCGATCATATTGAAATAGAAGGCGTATCATACCACTGCAAAACTACAAAGACCCGGCCATCCCTCTAAACTTTAATCTCAAACAAGGAGAAGACTGATCAGAGATGCAGCTGTAACAACCCTGCTGGCATCATTGCATGGCCTCCCATCCCTCAAACACCTACTTGCTGTCATGCTGTGATTTCTGTCTGCTGCCAGCTCTAGGCTCTATACCTCTTGCTTTCTATCTGCTCTCTGCATGACTCCTGGCTGTCTACATAGGGGGCGGTGCCAGAACTCTCTGGCTCTTATGGAGACAGGGTGCACCTGACTGACCAATTACCATTAGCCCTCTAGTATTAAAGGCAGCTCCACCCTGTGGATCTTGCCTGTACAATGTGTTAACTCAGTTAGTATCTTGCTACTGAGCTGCCAGGTCTTGCTCTGTGTTCCTCCATCTTGGAGGCTTCACTCCTAGCTTTGCCTTGTATCTGTCCGCCCTCCAGGAGGCTGTATATCATTGTCTCTGTGCTCTTGCTTCTGACCTTATCTTGTACTTGTCCTTGCCTCCCTCCAGGAGGCAGAATATCCTGGTCCCTGTGTCTTTGTCCCTGTACCTTGTCTCGTGTCATTTCCTTGTTTGAACTCTGTCCTACCTCTGTCTCTTAGTATCCTTGTCTGTGGTTTCCTTCCCTGCTGTGTCTTGCCTAGTGTTCTCTCTGAATCTCTTTCTGCCTCTTGTCCGCACTCCTGCAGTTCTGCTCCGTTCCTCTCTGCTTTGCTCCAGCAACTGCAGTAATCTCTTGCTGCAGCTCCTCTCCGCATATCTTGCGGTTCTGCTCTGCATCACTCCTGCAGCTGCAGAACCTCTTGCTGCAGCTTCTCTCCGCATATCTTACGGTTCCGCCCCGCTTCACTCCTGCAGCTGCAGAACCTCTTTCTGCAGCTTCTCTCTGCATATCTTGCGGTTCCACTCTGCTTCACTCCTGCAGCTGCAGAACCTCTTGCTGCAGCTCCTCTCCGCATATCTTACGGTTCCGCCCCGCTTCACTCCTGCAGCTGCAGAACCTCTTTCTGCAGCTTCTCTCTGCATATCTTGCGGTTCCACTCTGCTTCACTCCTGCAGCTGCAGAACCTCTTGCTGCAGCTCCTCTCCGCATACCTTGCGGTTCCGCTTTGCTCCTGCCGCTGCAGAACCTCTTGCTGCTCTACAGCCCTTCTCCGCAGCCTTGTGGTTCTTCTCCTGTGTGAACACCATTCCTTCCAGTCAGTTCCCGTATCTGCATTTCCTGTGTGAACAGGTCTCTACCTGTTTCTCCATACACCATTCCTTCCAGTCAGTTCCAGTACCTGCATTTGCTGTGTGAACATGTCTCTCTACCTGTTTCTCCATACACCATTCCATCCAGTCAGTATCAGTACCTGCATTTGCTGTGTGAACAGGGCCTGCCAGCCCTGTATCTCATCCGTGCCTGCCAGCCCTGTATCTCATCCGTGCCTGCCAGCCCTGCGTCTCATTCGTGCCTGCCAACCCTGTTTCATCCGTGCCTGCCTGCCGTGTCTCACCCATGCCTGCCTGCCCTGTGTCTCATCCGTGCCTGCCTGCCCTGTGTCTCATCCGTGCATACCTGCCCTGTGTATCATCCGTGCCTGCCTGCCCTGTGTCTCATCCATGCCTGCCTGCCCTGTGTCTCATCCATGCCTGCCTGCCCTGTGTCTCAGCTGTGCCTGTCTGCCAGTGTCTCAGCTGTGGCACCGTCTCCCCAAGTGGGATCAGCAGCCACAGCCAGACATCACCCTGGAGTGGCACCTGGCAGCTGCCTGCCGCACAAGCCTGACCTTACCATCAGGCCTCACCATCAGGCTCCAGTGAAGACCGAGGCAGCTGTTCTAGTCACGCCCCTTCCAAGGTAGTCTGGTTTGTGGCACAGTGTGGCCACAACCCCCGGCTCGGGACAGTCTGTCCATAGGACAACAATCAGTCGTACACAGCACAAATCCTTATGGAAGAGTGGCACGAAGAAAGACATTTCTCAAAGATATCCATAAAAAATGTTGTTTAAAGTTTGCAACAAGCCAACTGGGAGACACACCAAACATGTGGAAGAAGGTGCTCTGATCAGATGAAACCAAAATCAAACTTTTTGACAACAATGCTAAGCGATATGTTTGGCGTAAAGGCAACACAGTGATCACCCTGAACACACCAACCCCACTGTCAAACATGGTGATGGCAGCATCATGGTTTGGCCTGCTTTTCTTCAGCAGGGACATGGAAGCTGGTTCAAATTGATGGGAAGATGGATGGAGCCAAATACAGGACCATTCTTGAAGAATTTGTGGAAAGAGCTGAAAACTGCTGTTCACAAACGATCTCCATCCAACCTCACTGAGCTAGAGCTGTTTGCCAAGGAAGAAAGGGCAAGAATTTCAGTCTCTGGATGTACAAAACTGATAGAGACATACCCCAAGCGACTTGCAGCTGTAATCGCAGCAAAAGGTGGCTCAACAAAGTATTAAGTTAAAGGGGCTGAATAATTTTGCACGCCCCACTTTTCAGTTTTTGCATTTCCTCAAAAATTTAAAAAGAACAATAAATTTCGTTCAACTTCACAATTGCGTCCCACTAGTTGTTGATTCTTCACCAAACATTTACATTTGGTATCTTTATGTTTGAAGCATGATATGTGGGAAAAGGTAGAAAAGTTCCAGGGAGCCGAATACTTTTGCAAGGCACTGAACATCAGCATACCATATGATCTTCCAAGATTGGAACCTGACGCAACCTGAAAATCAATTTCATCAGGAAAGCTTACAACCTGAAATAACCCCACAGCCACCTCATTAGCACTAGCGCGGTTTCAACTCCCAACCTTCTCCAATACCTTGTAGATTGTAAGCCCTTGAGGATAGGGTCCTCTCCCCTTTCTTATGAGTCTGTCTTTATATTTGTTATATGTTTATTGTACTTGTATTTTATATGTATTTTATAAATCTCTGGTTCCGGATGACATACACCCACGAGTACTAAGAGAACTAAGTAATGTAATAGACAAACCATTATTTCTTATATTTAGGGACTCTATAGCGTCGGGGTCTGTTCCACAGGACTGGCGCATAGCAAATGTGTTACCAATATTCAAAAAGAGAAAAAGATGATATATATGTCACAATAACAAAGATAATGATAAAATATCAAAAAATGATCATAAAATAAATATGATATAACTAGTGACAATATCACCCAACGTGTGGATGGCAGACCATCCGGAAATGTGAAGGGAAATATCCAGGAATGGAGGAAGACACCCAGTGGCAGGACAACAACAGAAAATCAAAGGTGACACAATGTGGATAATAAAATATAATTTTTATTGAAACAAATGTACAAAAATATAACACTGCAAAATTGTTACGAATTGTGACGAAGGAAAATATTTCCGATATATATGGCCATATACTAAGGTGCTCATTTTACATTTTGTAGCTGTATCATTACATGGGTCATTGCCTCTTTTTTATTAAATAATATAATATATGTACACATTTTTTTGTATTTTAATACATATACAATTTTGCAGTGTTATATTTTTGTACATTTGTTTCAATAAAAATTATATTTTATTATCCACATTGTGTCACCTTTGATTTTCTGTTGTTGTCCTGCCACTGGGTGTCTTCCTCCATTCCTGGATATTTCCCTTCAATATTCAAAAAGGGCTGTAAAAGTGAACCTGGAAATTATAGGCCAGTAAGTCTAACCTCTATTGTTGGTAAACTATTTGAAGGGTTTCTGAGGGATGTTATTCTGGATTATCTTAATAGGAATAACTGTTTAACTCCATATCAGCATGGGTTTATGAGAAATCGCTCCTGTCAGACCAATCTAATCAGTTTTTATGAAGAGGTAAACTATAGACTAGACCAAGGTGAGTCATTGGAAGCGGTATATCTTGATTTTACCAAAGCGTTTGATACCGTGCCACACAAGAGGTTGGTACACAAAATGAGAATGCTGGGTCTGGAGGAAAATGTGTGTAAATTGTTAGTGATAGAAAGCAGAAGGTGGTTATAAATGGTATGTTCTCTAACTGGGTAGCTGTGACCAGTGGTGTACCGCAGGGATCGGTGTTGGGACCTATTCTTTTCAACATATTTATTAATAATCTGGTAGAAGTTTTACACAGTTAAATATTGATATTTGCAGATGATACAAAACTATGTAAAGCAGTCAATACAAGAGAAGATAGTATTCTGCTACAGATGGATCTGGATAAGTTGGAAACTTGGGTAGAAAAGTGGCAGATGGGGTTTAACAGTGATAAATGTAAGGTTATACACATGGGAAGAAGGAACCAATATAACCATTACACACTGAATAGGAAAACACTGGGTAAATCTGACATGGAGAAGGACTTGGGGATCCTTGTTAATGATAAACTTACCTGGAGCAGCTAGTGTCAGGCAGCGGCTGTCAAGGCAAACAGGATCATGGGGTGCATTAAAAGAGGTCTGGATACACATGATGAGAGCATTATACTGCCTCTGTACAAATCCCTGGTTAGACCCCACACGGAGTACTTTTGGGCACCGGTGCTCAGGAAGGATATAATGGAACTAGAGCGAGTACAAAGGAGGGCAACAAAATTAATAAAGGGGATGTGGGAACTACATTACCCAGAGAGATTAGCAAAATTAGGATACTTAAGTCTAGAAAAAAGACTGAGGGGAGATCTAATAACCATGTATAAGTATATAAGGGGACAATACAAATATCTCTCTCGCTTATACCAAGGAAGGTGACAGTCACAAGGGGGCATTCTCTGAGTCTGGAGGAGAGAAGGTTTTTCCACCAACATAGAAGAGGATTCTTTACTGTTAGGCCAGTGAGAATCTGGAATTCCTTGCCTGAGGGGTTGGTGATGGTGAACTCAGTCCAGGGGTTCAAAAGAGGCTTATGTCTTCCTGGAGCATAACAATATTGTATCTTACAGTTATTTGTTTCTTTAGAAGGACGTAGATCTGGGGATTTATACTGATGGAATACAGACTGAACTGGATAAACAAAAGTCTTTTTTCTGCCTTGCTAACTATGTTTCTATGTTACTATGTGTATTACATGTATGTAAAACTTCTTCACATGTACAGCCACCTGGAAATAATGGTGCTTAAAAATAATAATAATAATAGTAATAATAATATGAAGAATTAAAACTTTGCAGTTCCATTGGTATAGAAAAAAATAAAAATACAATATGTGTAGGTATGTCTAAGATATTTATGTACAAAAGCAAGACATTCTAATTATTATATGAAAATGACATTCTAAAGGGTATGCCACACTAAACAGCGTCGCTAACGAGATCGCTAAAATACGTCACTATTTAGCGATCTCGTTCGTGACGCTAACGTGTGTGGCATGTAGCAACGACGTGGCCCCTGCTGTGATCTCGCTGATCGTTCACTAGAGTTCTGGACCGTATTTAGATCGTTGGCGTCCCGCTGGTGAGCCTATATCGCTGTGTCTGGCACCTTTTGTGAGCGATGTGCGCTGTTTTTTACATCGCAATGACCGTTAAAGTCGTTAATGAGATCGCTAACCGCTTTTGAGTCGTTAACGAGATCACTAAGTGTGGCAGCTACTAGAGACATTAAAACGATCACAAAAACGATCTCATTAGCTTGCGTCGTTATTGAGATCGCTAACGAGATCACTAAGTGTGGCAGTACCTTTACAAACAGAAATTATTGTTTGACAACTGTAGCTTATCAAAATATCTGTAAGTCATTGTAGTAGTCAAGTGTCGCTTATATTGTGTGTAGATCCCACATTAACAATTACCCATTTTTGCAAATATCTTTTGATTGCTATTACTAATAAATATTTTTATCATTAAAACTTGCTGCAATCTAAAATGTGTACTGCTTTTAATACAGCTACATTATGTATTCCTAATGAGGCACTTACAAGCTGAGATAGCGAATGCTCTTGGATCTTACATTGCCAACATGTAGCAAATGGTTTTGTGGTCAAGCATATTTGTCAGAAGCTTCCCCTTCACTGTGTTTCATAAAATCATCTAGCAGTTTACTATTACAATGCAATGTTATGTCATTCTGCTGTACTGCACATTCATCGAAATTATGTTTTCTTGTGAAAATACATCACGCACTGAGATATTTGGCTGTGCAATCTTTTGAAAGCTGTAAATGACTATGCCTGGATGATTCTGTGCACTAATTCATGCTTAGTTTCATATCAAATGTTAATAGATACTGTGGAGGAAACCCTGGTTCCTCCACGTCACCAATGTGACGTAACTACACAGGCACAGCTCTCCGGCGCCCCCTTTATCTCTCAGGTCAGTAAGGGAACTGCACCTAGAGCAAATGGGCGCCGGGGAGGAGGTCCCGTTACCCTCTGGGTATTCTAAGATTCATGATCAGAGTAAAAGCATCAGCCCAAAATTAATTTTATGGTTTAATTGCCTTAAGGGAGCACTAGATAATTACAGAAATATACAGTAAGCTATACAACGGAATTACAGTGGATTTGCAGTCAGAGTAAAATACAACAATAATGGTGCAAGGTTTAGAGGTATTAGCTAGAGGTCAATGTTACAAGTCTTTAGGTTGCATGTGGACGCCGCGAGCGCTGCGATCCACAGGTACGAATCTTAGTTGCCGGACAGTCCCCAAAACGTGTGCCGCTGCTCCCTTGGCAGATCTGTCCCTTGTTCCTTCTTAGATCATCATCCCTGTTCTTCTGGGTGAATAATGTCTCTGCCATGGGCTCTCAACTCTTAAACATGTTGGGTTCCTCCCCCCGGTGTCAGAGGGTGGGCTAATAATCTCCACCCTTAGCTCCCTGCAGAATTTATTCCCAATATCTAAGAAAGGGGTTAACTTTCTCCAGGACGATCGGATCAGGACACGAGAGGTACCAGTGAATGCAGTTTGTTTTGCCTGTTGCGTGGAGATCAAATATGGCCCGTTTGGCCCTCCACGGTGACCCAATCTCTATATCTCAGGTCCCAGAGCCATTACCAACTCGGGAGTCGCACTGTCAGATGCCCGAGGTCCGCAGGATCACACAGATATTTTTTATGAGACAATATCTCGAAAGGTGTGCTCATAATTTATAATCCTAGAATGGAGTCATAGTGGCTGCGAGAGACAATGGATGTGTTTTCTGTGTCTAGCTGACAGGTATAATCTAATTGAAGCCCCCAGGCATCTCCAGGCCCAATGCAGGCATGGCTCCAGACTAAAGCTTTGAAGTCCTGTTTTGGGCCTGATCTGCTTAGCATACTAATAGACCTTTTTATTCACAGTGGAGACTAAACCCTGTTGTATTGAAAATGCACACAGGCCATGGGAGCCAGTTGCCTGTGGCTCTGTGAACAGACAAAATGGCAGCTGGGACAGGCTAATATCCAAGATGGTGGCTGTTCCTTCATCACAGATACTGTATAAATTTCTTCAATAGACAATAGCATTTACTTGTATTATGTAGTTAGGATTGTTTAAAACTCTTTAGTGAAAATTTACAAAACTTCTTTGGAGTTTGCAATTAAATTTTGGTAATAGGTTTCTTAAAGGGGTTGTCCGGTACCTAAAATGTCTGTCATGATTCTGTTTTCAGGTGTCTTGGGGCAGCGACGAACACAGTGCTGGATCTCGGAAAGTAAGTAAAGCTTGTAAAGGTTTTTTACACTTACTTGTACATAAATGCAAAAAATTTTTGAAAGTGGAAAACAATGTTGATGAGTATTGGCTACAGAGGAAAAGTATGAGGTTTTCAGCTTCACCAGTGGTTCTCAGTCTGGACGGTCGCATCTTGGCATCATCCAGGTTGAAAACTACTAATCCACTGACATGGATTACGGCGTGGGACAGACCGACCGACAAGTGATGGATATTGTTGATTTTTATTTTTGTTTTATTACAGGAGGTGAGGGATTCAGTGGAATTAGGCGTTAGGTGAGTATTACTGTGTTTATTATTTTTAAATAAAAATTGAAAAGTGTGTTTTCTTTTATTTCAAATAAAGTAATTTATTCTGGCTGTGTGTTTATTTACCATATAACTATAGGATTAGTAATGGCATCTTATAGACGCCTATCCATTACTAATCATAGAATCATAGACTCATAGAATGGTAGAGTTGGAAGGGACCTCCTGGGCCATCTGGTCCAAACCCCCCTGCTCAAAGCAGGATTCTCTAAATCATCCCAGACAGATGTCTGTCCAGCCTCTGTTTGAAGACTTCCATTGAAGGAGAACTTACCACCTCTCGTGGCAGCCTGTTCCACTCCTTGATCACCCTAACTGTCAAAAAGTTTTTTCTAATATCTAATCTGTGTCTCCTCCCATTCAGTTTCATCCCATTGCTTCTAGTCTTTCCTTGTGCAAATGAGAATAAAGATGATCCTTCTACAATGTGACAGCCCTTGAGATATTTGTAGACAGCTATTAAGTCTCCTCTCAGTCTTCTTTTTTGCAAGCTAAACATTCCAAAATCCTGCAATCGTTCCTCATAGGACATGGTTTGCAGACCGGTCACCATTCTGGTGGCTCTCCTTTAAACTTGCTCCAGTTTGTTGATGTCTTTTTTAAAATGTGGTGCCCAAAACTGGACACAGTATTCCAGATGAGGTCTGACCAAAGAGTAGAGGGCAATAATGACCTCACGTGATCTAGACTGTATGCCTCTGTTGATACATCCTAGAATTGTATTTGCCTTTTTGCTGTAGCATCACACTGTTGACTCATGTTCAGTCTGTGATCAATTAGTATACCCAAGTCTTTTTCACATGTGCTGTTACTTAGCCCTATTCCTCCCATTTTGTATATGCTTTTTTCATTTTTATTGCCCAGATGTAGTACTTTGCATTTTTCCCTGTTAAAAACCATTCTGTTAGTTGCTGCCCACTGCTCCAGTTTATTTATATCTTTTTGAATCCTCTCTCTCTCTTCTCTAGTATTAGCTACCCCTCCTAGCTTTGTGTCATCAGCAAATTTGATCAGTTTACCCTCAATTCCTTCATCTAAATCATTGATAAAGATGTTGAACAATACAGGGCCCAAAACAAAGCCTTGTGGTACCCCACTTGAGACATTCTTCCAACTGGATGTGCAGCCATTTACGACCACTCTTTGAGTCCGATCACTAAGCCAGTTATGAATCCACCTAACAGTTGCCTTGTCCATTTCATACTTAGTCATTTTTTCAATAAGGATTGTGTGAGATACTTTGTCAAATGCTTTGCTGAAGTCAAGATATACTATATCTACAGCATTTCCCTGATCCACCCAGTCAGTGATTCTGTCATAGAAGGAAATTAAGTTAGTCTGACATGACTTATTAGTTACAAACCCATGCTGACTCTGTTTAATCACTTC
Source organism: Oophaga sylvatica (assembly GCA_033576555.1). Lineage (NCBI taxonomy): Eukaryota > Metazoa > Chordata > Amphibia > Anura > Dendrobatidae > Oophaga > Oophaga sylvatica. Next base: position 299,775,183 of record JARQOD010000005.1, read on the forward strand.
ATTCTTATGCAGGTACTTACATACATGTTCTTTAATAATTTGTTCAAAGATTTTTCCTGGTATAGAAGTCAGACTCACCGGCCTGTAGTTCCCTGGGTCCACCTTCTTCCCCTTTTTGAAGGTAGGAACAACATTTGCTCTTCTCCAGTCTTCTGGGACTTCTCCTGTTCTCCAAGAATTTTCAAAGATTATGGACAGTGGTTCAAGAATTTCTTCTGCTATCTCCTTCAGTATTCTGGGGTGTAATTCATCTGGACCTGGAGACTTGAATTCATTTAGGTTAGCTAAGTGTTTCCTCACTGTCTTTCTGTTAATAGATATCCTGGATTCTTTTATTCCTTTAATAGGACAGTGAAGATCAGTTGATGTTACATTTCCTTTCTGAGAGAAAACAGATGCAAAATAGGAATTTAAAAGTTCAGCCTTCTCAACATCCTGTCTTACCATTTCATCATTTTCATCCTGTAAAAATCCTATAGCATCTTTGACATTTTTTTGTAATCCGTGGGCTTGATGTCAAAAGACAATACAAAGGTGACATCAATCCCACAAATATGAACCCCAGTTGACACCACTACAGGGCAAGTGGGAAGAGCTGGGCAAAGCACCAGAATTGGCGCATCTAACAGATGTGCCTTTTCTGGGCAACTGCTTGCTGCTATTTTTAGGCTGGGGGTCAATATCCATGGCCCCTTACCAGCCTGAGAACACCAGACTGGTAAGGGGGGGACCCCAAGCTGTTTTTTAAATTATTTATTTAAATAATTTAAAAATACGGCATTGGAACCCCTCTATTCTTGATAACCAGCCTTGCTAATGCTGACTGCTGAGGGTTGCAGCCCCCAGCTGTGAGTTGAGGTATACTCCCATCAGGCACTCCTACTTTCACTGTTATTAGCAGCAGCAGGTGTAAGCTGATGCTGTCATTTTTCTCACTTGAATACAACTCTCATCATTCTCCACTGCTCAGGCTGATCGCCGGCATAGAAGGGGAAAATGATGAGTGTCGTCTTCAGCACCCAGCACCAGTGAACAGCACTTACTGTACCGCTGTTTCCCTGGCGCACATGGGTGGCACATGGTTGTATTTGTGGGGTTGATATCACCTTTGTATTGTCAGGTGACATCAAGCCCACGGCTTAGCATTGGAGAGACGATCTATAAGACACCTATCCATTACTAATCCTATAGTTTTATGCTAAATAAAGACAGACAGAATAACGTCCTTTGATAATCTTAATTAACCATACTTACTGCATCGCCTAATCCCCGAATCCCTCGATCTCCTGCAACAAAAATAATATAATAAACCAACATATACTTCCTGTCCGCCGTAGTTCAATTATCGAGTGTCCCACAATGACTCCAGCTCGAACATCTGGTCTAGAAAGACCTGTCGCATGTCCGTTTATGCAGGGCTGCCGCGGGCATCTCTCTACGCATAGTGAAGATGTGATTTCTTGAAATCTCATCCACTATGCTGTAACATCTGCCCGCTGCGGGTTTGACGCTGCGGATGAATGCAGCGTCAAACCCGCAGCATTTATTGACTGTGGAAACATACCCTTAGGGCATGTGTGCATGTTCATCTCATGGCACCACCACTATGTGAGAAAGTTCACCGGAGTTCATCATGAACTCGTGTGACCTCTGTCAGAGCAGCTCAGTGCTTTACACTGTGGGAGCGATAACGATGTGACTGTTCTACATGTGAGATCGCCATGGGACACTCTGGATTACGTGGACTACGGCGGACAGGTGAGTATATGTTGTTTTCTTATTTTACATTTTTTACAGGAGACAAAGGGTATTGGGGATTGGGCGTTAGGTGAGTATAATGTGTTTTTTATTTTTATGTGAATATGTAATTAATTTACATGTGCTTTTTTTAACTTTTACCACAGGCGCAGACTGACGAGAGACTACTCCCATCAGCAGCTCATGCTATCACTGTTATCAGTGACAGCAAACGTAGACTGATGGGAGGAGTAGTCTCATCAGCTGGTGCCTGCTGACCTACAGTAAGTCTTTTACTGCGGGTCACGCTGACATCTGACAAGCGTGACCCCACAGGGATCTGACAGCGGTAACGATCTACCGGTGGTGATGTTACTGCCAATCAGAGCCGTTACGCCGGTGTTAATCACACAGTAGGCTTTTGTGCTATGTATGGCGTTTGGCTATATTCGGTAATTAATTTGACGATTAAATCGGCGAATATTGAAAATTTGGCGATCATGGTGTGAACCGAATATTGATATATTCGCTCATCTTTACTTGTGAGTAGGGTTGGTTGAAGAATACAGTAGGTTTATGCATAACTGCAAGTCTCTGGAGGATCCTACACCTTGAGGTTTGCGAGACTCCATAGGCACCAGCAACTTCAAATACCTGATTGCTGCTTTGTAATTGTATTTTAGCAGCTGCTCTCTTAATCCGACAAATTTATCTGGCAGAAACCTTTCTCATTATGCCTTTGTATGTACAAACCTATTTGTGCTCTGTATAACCTACAAATCTCTTCACAGTATCATGATCACGCTTAGGTTTTTGTGAAATATTTCATGTTTTCATACTTTGTCTAAGGCATTGCACTATTTGACGTTCTTTACCATATTGATTGAAATCAGTGGACTGCTTATTAATGTTGAACGTCCTTCTTATGTAGTTTTCCTTTAATTGAGCTCACCTAGTAAACTAATTATCATAGGTGTTTGAGATTGATTTTAGTGAACCAAAGAGCACTGAGACACAATGCCATCCATGAGTTTATATGAAAAACTACATCTTTATGACACTTAAATCCAATTTGCATAATAATTTGGAACGTGTTGTACAAAACTGAAATATTAATAATAAAAGTTTACATGGAGATTTTTCTTTTCTGAAAATGTTTTAAAAGTATTATATATATATATGGTACATGTTTTTTAGCTCTGATTTGGACTGACATTGTGCGCTAGGTGGACAAATTGTCATTATCAGCTAAAGAATCTGTTACCTTAAGACAACCTCATTCAAATGTGTCCCTGGTTGCACTTGCACCCATAACACGGCATCTCCAGGTGGAGCAGAGCAGCCCATCAGCATCCCTACTACCAACACTCCTGCAAAAAAAATATGTGATGGAAAATCTAATTTATAAAAACTTTTTGTTAAAACTCATCAGCAGTGTGTGTATCCCGAAAGTAAATGTAGATGCATTTCATTGATTTGTTTTCAGCATGTGCATGGTGATGATTCTTTACAAGAAGTTTCACTAATTCTGATCGCCTAAGAACCAGCTTGGTGTTTACTCCATGCCCCTGTGAATCCAGAAGCAGTAAACACCGTGCCCCTGTGAATCCAGAAGCAATAAGCCTTAACTACGTGATGACCTGACATGTTTTTCTTTTTACATTTTTATGCTGTTTTTATGAATTATGATATGCGCTTACAATCTGTATATATCTTGTGAATCAATATAATGATTATGCTAATAAAATAAATCCGAGTCCTTGTACATTGCAATGCTGTGTGCATGCCACCTATACAGCAACACATAGAGTGCCCATGGGTCTGAACTATTGACCTCTTCCAGTGGATAATAATTAGTAATACAGCATAACAGCATTGAACATATTTTTAAGAGTAAAAGCAAAAATACATTATGGGCTCATAGTATCCTATCAGTACCATATGACAGATCTATACCACATTGGCCTATGATATGGTTGTTTGCCCGCGAACTTATGCAGTCTCCAGTTAATAAAAGAACATAAACCCATCACTTCCTTAACTGTCCTGATGAAGACACGGCGAAACGCGCGTAGGGGCTGCAGGCTGGGGTCCAGGTCTCTAATATCATGTAAGTTATATCAAAGCACACGCACTTTACCCTTGAATCTATTGTTGATTTGCACTACAGGCACCCTTGCACTTTTCAGTGTTCTACTGCACTAATGCTCCCTTGCACTGGCATATGATGTCCTCCATGGATAACCGGAGCCTAAGCTATAGGTGCATCCAAATTGGTCTTACAACTACTAATTTTTGGTGCTGTTTGTCATGGTACCATTTGGTGCATAATCTGTAGGTTGCTATTATCCTGCTATATTGCTAGCAATGCACATGCACTTTACCCTTTAATCTACTGTTGATTTGCACTATGGGCACTCTATCACTTTATAGTATTCTATTACACCTAGGTTCCCTTACACTGGTATATGATTTTCTTTATGTGATAACCGGAGCCTATGCAACAGGTGCATCTAAACTGGCTTTACAACTACTAACTATTTTTTGAGCTTTGTATGCCATGTTACCATTTGGTGCATAATCAATAGATATTAACTCACTCTGCTTTTATGCACACACACTGATTACAAGCAAACAGGTCACAGGAGAGGATGTCACCTTTAGTAGCCATGCAAACCCATTTGTGTCAACTGCTGTGCATGTTATCAGGCCAAAATCACCAGGATATGTGAACTTTTGATCAGGGTCATTTGGATGTTTTGGGTTGTCATTATGATTTAAACAGAGAAAACACAGTAGTTTGACAATAAATGGCGTCACCCAACTACTAACCATGAGTGGAGAAAAAGTTTTGATGTTATTATTCATATTCTCTGAAAAAAGACCAAGAAAGCAAAAATTCTGCTGGGGTATGTAAACTTTTGAGCACAACTGTATATGCATATTATTTTGCACAATTATTGTTATCTCCAAATACCTCACTTTCTGATTTATGTGTGAAACTTTGAAGATAAACTCAAATCCTGATTGACTCTACTTCCATTCGGCGTGTCGCTAATAGGATGGTAGGAAGCGTAGTGCGTCCCAGCCAGAAACGCACATTAAGTAAGTTAACTTCATTCAAAATTCCCTCTCGAGTCCTGCATGGTGTGACATCACAACAATGGAAAAGTGCATTGACCAAAACTGGATCCTACACGTTGTGGAAAATGTGTTTTCCTTCATCAGGGATTTTATTGATCCATGGAACTAGCCTATTTATACTGGTACTGGGAGTCCATTCCCATATTAGCTTTATCTATTAGAAGGCAAATAATTCTGTTATGCTGTTTAGTCCCATTGGTGTGAGTGTGTCTAAGTCAAAGATGCACCTGCTTTCAATACAGGACATTTGTACAATGTAATCTCCCCCTGATCAGTGGTTTTTAACTGTTTGTATGCCCCAAAAAGCAGACCCCACAATGCATCCTCTGTGGGATTTGAATTTATCTGTGGACTCTTGTTGGCTATCGACTCTATATCTATGAGAAAACCTCATCAAGCAAACTATTTATTCCATATGTGCTGATAATACAATCTTTTCTGTACATTTTATTATTTTATATATTATTTTATACATTTTGGTGGATTTATGTGATTTATTGTGAAGTAATTGGATTTTAATATAGTAGCGCCTGGTGATTTTATTTATTTATTGTAGACTGTTCAGGGGGTATACAGCTCTGGGATCGCCGTCTCGGGTAGACAAAGTGGCATAAAGAGTTCAATCACCGACAGCAGCACTGGTGCAAACTGGCGTCAACCAGCTTTTATTAAAGTCCACAGCAACAAAACATAAAACAAATCATAAACCAAAATCCTAAGCCTGTCAGGCTGCTAACTAGACACGATTAGTTCCCTCACTACCGTGGTCTAGACTCTAACAGCCTGGCCACAACAACACAGAGTTATAATAGGTATTTACCAGAGCTTGGCTTCCAGGAGACTCCAACAGCGTCTGAAGTCAGATCCAGACTGAGAGCTCTGTCTGTCTAACTCAGCCACCTACTTCTGGCTGCTTGATTAGACAGCTGAGTGCAGTCAGGGTTGGGCTGCAAACCTGTATTGGATGGGGAGTGGAGTGAACGTCGCACTGACATCCTACCTTCACTCCTATATTCCTTATGCGACCCAGCTAAGAAACCTGGGCGAGATATACACCCCGTCCAGTACGCACCCCTTCACTGTCTCACATTATATATTAATGAATTCCTCTCAACACTCCCACAGAATAGTATTACTGACCTACAACTAGCATCTAAATGGTAAACTTGGTAATATCTTAGAAAATTTAAATCACTTAAAAGATCAATAAAAATTTGGAACAAGAAAATTAAAATAACTTTCTCCCTATTATCCCTTTTATATATTATTTATATTAAATCCAAATTTTCAACATGAAAAGCATAATGGGGCAATATCCAAAAAGGTTCCCATGCTATTAATAATAGATCTCAGCTGTTTGCTTAGCCTTTCCTGGTGAATTTACGGGGGACTCCAGAAAAAATATTGCATAGGGTCCCTCTACAAATTCAAACCTGTAAAGGCTTAACTGCTGTGGGATGATATTAATAGCCTGGGAAGGGGCCAGAGATATTGCCGCTTCCCCAAGTTTACCAACATCAGCCCTCAGCTGTCCCAGAAATGATGCATCCATAAGATGTGCCAAATCTGGTGCTCAGCCTTGCTCTTCCCACTTGCCTTGTGGCGGTGGGAAGTGGGGTAATACGGTTGAGGTTGATGTCACCTTTGTATGGTCAGGTGACATCAAGCCCAGGGGTTAGTAATGGAGAGGCGTCTATAAGATGCCACCATAACTAACCCCATAGTAAGTATTGAAATAAACACACACCAAGAATAAAATCCTTTATTTGAAATAAAACAAAACACCCTGTTTTACACATTTATTTAAAAATAAAAAACAAAGTTATACTCACCTTTACAGCTAATCCACTGAAGTCCATGTCCCTGGTAAAAAAGAAAAAATAATAAACTACCATATCCCTCACCTGTCAGACAAGAATATAATCCTCCAATGCCCATGTCCCCTCTAAAAAAACAAAAATAATAAACAACCATATCCCTCACCTGTCCGAAGTGAAGATTATCCATACTGTTCCACGCCGTAATCCATCTGATCAATCTAATTGTGAAACAGTTTAAGACTGCAACGGCACTGGGCTTCTGCGGTTAAATGCCGCAGTATGACCACTGCATGTGAACATACCCTAAACCATGTTCATAATGTTGAACCACAAGAAAAAAAAACAGAAAACCAGGTAAGGTTAACTTAAAAAATGTAATTAAGTCATTTCAGATAAGCTGATTAATTGGCCCTTAAGACTGTAAGTGCAAAAATATCATCATGCATATCTATATTAACCATCTGCCTATGGTATCCCCCCTTCTTCTTGCGGACATGGTGAAATATGCAGTTCAGTAATAGTAGATGGAAACAGTGGAGAGCTTGCAAGGTCACCAGGACAGCTACCAAATAGGATTATTAAGGGACGACAAGAGTACTCTAAATAATTAAATAGAGTTATTTTGAAGCAATGCTTATTTAATTCACTGAGCAAAAACATATTGAAGGGATCTATTATTGTACCCAAGCCATCTTTCTGGCATAAAAAGTAAAAAAAATTATGACATACACAATATTTATGCCGTAATTTGCAACTTGATTTTTTTCCCTCCATTTATGTAATTTTTCTAAAAGTTAGGCATAGCTTTGTGAAGGCGGTGGAATAATGTGCAGCCCAAAATTTTTATCAGAATTTATGCCAGAAAGTGGCAAAATCTAGTCCAAATCTACTACAGCCCAAGACTGACATAGATTTGATTTTCTGCCACCCAAATATCAGGCCATACTATGAATTCATAAAGAGGCGAGCATGCTTTATTAGGAGCGGTGTAAAGAATGGCGGTCAGAATAAATTCCCACCCACTATGTAAACAAGAATATTAAGTCTGCAGCAAGCAGGGGTAAAAGTTAACACATAGGGCGTGGTAAAAAAAAAAGTACTACATTTTGCGGACTATAAGATGCACCCCAAATTTTGGGGAGGAAAGTAGGAAAAAAAATGTTTTAATAAAATGGTGGAGCATTTCACAGTATGATTGTACGTTAGCTTACTAGGGAGGAGGGCTGCTGTGATTGAGTGATGTTCCATATGGCAGGGTCACTGCTGCAAGAAGGTAGCAGCGGCAGGAGTAGGGTGATGCTGCAGGCCCGAGGCTGGAAGGAGGGGGTGTTCGGCGATGCGGTGGAGTCCCAGCGCTTCCCATCATTTTCACTGCGGTGCGGTGAACTTTTCACAAGGTCCAGTGAAAACGATGGGAAGTGGGGGACTCCACTGACATTTTCTGAAAGCCTGGGGCCCGTCGCAGCCTCGCACCACTATACACCCCTCCTGCCAGCCCAGGACCCGCAGCATCACCCCATTCCTGCCACTGCCAGCTTCCTGCAGCAGCGTCCATGCAGCCGTCCCCCCGATAAGTACATTCAGATTAGAAGATGGACCCACATTTTCTCCAAAATTTTTGCTAGAAAAAGTGAGTCTTATAATCTCCAAAATACGGTATGTTCATCTAAGCACCATTTTTCCATAAGTGTAATCAGTACCAGAAAAAAAAGTAACTTCTAGCTGTGGAAAGACTGTAACACAGAAAAAAATGGAGGTGATAACTACCCTAATGTGTCTTTCTGAGATCTTATTCGAACTCGTGTTCTTGTAGTAATATGACTAGACACGCACTTGACATCCTGTTTTCCTCACTCTAAAGTGTGGTTTCCCTTTAACTAGCACTAACTAAATTACAAATTTTATTTAGTTAGCTTGCCTTTAAATGAAAAGTTCAGACATTTACCAGTTTAAGAAATATAAAAAGGATATTTTATGAAATAACGTGAAACACGTAAAGCCATATTTATCCCCCACCACACAGTTTATGCTATTTTACAACAAGAAACCAATATGCATTAAAATTATAGAAAAAATATTTCCTTGTGGATATTGGCCATACATCATAAATATTACACTGAAAACCTATCATTGAAGTCAGTGGTTCCTGACTGCCTAATGGTATGAAAATGGGAGTAGTACATAAAATGTCAATATTTTAGACAACATGAGCACTTTACAGTCTGTTAATCAGTTTAATATGCTTATATCTGATGGCTTTACTGTGCACAGGCAATGTTTTCTTCACCATTTTCTCTGCATAAGTCGACTTATCTTTTGGTTATAAGATTTTTTATTGTTTTTCTATCGTCATTGCCAGGAGTCATATATATACAGGTGCATCTCACAAAATTACAATATCATCAAAAAGTTAATTTATTTCAGTTCTTCAATGCAAAAAGTGAAACTCATATATTATATACTCATTACAAATGGAGTGATGTACAGTATTTCAAGTGTTTATTTCTGTTAATGTTGATGATTATGGCTTACAGCCAATGAAAACCCAAAAGTCATTATCTCAGTAAATTAGAATACTTTATAACACCAGCTTGAAATGATTTTAAAATCCGAAATGTTGGCCTACTGAAATGTATGTTCAGTAAATGCACGCAATACTCGGTCAGGGCTCCTTTGGCATCAATTACTGCATCAATGCGGCATGGCATGGAGGTGATCAGCCAGTGGTACTGCTGAGGTGTTATGGAAGCCCAGGTTGCTTTGATAGCAGCCTTCTGCTCATCTGCATTGTTGGGTCTGGTGTGTCTCATCTTCCTCTTTACACTACCCCAAAGATTCTCTATGGGATTAAGGTCAGGTGAGTTTGCTGGCCAATCAAGCACAGTGATACTGTTGTTTTTAAACCAGGAATTGGTACTTTTGGCAGTGTGGACAGGTGCCAAGTCCTGCTGGAGAATGAAATTTCCATCTCTAAAAAGCTTGATGGCAGATGGAAGCATGAAGTGCTCTAAAATTTCCTGGTAGACGGCTGCGCTGACTTTGATCTTGATAAAACACAGTGGACCTACACCAGCAGATGACATGGCTCCCCAAACCTCTGGTAGAGAAACAAGGAAACAGAAAACTGCTTTTTTTAGACAATTCATTCAAATTAAACACATAATTATTAGTGATGAGCGAGTATGCTTGTTGCTTGGGTTTTCCCGAGCATGCTCGGGTGTCCTCCGAGTATTTGGAAGTGCTCGGAGATTTAGTTTATGTCGCCGCAGCTGCATGATTTGCGACTGCTAGAAAGCCTGAATACATGTGGGAATTCCCTAACAAACAGGCATTCCCACATGCATTCAGGCTGTCTAGTAGCCGCAAATTATGCAGCTGTGGCGAAAGAAACTAAATCTCCAAGCACTTCCAAATACTCGGAGACCACTCGAGCATGCTCGGTAAAACCCGAGCAACGAGCAAACTCACTCATCACTAATAATTACATCTTCCAGACTTATATGAATACATTGTTCTGAGATACACGGGCCGCAAAACGTGCTGCACACAGAGAACAGTGTACACTGTCCTCCGTGTCCACAGACGGCCGCCGGGGAAGTAGCGCAACTGTAAGCCGCTGTCCTCCTGCGTGTGGTGCTGAATGCGGCTGTTATTATTCTCTCCTGCTCTGCCGGCAACAGTGCGAGCAGGAGAGAATGAATTAAGAAAAACCCGACGTGGGGTCCCCTTATTTTTTGAACCAACCAGGCAAAACTAAAAGGTGCGGGCTACTATTCTCAGACTGGTAAGGGGCTATGGATATGGGCCCCCCAAGCCTAAAAACAGCAGCCCGCATCTGCCCAGAAAAGGCGCATCTGTTGGAAAATGACGGTGCTGAGGTGACAGGAGTTCACGCTGTCAGCGAGCACAGACTCAGTGATGTTACCGCTACTCACAGAGCCTGTGCGCGCTGCTTCCCATTTATTCCCCTTTAGTTTACAGCCCAAGCGGTCACATTAGCACCACTCCGATTGTAAACTGATTATCCCCAGATATGGATTGCCCCATGGGACTAACTGTACGCCGGACAGGTATGGGATATTGTTAGTTTTTCTTTATTTTTTTTTTTACAGGAGATTGAGGGCTTCGCTGGGAATAGCAGTTTAATAAAGATGGCAAACCGGTGTGTTGTATTATTTCATTAAAAGACTTTATTCTTAATGTGTGTGTGTTTATATAACTCTTTACTTACTATAAGATTAGTAATGGATAGGTGTCTTATTGGCACCTATCCATTACTAAGCCGGACTTAATATCACCTTACAATAGAAAGGGGACATTAACCCCTTATTACCCCACTTGCCACCGCTACAGGGCAAGTGGGAAGAACCCGACAAAGCTCCAGAATAGGCGCATCTAATAGATGTGCCTTCTCTGGGCAGCTGCAGGCTGCTGTTTTTAGGCTGGGAGGGCCATATTCATGGCCCCTTACCAGCCTGAGAATAGCAGCCAGCACCTGTTAGTTTTGCCGGGTTGGTTCAAAAAATAAGGGGGACCTCACTTCGGGTTTTTCATTCATTCTATCCTGCTCGAGCTGTTGCCGGTTGAGCAGGAGAATAATGACAGCCACGTTCAGCACCACACGCAAGGGAACAGCGCTTACTGTAGCGCTACTTCCCTTGCAGCCATCCGTGTGGTACTGATGCGGCACACGGGTGGCACACTGTTGCCACTCGTGTGCCGCACGTAGTACACACACGGACACACATCTCTGGTACCGGTTTTTCCGGTACTGGAAATATCAGGGCATGTGAAAGGGGCCTTAATGTGTTTTTTATAGTACAGAAATGCTTTGATTCGGCACTTAAAAATGTATCTACAATTTTTTACGCTCTAGAAATAAAGTTCTAGAGAAAAAAAAACACCAAAACCACACAATTCAACAGTGACAGTTAAACCCAGCAGAATTTATACACAAACAAAGCAGCAGAAAAAATACAGCATTTATGCTACATGTGAATATGGCCTAAATTTCCAAGCAAAGTAGATGTAATTTAATGAAATCTCCACTGTTATGATTCGGTAACCGAGGAGGATAACAGGAAACATAGACTAGGCAACCAGACACCAGAGAGGTTGGTAACTTAGCGGATTGCAGAACACTAAACTGACAACACAATTAGAATTAGCTGTGGGATGTACCTACGATGCCCTAGACGCCTCGGCACAGCCAAAGAGTTAACTAAGCCTACAGAGAGAAAGGGGAAAGCTAACTGCCCCGGAATAGAGCCCCATAGGAATAGATAGCCCCCAAACATATATTGATGGTGAGGCAGATGAAGCACAAACACAGACAGAAAAGAAGTAAGCAAATGCTGGGGCCCAGGCTGTCTAGATAGAACAGGTCAGAAAAGGATACTGTCTGCAATCCAGCAAAAAACCCTAATAAAAACTCCAACACATCTGATATGCAAAAATGCTGAAGCCACACGACTTCTCCCCCGCTAAATCAGAACTCTGGTGTGACTGGAAGCAAAACAACAGATACTGAAATAACAGGGAACTAGAACCACAGAAAAGACTGAAGCAGGCTGTGGCAAATGAACACAGAGTCCAACACAGGTCCCCGCCGGGAGCCCGGCAGAACTAACTCCAGCAAAGCAGAAAACTGAGCAAAGCAACCGTAAACAAAAGCCACAGATTTAAACAGAGAAATAACTTATCTGAAAGATGCAGGACACAGCAGGGAGCAGCAGACTTCCAAAAGGCTAGGAAGAAACAAATCACCGGCAAGCATTATGGTAAGGCTGCTCACTTATATCTCCCCAGTCAGTAACACCTGATTGCCAATCATCCCCGTCAGGTGATCAACCTCTGTTAGCCAGGGCAGCTCCACCACCAGAAGCAGCCACCAGAGGGAGCCCAACTTCAGAAGCCAGATTAATGGTGCTCACAACAGTACCCCCGCTTGAGGAGTGGTCACCGAACCCTCACCCAAGCCACTAGGCCGATCAGGATGGGCCCGGTGAAAGGCGCAAACCAATCTCTCGGCATGAATGTCAGAAGCAAACACCCAAGAATTATCCTCCTGGCCATAACCTTTCCACTTGACCAAATACTGGAGTGTCCGTCTAGCCAGATGAGAATCCAATACCTTCTCTACTTCATACTCCAGATTGCCCTTAACCAATACAGGATCAGGGGGCGCAGCCATGGGAACTACTGGCTCAACAAACCTTTTCAACAAAGATTTATGAAAAACGTTGTGAATCTTGAACGTTCCAGAAGAGCCAAATGCAAGGAAACGGGATTAAGGATTTACAAAATCTTATCAGGTCCAATGAACCTTGGCTTAAATTTTGGTGACGCAACCTTCATAGGAATATTTTTTGAGGATGACCAAACCATGTCACCTACTTTAAACTGGGGACCATCAGTCCCATGCCGGTTGGCAAACCGTTGGGCCCTCTTCTGAGAGTGAGACAACTTATCTACTACTTGATTCCAAATCTGCTGCATTCTCTCTACCATAGAATCAGCACCTGAACAGGCAGAAACCCCCACCTGCCCTGAAGAAAACCGAGGATGAAACCCGAAGTTGCAGAAAAAAGGGGACATCAGAGTGGCAGAACTGGCCCTATTATTTAGAGCAAATTCAGCCAAGGGCAAAAAAGAGACCCAGTCATCTTGATCAGCAGACACAAAACATTTCAAGTAAGTTTCCAAAGTCTGGTTCGCTCTCTGTCTGCTCATTGGTCTGAGGGTGAAACGCAGGGAGAAGGACAACTGAATTCCCAGTTTAGAACAAAAGGCTCTCAAAAATCTGGAAACAAACTGGACTCCTCTGTCAGATACAATGTTCTCTGGAATGCCGAGCAAACGAACCACCAGCTGAAAAAACAAGGGCACCAACTCGGAAGAGGATGGCAACTTTGGCAGTGGCACAAGATGGACCATCTTGGAAAATCTATCACAGAGCACCCAGATTACGGTCATTCTCTGAGAGACAGGGAGGTCGGAAATAAAATCCATTGAGATATGGGTCCATGGCCTCCTGGGCACAGGCAGTGGCACTAACAATCCACTACACTGTGTGCAGCATTATTAGGCAAATGAGTATTTTGAAAACTTCATCCTTTTTATACATGTTGTCCTACTCCAAGCTGTATAGGCTTGAAAGCCAACTGCCAATTATGTAAATCAGGAGATTTGCACCTCTGTAATGAGGAGGGGTGTGGTCTAATGACATCAACACCCTATATAAGGTGTGCTTAACCCCTTCACCCCCAAAGGTGGTTTGCACGTTAATGACCGGGCCAATTTTTACAATTCTGACCACTGTCTCTTTATGAGGTTATAACTCTGGAACGCTTCAACGGATCTGCGCGATTCTGAGATTGTTTTCTCGTGACATATTGTACTTCACGTTATTGGTAAAATTTCTTCGATATAACTTGCGTTTATTTTTGAAAAAAATGCGAATATGGCGAAAATTTTGCAATTTTCAAACTTTTGAATTTTTATTCCCTTAAAACAGAGAAATATGTCACACAAAATAGTTAAGAAATAACATTTCCCACATGTCTACTTTACATCAGCACAATTTTGGAATCAAATTTTTTTTTTCTTAGGAAATTATAAGGGTTAAAAGTTGACCAGCGACTTCTCATTTTTACAACAAAATTTACAAAGCCATTTTTTTTAGGGACCACCTCATATTTGAAGTCACTTTGAGGGGTCTATATAGCAGAAAACACCCAAAAGTGACACTATTCTAAAACTGCACCCCTCAAGGTACTCAAAACCACATTCAAGAAGTTTATTAACCCTTCAGGTGCTTCACAGGAGCTGAAGCAACGTGGAAGGAAAAAATGAATATTTAACTTTTTAGCCACAAAAATGATCTTTTACAAACTTTTTTTTTATTTTCACAAGGGTAAAAGGAGAAAATGGACAGATAAAGTTGTTGTGCAATTTCTCCTGAGTACGCCAATACCCCATAAGTGGGGGAAAACCACTGTCTGTGCGCACAGCAGAGCTCATAAGGGAAATAGCGCCGTTTGACTTTTTCAAACTAAAATTGGCTGGAATTGAGATTGGGTGCCATGTCGTGTTTGGATAGCCCCTGATGCGCCTAAACAGTGGAAACCCCCCACAAGTGACACCATTTTGGAAACTAGACCCCCTAAGGAACTTATCTAGATCTGTTGTGAGCACTTTGAACCCCCAAGTGTTTCACAAAAGTTTATAAAGCCTGGGTGTGAAAAAAAAAAGAAACAATGTTCCACAAAAATGATTTTTTAGTCCCAAATTTTTGATTTTTCCCAAGGAAATTGGACCCCAAAACGGCAGGGCTTGGAAAGGAAGTAGTAACGTTTTGGAATGCAGACGTTGATGGGGGTCATGTTCCGTTTGCAGTGCCCCAGATGAGCCTAAACAGTAGAAACCCCCCACAAGTGACCACATTTTGGAAACTAGACCCCTAAGGAACTTATCTAGAGCTTTGGTGAGCACTTTGAACCCCCAAGTGCTTCACACAAGTTTATAATGCCCGGGCATGAAAATAAAAAATCCTATTTTTTTCCCACAAAAATTATTTTTAGTCACTAATTTTTTATTTTCCCAAGGGTAACAGAAGAAATTGGACCACAAAAGTTGTTGTCCAATTTGTCCTGAGTACGCTGATACCCCATATGTGGGGGGGAACCACTGTTTGGGCGCACGGCAGAGCTCGGAATGGAAGGAGCACCATTTGACTTTTTCCAACCAAAATTGGCTGGAATTGAGATTGGATGCCATGTTGCATTTGGAGAGCCCCTGATGTGCCTAAACTGTGGAAACCCCCCACAAGTGACCCCATTTGGGAAACTAGACCCCCTAAGGAACTTATCTAGATCTTTGGTGAGCAATTTGAACCCCA
This sequence comes from Oophaga sylvatica, assembly GCA_033576555.1. NCBI lineage: Eukaryota > Metazoa > Chordata > Amphibia > Anura > Dendrobatidae > Oophaga > Oophaga sylvatica. The sequence goes on from JARQOD010000005.1 coordinate 299,790,783, forward strand.
AGTGCTTCACACAAGTTTATAACGTAGAGCCGTTAAAATTAAAAAATTATATTTTTTCCACAAAAATGATCTTTTCACCCCAATTTTTATTTTCCCAAGGGTAACAAGACTCCAAAAGTTATTGTGCAATTTGTCCTGAGTACGCTGATACCCCATATGTGGGGGTAAACCACTGTTTGGGTGCATGGCAGAGTTTGGAAGGGAAGGAGTGCCGTTTGACTTTTTCAACGCAAAATTGGCTGGATGCCATGTCGTGTTTGAAGAGCTCCTGATCTGCCTAAACAGTGGAAACCCCCACAAATGACACCATTTTGGAAACTAGACCCCTCAAGGAACTTATCTAGATGTGTGGTGAGCACTTTGAACCCCCAAGTGCTTCACAGAAGTTTATAACGAACAGCCGTAAAAATAAAAAATATTTTTTTTTTACAAAAATTTTTTTTTTCGCCCCCAATATTTTATTTTCACAAGGGTAACAGGAGAAATTGGACCCCAAAAGTTGTCCAATTTGTCATGAGTACGCGGATACCCAATATGTGGGAGAAAACTACTGTATGGGTAGACGTCGGGGCTCGGTAGGGAAGTAGTGACTTTTGGATTGCAGACTTTGATGGAATGGTCTGCGGGCATCATGTCGCATTTGGAGAGCCCCTTATGTGCCTAAACAGTGGAAACCCCCACAAGTGACCCCATTTTGGAAAATAGACCCCACAAAGAACTTATCTAGATGTGTGATCAGCGCTATGAAGCCCAAGTGCTTCACAGAAGTTTATAACATACAGCCGTAAAAACAAAAAAAATCATTTTTTTTTTAAAAAATGATATTTTTGCCCCAGTTTTTTATTTTCCCAAGGGTAACAGAAGAAATAGGACAAATTGCACAATAACTCTTAGGGTCCAGAGTACGCTGATACCCCATGTGGGAGTAAACTACTGTTTGGGCGCATGGCAGAGGTCAGAAGGGAAGGAGCACCGTTTGACTTTTTCAACGCAGAATTGGCTGGAATTGAGATCAGACGTCATGTCACATTTGGAGAGCCCCTGATGTGCCTAAACAGCGGAAACCCCCCAATTCTAACTCCAACCCTAACCCCAACATACCCCTAACCCTAGTCCCAACCCTAACCACAAACCTAACCCTAACACACCCCTATCCCTAATCCCAACTATAACCCTAATACTAACTTTAGCGCCAACCCTAACCCTAACTTTAGCCGCAACCCTAACCTTAACCATAACCCTAATGGGAAAATGGAAATAAATACATTTTTTTAATTTTATTATTTTTCTCTAACTAAGGGGGTGATAAAGGGGGTTTGATTTACTATTTATAGCGGGTTTTTATGATTGGCAGCTGTCACGCTAAAAGACGCTTTTTATTACAAAAAATAGTTTTTTGCATCGCCACATTTTGAGAGCTATAATTTTTGCATATTTTGGCCCACAGAGTCATGTTAGATCTTATTTTTTGCGGTACGAGTTGACGTTTTTATTGGTACCATTTTTGAGCACGTGACATTTTTTGATCGCTTTTTGTTTCGATTTTTGGGAGGTTAGAATGAACAAAAATCAGCAATTCATGAATTTCTTTTGGGGGAGACGTTTATACCGTTCCACGTGTGGTAAAATTGATAAAGCAGTTTTATTCTTCGGGTCAGTACGATTACAGCGATACCTCATTTATATCATTTTTTTTATGTTTTGGCGCTTTTATAGAATAAAAACAATTTTATATAAAAAATAATTATTTTTGCATCGCTTTATTCTGCGAGCTATAACTTTTTTATTTTTTCGCTGATGATGCTGTTTGATGGCTCGTTTTTTGCGGGACAAGATGACGTTTTCAGCGGTACCATGTTTATTTATATTGGTCTTTTTGATCGCATGTTTTTCCACTTTTTGTTCAGCGGTATGATGATAAAGCACTGATTTCTTGCTTTGTTTTTATTTTTTTAAGGGGTTCACAAAAGGGGTTAACTAGTGGGACAGTTTTATAGGGGGTTCGTTACGGACGCGGCGATACCAAATATGTGTACTTTTATTGTTTTATTTTTTTTATTTACAGGAAGAAATGAATTTATTGGGGAATATTTTTTTTTTTTATTTATTTTTGAATTTTTTTTTACACGTTTATTTTTATTTTTTTTACTTTTTTACATTGTCCCAGGGTGGGACATCACTGTAAAATGTCAGATCGCTGGTCTAACAGTGTGCACAGCACTCTGTGAGACCAGCGATCTCACAGGCAGCGCTGCAGGCTTCTCATTGCCTGCTCTCGGCAGGCACTGAGGAAGCCGCCTCCCTCCAGGACCCCGGCGCCATCTTGGATCCGGGTCCTGGGAGGGAGGAAGCCCTCAGAACAGCGCAATCACATCGCGCTGTTCTGAGGGTCTCAGGGGGCGCGCTGGGAGCCCCCTCCCTGCGCGATGCTCCCCTGTGCCCCCAGTACACCGCGATCTTGTTTGATCGCGGTGTGCAAGGGGTTAATGTGCCGGGAGCGGTCCGTGACCGCTCCTGGCACACAGTCCCGGGTGTCAGCTGTGATAATCAGCTGACACCCGGCGGCGATTAGCTGCGCTCCCCCCGGGAGCGCAGCTAATCGCTATGACGTACTATCCCGTCCATGGTCAGATTGTCACGGGTTTTATGGACGGGATAGTACGTCAGATGTCAGAGAGGGGTTAATTATTAGGCAACTTCCTTTTGTGAAGGACTAAATTAAGAAAGATCGAGACTGAATGTTCCATTTTGTGTTTGCAACTCCATCTTGTGGTTTATGAGATAAATTCTGTTGCTCAACAAGGCTATAGTTCCTGGCCGTTGTAGAGAAATAGAGTAAAGGTTATGGGCTGTGATAAAACCAGACTGCTCCAGTTTGGACAAGATATGAGACCTTGGGATTTATCACTGTAGAATACTTTGAGAAATGAGTATGTTATTGTTCTGTTCTATGTTAGGTAGAAATGACCATATATGTAGTTTCCTATTTTCTTGTATTCTTATAGGTTAATTTTCTTGTATTCTTATAGGTCAATTTCTTGTATTTTCATTGGTTAAATGTTGTAGGTGTGGTTTTATACTATTGGTTGAAGTACAAGCTCACTAAATACTATAAAAGATGATGTAATACATGTGATAGGAATCTTGCTTTGATTCTCCCAGACAGAAACACGTCTCCGTCTGGTCATTTCTGTTGCTAGCAACGTTCTGTTTATTAGGCCGGCGTCACACTGGCGACAGAATCGGACGACTGCAATACGATGAAATATCGTATTGCAGTCTGCCCTATGTTAATCTATGGAGCAGCTCCCAGTATCAGATTTTTTGTGGTCCGTTTTAAACGTCCGTGTGCAATCGCAGCATGCTGCGATTGTCACAGATTGTGGGTCGACTATCGCCAATGCAAGTCTATGGGAGAGATGAAAAATCGGATTACAAACGGACCGCACGTGTGACTTGCGATTAAATCGCATTGGTGTCCTTTAGAAAAGCCGGCAATTCATCCCCGGCTATACTGTAAAATCACACTGACAGCTTTAATAAAGAATCGAAAGAACAGATATACACACATAGAATACATATATATATATATATGTCATTGTGACACATACATATACATATATTTATAGTTATTACACTTCTACATACTGTAATAGCTGCTAATTCAATTGCCGGCTTTTGTGAAATCACAGAAGCCGACATGAAATGATACATTGTTTCCACACAGTTAACCATGTAATTTCCTGTATTTTGATATATGGTTTGAACTTACAATTACATATGTGTATTTGTGCAAAATTTCAGACATGTAGGGGTTAATTAAAGGTGTAAATTCGTTGAAAAAAAATGCATGGGCTCCCGCTGTATTTTCTCCACCAGACAGACAAAGCAAGCGAGTGGGGGCAGATAATAATAGCCATGGGAGGGTAAATTTTTTTTGTGCCCCCCCCTGGCTACTAAGATCTGCCCCCAGACACCCAGAAAGGGCAAATCTATAATTAGATTCGCCCTTTCTGGCACTTTGCCCGTCTATTCCCATTGCCCTGTAGCGGTGGCGAATGGGTTAATAAGGCGTTAATGTCACCTTAGTATTGAAAGGTGACCTTAAGGCAGGTTAATAATTGAGAGCTGTCAATTAGACAACTATCAATTATTAATCCTATTGTATGATACAAAAATCAAACACACACAGTTTAATAAAAAATAAGTTTAATGAAATAATCACACAGTTTTTGACCATATTTTATTTTCCTGCTAAAACCATTTCCTGTAATAAAAATAAAATAAAAAAGCCAAATTATTCTTACCAATCCGATGTACAGTGAGGTCCCACGGTGTAATCCATCAGAAAGGGTTAACAGGTTACAGCTTGCAGAGAGCTAATGCAGTCTCCAAGTAGTAACCCCATGAATGAATCAGTTACTCTCCCAGTGAAAGGAGAGGAATAGATTCATGAATGGAGCTTAATTGATTTATTGCCACTTTCACTTCAGTGACCTGACCTAACGTGAAAGTGGATACAATCAATTAAGCTTCATTCATTAATCACATCCTCTCCTGTCGGCAGGAGATAAGCTCATTCATTCAGGAGCTATCAGATGAGCACGCAGGATTACTTGCGCTGCTTATCTGATTGCTAGTTAACCCTTTGTGAAGGATTACATCGTGGGACGTGACAGATCGCCAGATAGGTAAGAATAATGTTGTTTTATTATTTTATATTTATTTTAGAAGAACAAGGGCTTCGAACGGATTAAGAGTGAAATAAAAGATGGTCAAAAATATGTGTTTTGATTTCATTAAAATTATTTATTCTTAAAGTGTGTTTGTGTTTTTTTATTTACTTCAATAGGATTAATAATTGATAGTTGTCTAATTGACAGCTCTCAATTATTAACCTGCCTTAAGGTCACCTTTCAATACTAAGGTGACATTAACGCCTTATTAACCCATTCGCCACCGCTACAGGGCAATGGGAATAGACGGGCAAAGTGCCAGAAAGGGCGAATCTAATTATAGATTTGCCCTTTCTGGGGTGTCTGGGGGCAGATCTTAGTAGCCAGGGGGGGCACAAAAAAAATGTACCCTTCCTAGGCTATTATTATCTGCCCCCACTCGCTTGCTTTGTCTGTCTGGTGGAGAAAATACAGCGGGAGCCCACGCATTTTTTTTTGCAACGAATTTACACCTTTAATTAACCCCTACATGTCTGAAATTTTGTACAAATACACTCATGTAATTGTAAGTTCAAACCATATATCAAAATACAGGAAATGACATGGTTAACTGTGTGGAAACAATGTATCATTTCATGTCGGCTTCTGTGATTTCACAAAAGCCGGCAATTGAATTAGCGGCTATTACAGTATGTAGAAGTGTAAGAACTATAAATATATGTATATATATATATGTCACAATGACATATATATATATATATATATATGTATTCTATGTGTATTTATCTATTCTTTCTTTTGTGATTTAAATACTATTCTTTTGGATCCATTATATGTCAGTTTTGCAAGCCTGCGAGAAATTCTCGCAAGTCGGATGAAAATCGGATGTTACAAGGTACACACACATGCGACTAAATCGCATCTTTGAAGGAAAATCGGATGCCAGAAGGATGTGTGATGTTTGCATTTTGATCCGACAATCGACCGACTAAAACGGACCGATTTTTTGTAGTTGTGTGTGACGCCGGCCTCAATTTGGAAATCACTAGGTCAACCGTGAAGGGTCACTTAGATCCTAACTTAACAGATGGCGCCAAACGTGGGGCCCCCATATAGGGACGCCTCTGCCCCCGGAGGACAACAAGACAAAGGACCCTCGGACCGGACATAAGCACTGGAAAATAGGGATTGATCACCCCTCACAACCACGGTAAGTTGGCAGTTATACTGTTCAGACTGACCGTTTGGTGTGCTTTTCCTGTGTTTGTTGCTGGATAGAGGATCTGAGGTTTGTCCCCGATGGTGGGATGATTCTCGGGTGGAATCATATAGAGGTGTAGTTCCGTTGGGGGCCCAGTGTTCGAACCGTACCTCATAAGGGACGGACACCCCGGATTGACCAGTGATTGTAACTCTCTTTTTAGTCAAAATATCCTGAAATCCCGATCACTGTTAGAATCGGGCACGATGAAGTGATCGAAGATGGGTTAGGATGCATAACTCCGTTATAAAAAATATATAATATATAACCAGAGGTGTCTGTTATGATTTGGTAGCTGAGGAGAGCAGGCAAAAACGGCAATACACCAGAGAGGTTGGAATCTACTGGATTGCAGTACCCTGACTAACCACCACAACTAAAGGCAGCAGGGGAGCGTACCTACGTTGGTCCTAGACGCCTCGTCACAGCCTGAGAGGCTAACTACACCTAAAGATAGAAAGAGGAAAGCTATCTGCCCCGGAGCAGATCCCCAAAGAACACAGGAAGCCCCCAAACATGTAATGGCGGTTAGACAAGAGGAAATACAGACACAGACAGAAAATAGTATGAGCAAACGTTGGGGCCCAATCTTCCTAGAAAGAAAAGGATAGGAAGGACACTTACTGCAATCCAAAAAACCCTAAAAAAATACCAACTCTACTAATTGCAAAAACACCTGAGATCACACGACCTCTACCACCTAAATTAGTTCTCTGGTGTAACAAAACTAAGCCGCAGCCACTGAAAAAACTGGAAAAGGCAAATGAACAAATAACAGTGGCTCAGATAAACTGAAAGGAGCACTAGCCCCCGGAGGGGACCTGGCTGACCTCCACAGAAGTGCAGGAAAAAATGCAAAAAGCAAGCACAAAAATAAAAGCAGAAAATATCTTATCTGTTAGCAGAAGATGCAGGCAAGACTCCGCAAGCTTCCTAGTGAACCAGGAACCAAAGTTGAGACAAGAACAATTGATCACCGGCAACCCTGATGGGAGGGAACCTCCCTTATATAAGACCAGTCTGTAACTCCTTATTGCCAATCTTCACAATCTTCATTGAATGGTTCAGTACTGTTTGTAACCACCAGAGGGAGCTTCTGCTCAGAATTCATTTCTAACACATTCACAACAGTACCTCCCCTTGAGGAGGGGTCACCGAACCCTCATTTGGGCAACCAGGTCGGTCAGGATGAGCTCTGTGATACGCACGGATCAGTCTCCTAGCATGGATGTCCGAAGCAAACACCCAAGAATTGTCCTCCTGACCATAACCTCTCCACTTAACCAAATACTGGAGTTTCCATCTAGAAAACGAGAATCCAATATTTTCTCAACCACATACTCCAGATTGCCCTCAACCAAAACAGGGTCAGGAGGCGCAGCCATAGGAACCACTGGCTTGACAAACCTCTTCAATAAGGACTTGTGGAACACGTTATGGATCTTAAATGTCCCTGGAAGAAGTAAACGAAAGGAAACAGGATTAAGAATCTCCATGATCTTATAAGGTCCAATGAACCTAGGCTTAAACTTAGGAGATGCAACTCTCATAGGGATATTTCTTGAGGACAACCAGACCAAGTCCCCCACTTCAAACCGAGGACCATCAGTCCTATGCCGGTTGGCAAACCGCTGGGCCCTCACCTGAGAGAGGGACAACCTCTCCACTACCTGGTCCCAAATCTGCTGCATACGCTCCACAACAGAGTCAACATCTGGACAGACAGAAGCCTCCGTCTGTCCCGAAGAAAATCGAGGGTGAAACCCAAAATTGCAGAAAAATGGAGACATCAAAGTGGCAGAGCTAGCCCTATTATTAAGAGCAAGCTCAGCCAAAGGCAAAAAAGAGACCCAGTCATCTTGATCAGCAGACACAAAGCATCTCAGATAAGTCTCCAATGTCTGGTTTGTTCTCTCAGTTTGTCCATTGGTCTGAGGATGAAAAGCCGAGGAGAAAGACAATTGAACACTAAGTTTAGAACAAAAAGTCCTCCAAAATCTGGAAACAAACTGGACTCTTCTGTCAGACACAATGTTCTCAGGAATGCCGTGTAACCGAACCACGTGCTGAAGGAACAAAGGCACCAATTCGGAGGAGGAAGGCAACTTAGGTCATGGCACAAGATGTATCATTTTGGAAAACCTATCACAAATCACCCAGATAACGGTCATTCTCTGAGAAACAGGGAGGTCGGAAATGAAATCCATAGAGATATGGGTCCATGGTCTCTTGGGCACAGGCAATGGCATCAACAAACCACTAGAGCGAGAGCAAGGCTTGGAGCGAGAGCAAGTCCCGCAGGACTGCACAAATTCCCTGACGTCACGAGACAAAGTAGGCCACCAAAAGGACCGACTAACCAAGTCTCTGGTACCAAAAATTCCGGGATGACCGGCCAACGCGGAACAATGAATCTCAGACATCACACTCTTTTTCCACCGGTCTGGGACAAACAATTTCCCAATAGGGCAGCGCTCGGGTTTATCCTCCTGACACCCTTCCAGAGCCAGTCTCAAATTGGGCGAGATGGCGGAAAGAACTACACCTTCTTTCAAAATAACAGCAGGATCAGATAACTCAGGAGAGTCCGCAAGGAAACTCCTCGAGAGGGCATCCGCCTTAACATTCTTAGTGCCAGGAAGAAAGGAAACCACAAAATTAAAACGTGTGAAAAACAAGGCCCACCTGGCCTGTCTAGGATTAAGTCGCTTGGCTGATTCCAGATAAACCAGATTCTTATGGTCCGTGAGGACCACCACCTGATGTTTGGCTCCCTCCAGCCAATGTCTCCACTCTTCAAAAGCCCACTTCATGGCCAATAACTCCCGATTACCCACGTCATAATTACGTTCAGTTGGAGAAAATTTTCGAGAGAAAAAGGCACAAGGGTTACTTTTAGAGGTCTCTGGATCTCTTCGGGACAAAACGGCACCTGCCCCAATTTCAGAGGCATCAACCTCCACCTGAAATGGCAGAGAAACATCAGGCTGCCGTAGAACAGGAGCAGAAGTGAATCTCTGCTTAAGTTCCTGAAACGCAGAGACTGCATCAGGAGGCCAATTCACCACATCAGAACCCTTTTTGGTCAAATCAGTCAATGGTTTAACAATAACAGAGAAATTACCAATAAATTTATGATAAAAATTGGCAAAACCCAAGAATCTCTGAAGAGCCTTTAATGAAGTAGTTTGGACCCAATCACAGATGGCCTGAACCTTGACCGGGTCCATTTCAATAACAGATGGGGACAAAATGAATCCCAGAAATGAGATCCTCTGTACGCCAAAAAGACACTTTGATCCCTTCACATACAGAGCATTCTCTCTCAAAATCTGGAACACAGTCCGAACATGTTTCACATGAGAGTCCCAGTCATTGGAAAAAATCAAGATATCATCCAAATAAACAATCAGAAATTTATCCACAAAATCCCTGAAAATGTCATTCATGAAGGACTGGAAGACGGAAGGAGCATTAGTGAGCCCAAAGGGCATCACTAGGTACTCAAAATGCCCCTCTGGGGTATTAAATGCCGTCTTCCATTCATCCCCGTGCTTAATGCGAATAAGGTTATACGCCCCCTGAGGTCAAGCTTGGTAAACCAAGTAGCACTTTTCACCCTGGAAAACAGGTCAGAAATCAAGGGTAACGGATATTGATATTTCACAGTGATATTGTTCAAGAGACGATAATCAATACACGGCCTTAATGAACCATCCTTTTTGGCCACAAAGAAAAAACCGGCACCCAAGGGTGAAGAGGATGGTCTGATATGACCCTTCTCCAATGACTCCTTGATACAAGACCGCATAGCGTCATGTTCAGGTACAGACAAGTTAAAAAGGCGACCTTTAGGGAATTTACTACCAGGCACTAATTCAATAGCGCAGTCATAGCTCCTATGGGGGGGCAAGGATGCAGATTTACTTTCGCTAGACACATCAGAAAAATCAGTCAAAAAGTCAGGAACATCCTGAGCCTGGGGAGAGGCAGAAAAAACAGGAGTGTTGGCATTAACACATTGGCAGCCCCAACTGGTTACAGACACAGATTTCCAATCCAAAACAGGATTATGAGACTGTAACCAAGGGAAACCTAGTACAATAATGTCATGCAGATTATACAGCACCAAAAATTTGCAACTCTCCTGATGATCAGGTTCAACCCTCATTATCACCTGAGTAGAGAACTGGGGTTTATTCTCAGCCAAAGGGGTAGAATCAATCCCCAGTAGGGGAATAGACTTCCGTAGGGGTATCAAGGGAAACCCACAACGTTTAGCAAAATCAAAATCCATCAGGTTAATAGCTGCTCCCGAATCAACAAAAGCCTGAGCAGAAAATGTGGACAGGGAGCAAATCAGGGTAACAGTCAACAGAAATTTAGTCTGAACACTACCCAAGACAACTGAGCGTGCAAAACGTCTTCCCCGCTTAGGGCAGACTGAAATAGCATGAGAGGCGTCACCACAGTAGAAACATAACCCATTGCATTTTCGAAACTCATGACGCTGTGCCCCAGAAGCCACTCTATCACACTGCATGGGTTCAGAAGCTGGTTCACAAGGCAACACTATTCCACGCATACCTCTACGCTCACGCAAAAGTCTGTCAATTTGAATCGCTAATGACATAGAATCATTGAGACCAGAGGGAGCAGGGAAACCCACCATAACATCTTTTACATTCTCTGACAGACCCTTCCGAAAAAGGGCTGCCAAAGCATCATCATTCCATTTGGTCAGGACTGCCCACTTTGGAATTTCTGACAGTATAACTCAGCGTCCTCAAGCACCTGATTTAATGCCAACAAGGTTTTTTCAGCTTGATCAGTGACATTAGGTTCATCGTACAATAACCCCAGAGCCAGAAAAAATGCATCAACATTACTCAAAACAGGGTCCCAAGGTGTCAGGGAAAAAGCCCAATCCTGAGGATCGCCGCGCAGGAGAGAGATGACAATTTGAACCTGCTGTGCTGCGTTCCCTGAGGACTTAGGTTTTAAGACAAAAAACAACTTACAGTTATTTTTGAAATTCAGAAATTTAGCTCGATCCCCTAAAAACAAATCTGGCATGGGGATCCTAGGTTCCACAACCGGCAACCCTGCAAGATAGGTAGCAATACTCCGAACTTCAGTGGCAAGCTGATCCACACGGCCAGACAACTGTGCAAACTCCATTGAGAGAAAAAAAATCCTCAGCACCCGAGAAAAAAAAAAAAAAATGCAACAAACAGAAAAAAAAAAAAAAAAGATCTCTGACAACTCTGACAACTTTTTTTTTTCTTTTTCTTTTTTTTCACACTATTTTTCCCTTCTGTGAGTACCATATAATTTTCAGTTTGGCCGGTGATACTGTTATGATTTGGTAGCTGAGGAGAGCAGGCAAAAACGGCAATACACCAGAGAGGTTGGAATCTATTGGATTGCAGTACCCTGACTAACCACCACAACTAAAGGCAGTCGTGGAGCGTACCTACGTTGGTCCTAGATGCCTCGTCACAGCCTGAGAGGCTAACTACACCTAAAGATAGAAAGAGGAAAGCTATCTGCCCCGGAGCAGATCCCCAAAGAACACAGGAAGCCCCCAAACATGTAATGGCGGTTAGACAAGAGGAAATACAGACACAGACAGAAAATAGTATGAGCAAACGTTGGGGCCCAATCTTCCTAGAAAGAAAAGGATAGGAAGGACACTTACTGCAATCCAAAAAACCCTAAAAAAAATACCAACTCTACTAATTGCAAAAACACCTGAGATCACACGACCTCTACCACCTAAATTAGTTCTCTGGTGTAACAAAACTAAGCCGCAGCCACTGAAAAAACTGGAAAAGGCAAATAAACAAATAACAGTGGCTCAGATAAACTGAGAGGAGCACAAGCCCCCGGAGGGGACCTGGCTGACCTCCACAGAAGTGCAGGAAAAAATGCAAAAAGCAAGCACAAAAATAAAAGCAAAAATATCTTATCTGTTAGCAGAAGATGCAGGCAAGACTCAGCAAGCTTCCAAGTGAACCAGGAACCAAAGTTGAGACAAGAACAATTGATCACCGGCAACCCTGATGGGAGGGAACCTCCCTTATATAAGACCAGTCTGTAACTCCTTATTGCCAATCTTCACAATCTTCATTGAATGGTTCAGTACTGTTTGTAACCACCAGAGGGAGCTTCTGCTCAGAATTCATTTCTAACACATTCACAACAGGTGTCCGGAGGGATAGTCTAAGATGCCCTCCTCCTTTCACTGAGTATCGTGTTGTGGGGCCATCCCTGTGGGGGATAGATAGGCCCGGTGCGACAGACTATACAGCCGCTCTAGGACTGGGCACAATTTAAGTAAGGATATTTAATTAAAGAAGAGTTTGGATTTGTGTAATGGATTGGATACTGTCAGTGTTATGGTTCAGAGAGAAAAGAAAAAAAAAATCTCTGAGAAATGCAGAGGAATTCTTGCGGGCGGGAGGATGAAGCCTACGCTATGAGACAAAGGTGTTAGAAAGAAAGGCACGTTGATATGGAGGTAGAAAATAGAAAGTGAATTCTGATTGTTTGTGTTATAACAGAGATTGGATGTTTTGTGGAAGGAACTGAGAAAGTGACTGAAAGTACCAAAAATACAAATAATTAAAAATGATGATTTGGAATAAGGGGTTTCTCTGCTAGGTAATAAGATCTTTTCCCAGGAAATTAAGCTGGGTGGATTTGTAATGTATGCGGAGTTACTAATTTTCAGTGGAGAGAGACCTGTTGCAGTGTCGTAGTCTCAACTTTTCCCTTGGTAAACGCTGACGGCACTTATTATCAACCACCGCCAGCACAAGTCTCTGCTATCCACCCTCTCCTACTTTATTCACCTGGTCAGTCTTATGGTAGTATTTAAAGATTTGGGATTCTCATATAATAAAGCCCACTCACGTTTTTTTGTGGCAGCTTTGATGTCCTGAATTAAAGGAGGCGATAATGTCAGTTAGATCTGATGTTGAGAATTCCACTCTGGACAATATATTAAAAGAAAAAAAAAAGCCAGCCAGGAGCAATTCTAGCCCCCATCTCTGCAAGCAGGCAGCTGCATCTAGGTTCCTTATCAGTGGCCTTGACAGTAAACTCCAGCTACAGCCCCCCTTCAACTTAACCCCTGTGTACCGGCTGGTACAAGGATTATGGGCAGTTAATGCAGTTACTGATCTGGAAACTCCAGTGGTGTCTAATATATATATATATATATATATATATATACTCTTTTGTTCCAGATATCTCAGGATGCTGCTTGGTTCACAGTTATCGATTTTGCCAATGTGTTTTTTAGTATTCTATTATACCAAGATTGTTAATTTCTGTTTGTATTTATTTATCAGGGAGGACAATTGATGTGGATATTTCTGTCACAAAGAGCCCTAAATAGTCCCAATTAGTTTGTAATAAAAAAAAAAATATATATGGGCAAGTGTCTTTTACCCTGGCAATTGACCACCCCCATGTCACGCTGCTTCAGTATGTGGATGATTTTTGTTGTGTGTATGGACGGAGCAGGAAGCCATGTTGCTATTGTTAGTCTTCTGAAGCATCTGGCAGATCTGAACTGTCGGGTTTCGGCCTCGAAACTTCAGTTCTGTCTTGGTCAAGTGATATTTTCGGGTCACTGTCTCCTTCAAGGTGTCAGATACCTCACAGAAGAAAGAACAATAGCTGTCAGCTCCCTTCCTTTCCCAAAAGGTGAAACTGAACTCCAGCGTTTTCTTGGATATGAAACACATATTTTTGCCCCGCATGATATTGCAGCGATACTAACACTCCAACAGCCAAGACATTTGACTGTACAACGATATTTAAGGCTGCAGTGTTCACTTCTTTTGCCTGACTATACCAAGTTGCATCGCTGTACTACAATCAACCCTGCTACTTTACTGCCGGTCCCCAAGAAAGATGGCAGTGATGAGGATCATCTCCAACATGATTGTTCCCAACTTCTGACTGAAGAAACAGCTTCTCCACCAAATGTCAGTGAGAATCCATTTCCAAATCCCGATCTGGTGTTGTACACGGATGGTTCAAGATATGCTGATGAGTTTGGAAGATTCTACACGGGATATGCTGTTACCACAGAGGACACTGTAGTGCACGCATATGCGCTCCCGCTATCACAGTCAGCACAAAAAGCAGAACTTCAGGCTCTGTCTACTGAATGTACTTTGGCCAAAGACAGACGGACTAATATATACACGGACTCATGATATGCATTTGGTATTGCTCACGATTTTGGAGCTCTATAAGTCAATCGAGGGTTTATTACTACTGCCGGAACTCCAGTGAAAAATGCTGAAGCTGTTAAAACCCTCATGGAATCGATCAAATTGCCTACTCAGGTGGCCATTATCAAAGTCAAAGAGCACGGCCCTAGGAACAGTCCACAGACTATTCACAATGTATTTGCGGATTTGCAAGCAAAGGCCGTTGCTCTTCTGCCCGTTGAACTAACCATACCAACTATGGTGACCACACGCTCTCAGCGTAAACAGTTGCAAGAGATCCTGACTCTACAAGAACCTGATGATCTACAACAGACTGAGGTTTTCTGTCGGACCCCACGAGACCGCTTAATGACAATGCAGAGAATGTCTCCAAAAGAAGAGGTGGAGCAGTGGAAGGCTGATGGAGCACGTATGGACAATGGTCTCTGGAAAAAGGACCAACTTGTGTGTCTCCCTAAGCGGATGTACCCTGCTATTGCTATATGGGCATATGGACCTATACATCGAGGAAAAAACTAGGCCCTAGCCCTGGTACAAAAATTCTACTAGGTTCCAGGTGGACCATATCACGTTGCCTAAGTCTGGAAGGTATGAATATTGTCTGGTGGTTGTCGATATGTTCTCCAGTTGGCCGGAAGCATTCCCTGTTACCAACATGACTGCAAAGACCACAGCAAAGAAACTGGTGATGGAAATTATCTGCAGATATGGAGTTCCAGAAGTTGTTGAAAGTGACCAAGGTCCGACTTTTTCTTCTCATGTGTATCAGGAGGTTCTGACAATGTTTGGATCCACTGTAGCCTTCCATACTCCGTACTATCCACAATCCAGGGGGGAAGTTGAGAGGTTGAACGACACACTGAGGGGACAATTGACCAAAATGATGCAGGAGACTACTGCTCTATGGCCAGAGCTCCTACCAATTGTACTATACCATATTTGTACTACCCCTATTGCAAAATATGGCCTGTCCCTATATGAGATATTGTTTGGTGCTAGGACCCCAGTTGCAAATTTCCAGTCTCAGTAGTTATCAGAAGAAACTGACAGTACTGTTTAATATGTTATTCAGATTAGTAAAAATCTTGCTAACACCTATGCTCTAGTTTCTTTTTCTTTTTCAGATTCAGCAGAAATAGATATTTGTTATAATTTAAAGTCTGGTGATTTTGTGGTCGTGAAAAGGCATGTCAGAAAATATGGACTAGAACTCTTGTATGACGGTCCCTTTCAAATTCTCCTCATTACTCCTATGTCAGTGAAACTGGAAGGAAGATTGACTTGGATCCACGTATCGCACTGCAAGCTGGTTAAACAAGCCAATAGCAAATAAAGGGGACATAATGCTTTGGTTTTTCGTATTTTTTATGTTATTATTGGTAACCATATGGGACAGCCTAAATTCCCCAATGTCCTTGAATAATAAGTTTATATAATATTATGAAAAATTACTGAGAGATTTGTTGAATAATTCCCAGTCTCTGGCAGATATTTTCTTTTTAATCCAGCCAATTGTTTTAAGGGAATTGGGGGTTGGATAGCTGGAATCTTGAAAAGTTTGTTATATATTGCTGCCCTTATTCTTGTTATGTATGTAATACTAAAACTTGTTTTTTTTGTGTATTTCTGTATGTATTAGGAAATTCTGTATTTGGACAGCTAATGATACCAAAAGGCGTTGTTACCCCTGCTCTTCTCTACACCGATTTCAAGAAGTTATCTGATGAAGATGTTGAAGCCAAGCGCATGGCTATCTTCAAAAGATCTCCACCACCGTTATCAAAAATTGTTATTTGTAAATTGTAGTATACAGGGGGGATGTGTACGCCGCAACAGCCATGTCTGTTAACATGGCATCAGATATGCGAAGACCAGTACCCCTCGAGCTTATAGCTTGGGATAGTACCTCTGACGCTGGACATAAGTTAACAAAATTTATCTAGGGGGGAATGTGAAGGACTAAATTAAGAAAGATCGAGACTGAAAGTTCCATTTTGTGTTTGTAACTCCATCTTGTGGTTTATGATATAAATTCTGTTGCTTAACAAGGCTATAGTTCCTGGCCGTTGTAGAGAAGTAGAGTAAAGGTTATGGGCTGTGATAAAACCAGACTGCTCCAGTTTGGATATGAGACCTTGGGATTTATCACTGTGGAATTACTTTGAGAAATGAGTATGTTATTGTTCTGTTCTATGTTAGGTAGACATGACCATATATGTAGTTTCCTATTTTCTTGTATTCTTATAGGTTAATTTTCTTGTATTCTTATAGGTCAATTTTCTTGTATTTTCATTGGTTAAATGTTGTAGGTGTGGTTTATACTATTGGTTGAAGTACAAGCTCACAAAATACTATAAAAGATGATGATGTAATACATGGGATAGGAATCTTGCTTTGATT
The DNA here is from genome assembly GCA_033576555.1 of Oophaga sylvatica. Lineage (NCBI taxonomy): Eukaryota > Metazoa > Chordata > Amphibia > Anura > Dendrobatidae > Oophaga > Oophaga sylvatica. The sequence goes on from JARQOD010000005.1 coordinate 299,807,372, forward strand.
CTCCCAGACAGAAACACGTCTCCGTCTGGTCATTTTCTGTTGCTAGCAACGTTCTGTTTATTAATTTGGAAATCACTAGGTCAACCGTGAAGGGTCACTTAGATCCTACCTTAACACTTTCTTTGGCAAAATGGGTCAGACGGACTCTGAAAAGTCAAAAATTGTGAGATGTCTTGCAGAGGGATGCAGCAGTCTTGAAATTGCCAAACTTTTGAAGCGTGATCACCGAACAATCAAGCGTTTCATGGCAAATAGACAACATGGTTGGAAGAAGCGTGTTGATAAAAAAGGCGAAAAATAACTGCCCATGAATAGAGGAAAATCAAGCGTGATGCTGCCAATATGCCATTTGCCACCAGTTTTGCCATATTTCAGAGCCGCAACGTTACTGGAGTATCAAAAAGCACAAGGTGTGCCATACTCAGCGATATGGCTAAGGTAAGGAAGGCTGAAAAACGACCACCTTTGAACAAGAAACATAAGATAAAATGTCAAGACTGGGCCAAGAAATATCTTAAGACTGATTTTTCTAAGGTTTTATGGACTGATGAAATGAGAGCGACTCTTGATGGGCCAGATGGATGGGCCCGAGGCTGGATCAGTAAAGGGCAAAGAGCTCCACTCCGACACAGACACCAGCAAGGTGGAGGTGGGGTACTGGTATGGGCTGGTATCATCAAAGGTGAACTTGTGGGACCTTTTCGGGTTGAGGATGGAGTGAAGCTCAACTCCCACACCTACTGCCAGTTTCTGGAAGACACCTTCTTCAAGCAGTGGTACAGGAAGAAGTCGGTATCGTTCAAGAAAAACATGATTTTCATGCAGGACAATGCTCCATCACATGCATCCAAATACTCTACAGCATGGCTGGCCAGTAAAGGTCTAAAAGAAGAAAAAATAATGACATGGCCCCCTTGTTCACCTGATCTGAACCCCATAGAGAACCTGTGGCCCCTCATAAAATGTGAGATCTACAGGGAAGGAAAACATTACACCTCTCGGAAAAGTGTCTGGAAGGCTGTGGTGGCTGCTGCACGCAATGTTGATCGTAAACAGATCAAGAAACTGACAGAATCTATGGATGGAAGGCTTTTGAGTGTCATCGTAAAGAAAGGTAGCTATATTGGTCACTGATTTTTTGTTTTTGTATGTCAGAAATGTTTATTTCTAAATTTTGTGTTGTTCTATTGGTTTACCTGGTGAAAATAAACAGGTGAGATGGGTATATATTTGTTTTTTCTTAAGTTGCCTAATAATTCGGCACAGTAATAGTTACCTGCACAAACAGATATCCTCCTAAGATAGCCAAATCTAAAAAAAAAAAAAAAAAACACTCCAACTTTCAAAAATATTAAGCTTTGATATTTATGAGTCTTTTGGGTTGATTGAGAACATAGTTGTTGTTCAAAAATAAAAAGAATCCTCTCAAATACAACTTGCCTAATAATTCTGCACACAGTGTAGAGCGAGAACAGGGTTTGGACCGAGAACAAGTCCCATAGGACAGCACAAAATTCCTGACATCACGAGATAAAGCAGGCCACCAAAAGGACCGACTCACCAAATCTCTGGTACCAAAAATATCGGGATGACCAGCCAACGTGGAGCAATGAATTTCAGACATTACTCTCCTCCTCCATTGGTTGGAGACATACAATTTCCCCGCAGGGCAACGTTCAGGTTTATCCCCCTGAAATTCCTCCAGGGCAAGTCTCAAATCGGGTGAGATAGCAGAAAGAACCACACTCATTTAGAATGGTAGTAGGCTCAGTCACATCAAGAGAATCCGCAAAGAAACTCCTAGAGATGGCATCCGCCTTAACATTCTTAGTGCCAGGAAGAAAGGAGACCACAAAATTAAAACTCGTGAAAAACAAGGCCCACCTAGCCTGTCTAGGATTTAATCGCTTGGCTGATTCGAGATAGATCAAGTTCTTGTGGTCAGTGAGGACCACAACTTGATGTTTGGCTCCCTCCAACCAATGTCTCCACTCTTCAAACGCCCACTTCATAGCCAATAATTCCCGATTCCCCACATCATAATTACTTTCAGATGGGGAAAATTTTCGAGAGAAGAAGGTACAAGGGTTAATCTTAGAGGTTACAGGATCCCTTTGGAACAAAACGGCTCCTGCACCAATCTCAGAAGCATCTATCTCTACCTGAAATGGGAGAGAAACATCAGGTTGCCGTAGAACAGGAGCAGAAGTGAATCTCTGCTTAAGCTCCTGAAATGCCGAAACTGCCTCAGTGGACCAATTCAACACATCAGCCTCCTTTTTGGTCAAATCAGTCAGTTTTTTTACAATACCAGAAAAATTCCTTATAAATTTACGGTAAAAATTAGCAAAATCCAAAAATTTCTGAAGAGCCTTCAAGGAAGTGGGGTGAACCCAATCATTAATGGCCTGAACCTTGACTGGGTCCATTTCAGTAGTGGACGGAGACAAAATGAAGCCCAAAAACGAAATTTTTTGTACGCCAAAGAGACATTTCGATTCCTTAACATACAAAGCATTTTCTCTCAAAATCCGGAATACAATCCGAACATATTCGACATGAGAATCCCAGTCATTGGAAAAAATCAAAATATCGTCCAAATAATCAATCAAAAACTTGTCCACAAAATCCTGGAAAATATAGTTCATGAAAGATTGGAAGACGGAAGGGGCATTAGCGAGCCCAAAAGGCATCACTAGGTACTCAAAATGCCCCTCAGGAGTATTAAACACCGTCTTCCATTCATCACCGTGCATAATGCGAATAAGATTATACGCCCCCTAAGGTCAAGATTGGTAAACCAACTAGCACCTTTCACTCTGGAGAATAAATCAGAAATCAGGGGTAACGGATACTGATATTTAACAGTGATTTTATTAAGGAGACGATAGTCAATACATGGCCTCAATGAGCTATCCTTCTTGGCCACAAAGAAAAAGCCGGCACCTAAAGGTGAAGAGGATGGTCTAATATGACCCTTCTCCAATGACTCCTTGATATAAGATCGCATAGCATCATGTTCTGTTACAGATAAATTGAACAGCCGACCCTTGGGAAATTTACAACCGGGCACTAAGTCAATCGCGCAATCATAACTCCTGTGAGGAGGCAAGGACGCAGACTTACTCTCACTAAACACATCCGAAAAATCAGCCAAATAGTCAGGGACATCCTGAGACTGGGGAGAGGTAGAGAAAACAGGAGTGTCACTATGAACACAGTGACAACCCCAACTGACCACAGACTTCCAATCCAAAACAGGATTATGGGTCTGCAACCAAGGAAAACCCAGTACAACAATGTCATGTAAATTATGTAACAACAAAAATTTACAATTCTCTTGGTGATCCGTGGCTACCCGCATTATCACCTGGGCACAAAACTGGGGTTTATTCTCCGCCAAAGGGGTAGCATCAATACCCTGCAAAGGAATAGGAATCCGCAGGGGTACCATGGGAAAACTCAATGTTTGGCAAAGTGAAAATCCACCAGGTTCAACAAAAGCCTTAGCAGAAAATGAAGATAAGGAGCAGATCAAGGTAACCGTTAAGAGGAATTTAGGCTGTACATTGCCCAAAAGAAATGAGCGAGCAAAACATTTTCCCCGCTTAGGGCAGATGGAAATAGTATGAGAGGCGTCCCCACAATAGAAGCACAACTTATTACACCTTCTAAATTCCTGACGTTGAGCCCCAGAAATAACTCTATCACATTGCATGGGCTCAGAGATTAGCTCGAAAGGCAACACCACCTCTCGCATAGTTTTACGTTGTCAATCTGAATGGATAAAGACGTAGAGTCGTTGAGACCAGAGGGGACAGGAAATCCCACCATAACATATTTTACGGTCTCTGCCAGACCGAGTTTTCTCAGCTTGATCAATAACATTAGGTTCAACATATAACAATCCCAGAGCCTGAAAAAACACATCCACATTAGCCAAAACAGGGTCCCCAGGGGTCAGAGAAAAAGCCCAGTCCTGAAGGTCGCTGCGCAACAAGGAGATGACAATTTTAACCTGCTGCACCGAGTTCCCCAAGGAATTAGGTTTCAAGGCAAAAAACAATTTACAATTATTCTTAAAGTTCAAAAATTTAGACCGATCCCCAGAAAATAAATCAGGAATAGGGATCCTAGGTTCTACAGTAGACAACTGAGCGAGATAGGCAGAAATTCTCTGAACTTCATCGAGCTGCTGAACACGATCGGACAAATGTTTAGTCTCCATGAAGAAAAAATCCTCCTATGGCCCCCAGAGAAAAAAAGGAAAAAATATTTAAAAAATTATTATTTTTTTTTTTTTACTATTCTTTCCATCTTTAGAGTACCCTTGAATCTACAGTTAGGCCGGTGATTCTGTTATGATTCGGTAACCGAGGAGGATAACAGGAAACATAGACTAGGCAACCAGACACCAGAGAGGTTGGTAACTTAGCGAATTGCAGAGCCCTAAACTGACAACACAACTAGAATTAGCCGTGGGACGTACCTACGATGCCCTAGACGCCTCGGCACAGCCAAAGAGTTAACTAAGCCTACAGAGAGAAAGGGGAAAGCTAACTGCCCCAGAGTAGAGCCCCAAAGGAATAGAGAGCCCCCAAACATATATTGACAGTGAGGCAGATAAGCACAAACACAGACAGAAAATAGAGGAAGCAAATGCTGGGGCCCAGGCTGCCTAGATAAAACAGGACAGAAAAGGATAGTGTCTGCAATCCAGCAAAAAACCCTAAGAAAAACTTCAACACGTCTGATATGCAAAAATACTGAAGCCACACGACTTCTCCCCCGTCAAATCAGAACTCTGGTGTAACTGGAAGCAAAACAACAGATACTGAAATAACAGGGAACTAGAACCACAGAAAAGACTGGAGCAGGCTGTGGCAAATGAACACAGAGTCCAGCACAGGTCCCCGCTGAACTAACTCCAGCAAAGCAGAAAACTGAGCAAAGCAACCGTAAACAAATCCACAGATTTAAACAGAGAAATAACTTATCTGAAAGATGCAGGACACAGCAGGGAGCAGCAGACTTCCAAAAGGCTGGGAAGAAACAAATCACCGGCAAGCATTATGGTAAGGCTGCTCACTTATATCTCCCCAGTCAGTAACACCTGATTGCCAATCATCCCCGTCAGGTGATCGACTTCTGTTAGCCAGAGCAGCTCCACCACCAGAAGCAGCCATCAGAGGGAGCCCAACCTCAGAAGCCAGATTAAAGGTGTTCACAACACACCACCCTCGGTGCACCTTTATGAAATTTCATCTATGATGAACTCTGCGGTTTTGGTGCTTTTTATCTCTGTAGGATTTTATGGGGAGCCTGAAAAATACGCAAGGAGAAAAAAATGAAGTTACACTTTTAAGGGCAGAAGAAAAGCTTTTCTATATTATTAAAAAAGCATTAAAAACATTGTTTCACATCTGCATCAAAAACACCAAAAATGGATATCTAAAAGTGGAAGTCGCCTCACAGCGTTCCTGCTGAAAACAGTTCTCTGACTCCTCGATATAAGCAGCTCATGTCCTACGCAGCTGGACCAGTGTGAGACCCTCTTCATCACTCTTCTTAACTCAATCGATGCCTTCTTTAATTGCATGAGCACGGAATAGCCCCCCAGAATCTTCGTTGCTCACAGCAAACTTACCATCCTGAGTACACACAAAGTGGTATTTATTGGCAACTCTTTCCAGATAATTTTCCCCATAGACTGATGAGTTCCAGTAACTAGCTGTGCGAACTACTTAAAACTATTGTACTGGTCATCTTGAACTACCCGAGTGCCGCGTTGTTACAGGACATGGTGGACCATGTGACAGCACTTGCCAATCAGGCGCAGCTTTTTAAACTTTCTTTGGAGGAAAACGCATAAAAGAAACGCAGCAAACATACAATAATCAGAGAAGATTGCTACTGTGTCGTACAGAATAAAAATCTGTAGAAAAAATGCAGCATTTACTTTACGTGTGAACACGGCTTCAGCGTTAGAGTTTTATTCCATTTTTTAAGGTTTTAATAGAGAAAAAATATTAATTATGACTTTTTGAATCTCAATTTCCCAATCCTGGTAAATAATTTGATCTCTACGTTGTGCGGATCGTTGCGATTACAGAGACACCAAATATTTGCTGATTTGTGATGCTTGTTATTTTTTAAAAAAGCTCAATAAAATGAACTATTATTTTTATTTTAATTATTTTTACAATTTTTTAGTAATTTTAAAGGAAGAAAAAAATCTCTTTTATTCTTCCTCTAGAATCCAGGGACATGTAAAGCGCTGTGGAATATCAAACAATGCATAATCTATATATATAAAATTGAATGTATGTGTGTGTGTGTGTGTATCACGAACCAATCACGAAGCATGTTTAAAAGAAGCTGAGCTGTGATTGGTTGCTATGAGACACAGTTTTCTCACTCCAGGACAACACCTCAGCAGACAGTGACTAGGTGGGAGAAATCTAGCATCCCCGGGAACATAAGCTCCCAGCCATTGTCTGCCCCCAGAAAAGAGCAGAGAGCAGATGACAAAAATGAATCTCCCCTCCCGTGCCCATATCCCCATCATACATCCTCCATCCCATAGGTACATCTTCCCTCTTAAAGGGATCTCCGGTATGGAAGTTAGGATTGTTCCACTCAGCGCAGTGGTTCTGACCCCAGGGCCTCTTAAAGGGATCATTAATATGGAAGTTAGGGCAATTCCAATAAGTGCTCTGGTTCTGACCCCAGGCCCCTCTTAAAGGGATCCCCAGTACGGAAGTCAGGGCAAATCCACTCTGGGTTTTGGTACTGACCCAAGGCCTTTCTTAAAGGGATCTCCACTATGGAAGCTAGGGAAAATCCCTCAGCGCTCTGATTCTGACCCAAGGCCTCTTAAAGGGATCATTTGTATGGAAGTCAGGGCAAATCCATCCAGCGCTGTGGTTCTGACCCCAGGCCTCTTAAAGGGATCCCCGTTATGGAAGTCAGGGCAATTGCCTTCAAATGCTCTGGCACTGTCCCCAGGCCTCTATTAAAGTGATCATTGGTATGGAAGTCAGGGCAAATCCATCCAGCGCTTTGGTTTTGACCCCAGGCCTCTCTTAAAGGGATCCCCAGTATGGAAGTTAGGACCATTCCATTCAGCGCTGTGGTTCTGACCCCAGGGCCTCTTAAAGGGATCATTGATATGGAAGTTAGGGCAATTCCACTCAGCGCTCTGGTTCTGACCCCAGGCCCCTCTTAAAGGGATCATTGGTATGGAAGTTAGGACCGTTCCATTCAGTGCTCTGATTCTCACCCCAGGCTTCTATTAAAGGGACTATTGGTATGGAAGTCAGGGCAAATCCACTCAGCGCTCTGGTTCTGACCCCAGGCCTCTCTTAAAGGGATCCCCGGTATGGAAGTTAGGGCCATTCCACTCAGCTCTCTGGTTCTGACCCCAGGCTGATAGGATGATGTGGGATATTAGGGGTAGTAGTCTGGCGGCTGTGATGGGATGATGTGGGATATTAGTGGTAGTTGTCCGGTGGCTATGGCTAACGGGATAATGTGGGATATTAGTAGTCCGGTGGCTTTGACGGGATGATGTGGGATATTAGTGGTAGTTGTCCGGTGGCTATGGCTAACGGGATGATGTGGGATGTTAGGGGTAGTAGTCCGGTGGCTATGGCTGATGGGATGATGTGGTATATTAGGGGTAGTTGTCTGGTGACTATGGCTGATAGGCTGATGTGGGATATTAGGGGTAGTAGTCCGGTGGCTCTAGCTGACGGGATGATGTGGGATATTAGGGGTAGTAGTCCGGTGGCTCTGGCTGACAGGATGATGTGGTATATTAGGGGTAGTAGTCCAGTAGCTCTGGCTGATGGGATGATATGGGATATTAGGGGTAGTAGTCTGGCGGCTGTGACGGGATGATGTGGGATATTAGTGGTAGTTGTCCGGTGGCTATGGCTAACGGGATAATGTGGGATATTAGTAGTCCGGTGGCTTTGACGGGATGATGTGGGATATTAGTGGTAGTTGTCCGGTGGCTATGGCTAACGGGATGATGTGGGATGTTAGGGGTAGTAGTCCGGTGGCTATGGCTGATGGGATGATGTGGGATATTAGTAGTCCGGTGGCTTTGACGGGATGATGTGGGATATTAGTAGTACGGTGGCTCTGGCTGATGGGATGATGTGGGATATTAGTAGTCCGGTGGTTCTGACGGGAAGATGTGGGATATTGGGGTAGTAGTCCGGTGGCTATGGCTAACGGGATGATGTGGGATGTTAGGGGTAGTAGTCCGGTGGCTCTGGCTGACAGGATGATGTGGGATATTAGGGGTAGTAGTCCGGTGGCTCTGGCTGACGGGATTGTGTGGGATATTATAATGAATGTTACTATGTGGAGTGGGCAGGGCTGTACACTCAGCTTTATATATATAGTGTAAGGATGTGGTCTCGCTTGTGTGCGACCGGAGGTAAGCAGAAGGACGACTCTTCCCGTTTCTTTAAGCAAGTTTATTAAGACATCATAAACTTGCTGTCAAACAGAAAACAAAACAGCCTTCTCCGGCACAAAGTAACAAAAAACAGCTGTAACGTACTGGCACTCTAACTGAGTACTCTCTTCAGCACACACACTGGAGGTCTCCTCAGAACTCCCACACTGGAGGGTTCCACGCCTCCAGCCACTCACACCTGTGGTCAGCATTAGGCTCATTTATATATACCAGACATTCAGCTAACACAGAGCACATGACAGGTCACATGGCAGTGACCTCATCATAGGTCCTCAAACCACATACAAAGGTATAGTGAAGTCTTACTATCGCTACAATAGATATAATCATTATAATTTGTTATAACTAACCGTAGTTAGTTACTATGCCCGAGCAGCACCAGGCTCTTCAGCTAGTAATAATAATAATAAAACACTGCTATGTACGGATGTATAAGTATAATCTGCTTGTGCAGTCAGAGCCTGCAATACAGATCAAGTACGCAAAAACATCACCACAGCCTGTGACTTAATGTCTTACTGTTAAAGGTTGTGGGTTCAAGTATCGAGGAGACTCACATAATAAGAAAAAATGACATTTTTGTAATTGTTATTTTTTTTAGCAGTTTTATGGGAGCAAAAAAATCTGACTTTTCCTTCACCTCTAGTATACAAGGGACATAGACATACACTGTTATATGCAATGTATTTCTATGTACATGTATAATCTTCTTCTGGTTCACCATCTGCAATACAGTTCAAGATTACCAAATTCTCCTATCTATACAGTAGCATTGTGGGCGGTGGCTCATAGCTAGCGCTACTGCAAATGTGATGTGACGAGTTCATTCAAGGCTCAGTGAGACCTGAGATGAAGGGAACGTTTTAATGTAATTTATGTATGAGCAGAGATGGGCCCCATGTGCGGAGGAGGAGCTATGATGAAGATGGTAGCGAGGTGAGAATAAGAAGATGATACAATGCCCTGACATGCTGGAACGGTTGGGAGCTATGTTACTGGTATGTGTGCCTTTGGAGGCATGGATTAATTTTCAATGCAACTGTGTGCTTTCAATCATCAGGATGGTGTGGGGGCTTTAGTGGTTTTCTGTTGCTGCATGGTGGCTCACAGTGGTTAATTCTTTTGCACATTGGCTGATGGCCTGCACTGCAAACTAAACCTATGGGGCAGATCAAGGTGCAGTGAGAGGGAAGCTGCGGTGTGTTTGCTATGGAGAGGGTTGGTTGCTGCTGTGGCCTCACGTGCTGCTCCATTGGCTCAGGGCTGGTGTCTGTGGGTGGGGATGCGGGAGTCTCCATTTTCTTCCTATGGCTACGCTTCAGGTGGACTGGCCTAACATCATTTGGATATTACTATGATTTTGATATAACTACAGTTTCTCAAGGTGCCATAATTATAATCAGAAATATGCTTTGGTGTGTATTCACACTATGCGTTTTTAATGAGCTAGAATTATAATTGGAAAGAAGTATAATGTGCTGTTGCATGTACTCACACTATGGTCCCGACTCATCATTGCTGTTTCTCCAGATTTCTGGAGTAAATTAGTCTTTTTTAGATGCCTTAGTATTTGAGCCTTATTCACTATACGTTTTGTGCCACTTTTTAAATTGTCTATATTTTTTAAGTTTTTCGTTATTTTATCTTTGTTTATCTAGATGTTTTAGACATATTCATGGAATGAGACTTTTACCAAATGTCAAATTTTTTGGGGTTCAACTCACTCCAGTCCCCCTTGGATTAAGGTTTTTGGAGTTCCAAATTAGGTGCAATTTTTAGACTTTTTAAAGAATTTGCGACTTTTTGCGCTGAAAAGTCACAAGTCAGGTTTAAGGGGAAAAAAAGAGAGAATTTTTGATTTTGTGCCAAACTCATGGATTGCATGCTCCATTTCAAAGAATTTGGCGGAAAAAAAACATCAGCCAAATTTCACAAGACAGAAAAGGAAAACTGACTTAAATAAATCACAAATGATGACTCGGGCAATATGTGCCTGGATGAATATTCTATGAATAAACATTACTTTAAGTGTTGTTTGATACTCGTAGCTGTATATCTTGGATCCCTGCAAAAGTGTTCTTTATCTATCTCAACACCTATTATTGTTTTTTCTCAAACACACAATTCTGTTACTACGACAATTTTTCATGATTGGAGCGGTGTTTTTCTCTTTTATACACTATATTGTCTATTAAGTAATTTTAACTAGTGATGAGCAAGTATACTCATTGCTCGGGTTTTCCTGAGCATGCTCGGGTGTCCTCTGAGTATTTGGGCGTGTTCGGAGATTTAGTTTTTGTCTCCGCAGCTGCATGATTTGCGGCTTCTAGACAGTCTGAATACATGTGGGGATTGCCTGTTTGTTATTAATATCATAACTCAAAACTGAAAATAAAGATTAAACAACAAGACAGATTTTATCAACCAAGGTATCAGTTTAAAGGGAATCTGTCACCCCATTTTTGCCACCGCCATCAGGGGCTTATCTACAGCATTCTGTAATGCTGTAGATAAGCCCCCGATGTTACCTGAAAGTGAAGAAAAACGAGTTATAAAATACTCACCCAGGAGCGTTCCGTCGTCCGGTACGGTCCGGAGGGAGTCGCGGTCTGGTTTGCCGCCTCCCATCTTGTAGCGAAGCTGGCCTCTTCTTTCCGTCCCGTCGCGGCTCCTGTGCACTGCTCTGCCCTTGTGAGGGCAGAGCAGAGTACTGTAGTGCGCAGTCGCCGGACCTCTCTGACCTTTCCCGGCGCCTACGCACTGCAGTACTCTGCTCTGCCCTCACCAGGGCAGAGCAGTGCGCCTGCGCAGGAGCCGCAACGGGACGGAAAGAAGAGGCCAGCTTCGCTACAAGATGGGAGGTGCCAAACCGGACCGCGACTCCTCCCGGACCGGACAGCGGAACGCCCCTGGGTGAGTATTTTATAACTCGTTTTTCTTCACTTTCAGGTAACATCGGGGGCTTATCTACAGCATTCCAGAATGCTGTAGATAAGCCCCTGATGGCAGTGGCCCTATCTCATAGGGCAAAAATGGGGTGACAGATTCCCTTTAACCAGTATAATAGAGCAAACCTGACAGTGTCTGTAGATTACTGAGTACAATCTTGCTGACAGGTTCACTGCAAGCTTTTTTAATTTAAATGACTATCCTTGAGTTTGACATTTAATATAAAGGATATCAAGGATGAATATCATTATTCGTCTTTGATATTGTGTAAATCAGGGTTCCCCAACTCCAGTCCTCAAGGCCCACCAACAGATCATGTTTTCAGGATTTCCTTTGTATTGCACAGGTGATGCAATTATCACCTGAGCAATACTAAGGAAATCCTTAAAACATGATCTGTTGGTGGGTCTTGAGGACTGGAGTTGGGGAACCCTGGTGTAAATGGTCTGCAAACTGAGTAATTGTCACGCTGTCTAATGATATGTATACAATGTCAGTAAACTATTAATACAGGAACAACACTCTATACAACAACTAGTATAGCAACATCAGCATGTAAGTATAGAATAGATTTACCTGACACGATATCTGCTGAACTCAGGGTTAATCTTGAGGACTTGATGAGCTGAAACAGGAAAGAGGTGGACCGGGATCTAACCTGACCCTAAACTGGGGTCCTAACTAATCCCTCACCTTGGAGGTACTGATAATGGTTCAGAGGTCCAAGTCTCCAACCTAACCCTGTCTCCTATCAGACCCTGAACCCTGTAATCAGTCCTAAGAAGGATCCTGACTACCACCAAAGGGATATGGGCTGATCTCAGCTAAATACACAGATTAGACATATAAGACAGACAGGATAACACTCGCTTGCATACACACTCAAACACCAAAGGAACATAAATGGTCTGGGAAATAAACTTTAACCAAGTTGAGCTTAGAACAACTAAGGAGCTCACAACTAAAGTCTATACAGATTCATTCCTATCTGTGGTCTGCATGAAGGTTTCACTGGCAACTCCCCAAGCAGACAACCAGGAATTTAAAGGAAACCAATCAACAAATAATCAATTGCAGCCGGGAGAAACTGCACCCAGTCCCAGCACCGAGCACAGACAGAATTAACTCCCTAGCTGCCAAACACAAAGAAACAGCAGCTCAGCTGTGAGAAGTCAAAATGTGCAACCGCGACGATCTTCGTGGCAATGCACACATGACAGTAATTCCTATATCTAACTTTTTTAATTGCACTGCCTATTAAGCAAAATCCCTAAAGAACAGCCTTTTTTATTCTGGATGGTATTTTTTGGTGAAAAAATGTGACAATCCTACTGAAAGTGTTAGGCCGGGATCACACATGCGAGAAACTCGCATGAACACCCGGAACTGCCACCGGCACTCGAACAGAGCATGCGGTTGCATAGAAATACATGCAGCCGCACGCTCCTGTCCAAGTGTCGGCAGCAGCGCCGGGTGTTCATGTGAGAGACTCGCACGAGAATCGTGCGAAATTCTCGCATGTGTAATCCCGACCTTAGGCAGAGCTTATTAATTGGCCATTTGAAGGAATGCGATAAAGGTCCTATTACCTTACTTAATTTGCTGGATGGAGGAGGGGTGCCATTGGCATAATCTGCTTTCAATTTTCAGATTTCACACTTCATGTGAAAGGTAAAAACCATGACAAATCACTAACATGATCTAGACTCTTGATTATCATTAACTAAACAAGGTCATGGAAAAGACTATTAGTATTCTCGATGTCTAAATTGTTTGAGCACATCAAGGAACCCAATGGCTCTGCATGAAGCCTTTAATTTAATGCAGATACAGGAGGGATCTGAGTGGAAAGGCACCTTCAATAGACGTAATGGCCAGTATGAATATTTGAGGATGCTATTTTGTAATAATCATACTGTATTCCATTGTTACATTTATTATAAAGAATAAAAATGCCTTCTAAAAAACAAGTTTAAAGGTGGACTCCGATAAAGATTCCAATCAAGATAATTCGGACAATTTTCATAAGTATTGTCATCCATACTCCATCTGTGTGACTGAAGGTGGGTACGGGGCCAGTTTGCTGTGAGCAGGAACTGAGTTCTGGTTGCCCTGAACCCCTCTTTCAAACAGGAGTCTATTAGGTGTAGGGTGTTGTGCTGAGGAGTTGGTGCTTTACTCACTGTTACTTCAGGAGTACTTTCTACTTCCCAGTCCATGGGATCTGGTCCATTTTAATGTTGTTTCCTTTTTTCCTGGCTTGTCAGTCTTCGTCTTATTTCTGCCCAACTTCTCCCTATCCCAACTGTCCTAGCCAGCCCTACAGACCCTTCTCCTGGCATAACAGCTTCCCTAAGGATCACCATTCGTTCCTTTCTCTGTGACGACATCTTCCTCACAGGGGGACTGGGGTATGGCTCTCAACACCCCTTCCGGACCTCAAGCCCAAGACTATCTCAGCGTTCAGACGAAACTTAGAATGTGTACACATGCTGTGGGGACACCTGGTCTGACAGAACCCGTTAAGCTCTGCTGTATCTGCCTCTTCTTGCACCTGCTAACACTATCTTTTCCAGCTTTACTCTCTACTCCTCTCCTTCACGGACTAGATTCCACTCTCAGTACTCTCTAACCCGGAAAACTTACGTAACCCCTCTCAATATATGAGCTAATCATCTATATTAACTACCTAACACCCTGTGTAGTGCCAACTATATTCTTATACCTAGTTTGGTTCCCCTAGTGGACACACTTCCCGCATTTCCCAGGGACGGCCTTCAGGCAAAGCCTAAAGGAGAACTGAAACACAAAACCGTCCAAAGGAATTCAATAAAACATTTTATCACACCTTAAAACAGCCAACATCATTATGAAACAATGAAATAAGGAGTGGGAAGCTTTATTCCATAAAATATCATTATGAAATCCCTTGTTGCCATGGTGTTCTCATCGACCTTTCCACCCTCTACATGTCCCCACATGAAAACATTCTAGTTTCCAACCATTTTTATCACACAAGAATAAAAAGCAAAAAACACTGCAAATAACAAAGTTCAAACCCTTCTGTGCTTCTCCAGTGAATGACATCCATGTCTCCTTAGAACTGTCGATCACCTGACTAAGCGACCCGACATGAGTGTCCCAGTCCATTTAGTGAGGACACAGGCCTCTCCAGTAGCATCTGACTACATGAGAAAAATATACTCTGGAATGTTCACCTTTTTGTAGGGCTGAGCCCCGTACAACTTGTTGAACAGCTGGCATAGAACTTGGCCAACACTGGAAATGGCTCATGGGAGAATCAAACAGCTGGCCTCACTTATTCTCCTTTAATGAAGCCAACTAGGTGTTGCAGGATTGAGGACGATCCCACATCCAGGGATGGTTGAGGTACTTCTCCTTACCATGATCCACAATAAAACATTTTATCACACCTTAAAACAGCCAACATCATTGTGAGGATTTGATGTTGTGGGTTATTAAAATTGTCTAGGAAGGTTAACGATGCAACTATATTTATTCCATACATCCATGGTTGTACAGCAAATCCACGTAGATGGCCAACATACAATGTCCTCAGTCCACAAGTTCCCAATCTGAGATCGGTAGATCCACTGGCCCCGTACCAGGACCCTGTCTCCCAACTTTTGGTTGGCCCACAGCTTTTGGTATCTCCAGCCGGTATAGTGTGCAGTAACAGCCTATGTTCCTCCAGATGATGTATACCACGACCGTAGCTCATAGATATCCCTCCAGCCAACAATCAATCTCCAAAACTCCACGGGTCATCCATCCCAGCTTAGATCCTGTCCCTGTGAAGTCACTCCAACAACTGCCATGTGTTTTCCCCCTAAACATTTTTCTTTAGCTCACAGAACAAAGCATATTCCATCACCTGGGACTGTATGTGAGACCCCCTGTGGTGATGGCTCCCTGGGTCTACTATCTCCATCCACACAATGGGCCTAGGCTGATAGAATAATGGATTGATTGGATGATTGCTTTACAATTACCTTTAGCAATCTACTGTCTGGCATTAGGTTTACATAGGATCTAGCCTGCTCGTCTTCCTCTGCTTAGGGCCCCGTCTCACATAGCGACACACTAGCGATCCCGACAATGATCAGGATTACTGGTGTGTCGCTACATGATCGATGCTGAGCTGCCAAACAGGCAGCTCAGGCAGCGATCAGGACAGTGACACAGCGGGTAACGTCGCCTAGTTACCCACAGTGTACGTTGGATACCAGTGCACTGATGCAGGAAGCTGGTAACCAAGGTACAAGTCGGGTTTCCAGGAGCTGCACGGTGCCTGGAAACCCGACGTGTACCTTGGTTACCAGCTCCCCTGCAGCAGCGCGCTGGTATCCAACATACACGTCGGGTTTCCAGGCACAGCCCCGTGCCTGGAAACCAGATGTGTACCTTGGTTACCAGTAGATCGCTGGTCTCCTGCCTGTCACATGCAGCGATGCGTGCTGGCCAGCGATCAAAAAAAGTCCTGGCATTTCTGACACGACCAGCGATTCACAGCAGGGGCCTGATCGCTGGTACGTGTCAGACATAGCGAGATCGCTGCTGAGATCGCTGTTTAGCAGCGATCTCGCTAGCGATCTCGCTATGTGAGATGGGGCCCTTACTGTCACTGAATGGAAACACTGATTCCTGAGGATGAACCGACGAGCAAGCAAATCACTAATAAAACACAGCAAGAAAATATCTAATAAAACACAACAATATCGACGCAACCGGTGCTCCATGCTGGAAAAAATCTCTATCTCGTAGAGCTGTGGACTCCGCTCTACGTCCATTTATCCTATATTCTTTGGTAAGTGGCCATATCCTCACAATCATTATTAACCCCCTTGTTGCTATAGCGTCTTCATTGACCCTTCCACTCCCCTACATGACATTCGTATTGCTAAATCAAAAACTTAAAATGTGCATGACCAAATACAGTTTCCTGTGGTGAACGTCTTGGAGACGACTTCGGAGCTGAGGCTCCCTCTGGTGGTTGCTGAGGGTATTGAACCTATGTTGAACAGCAAGAGTTCTTCACCTGCAATGGATGAATGGTTATCAGGGGGGATGGACTGGCCTAATATAAGTGAGCTGGCCTCCCATGATCCTCGCCGGTGATCAATTGTTACTTCCTGGTCTAGGTTGGAATTCAGCTTGCTTTTCTTCTGTCTCCTGCTATCATTCAGATAAGTTACTTTTTTTTTTTTTCTGTGGTTTGATTTCCCTTGATTTTGCAGCCTTGCTTTTGAGTTCAGCCGGGTCCCCTTTTGGGGGCTTGCGCTGGTCTCTGTTCTCTTTTTGTATTTGCACTTGTGCTCAGTACCTGTGATATTTTACTGCTGGGTAGCTGCGTATTCACACCGGAGATCTGATATAGGTGGTCGAGACCATGTGGTCTCAGCATTTTTGGAATCAGAAAGTTGTCAGAAATTTTTTTTTTGGTTTGTTTCATTTTTCCCTCTTTTTCTCTGGGGGCTGAGGAGGAATTTTTTCTCCAATGGAAGTCAAGCATGTGTCCGATCATGTGGAGCAGCTTGCTGCTGAAGTTCGGAGTATTGCTACCTATCTCGCTAGGTTGCCGGTTGTGGAACCTAGGATCCCCATGCCAGATTTATTTTTGGGGGATCGGTCTAAATTTTTGAATTTTAAAAATAACTGTAAGTTGTTTTTTGCCTTAAAGCCTAAGTCCTCAGGGAACGCGGCACAGCAGGTTCAAATTGTCATCTCCCTGTTGTGCGGCAACCCTCAGGATTGGGCCTTTTCCCTGACACCTGGGGATCCTGTTTTGAATGATGTTGATGTGATTTTTCAGGCTCTGGGGTTATTGTAAGATAAACCTAATGTTAGTGATTAAGCTGAAAAAACCTTATTGGCATTAAATCAGGGTCATGAAGCTGCTGAGCTGTACTGTCAGAAATTCCGAAAGTCCTTACTAAATGGAATGATGATGCTCTGGCAGCTCTTTTTCGGAAGGGTCTGGCAGAGACTGTAAAGGATGTTATGGTGGGATTCCCTGTCCCCTCTGGTCTCAATGACTCTATGTCATTAGCTATTTAAATTGACAGACATTTGCGTGAGCGCAGAGATATGCGTGAGATTGTGTTGCCTTGCGAGCCAGCCCCTGAGCCCATGCAGTGTGATGGAGTGACTTCTGGGGCACAGTGTCATTAGTTTCGAAAGCGTAATAGGTTGTGTTTCTACTGTGGTGTGACGCTTCTCATGCTATTTCCATCTACCCCAAGTGGGGAAGATGTTTTGCGCGCTCAGTTGTTTTGGGTAGTGTTCAGACTAAATTTTGGTTGACTGTTACCTTGATTTACTCCATGTCCACATTTTCGGCTCAGGCTTTTGTTGATTCAGGAGCAGCTATAAACCTGATGGATTTTGATTTTGCCAAACGCTGTGGTTTTCCCATGATACCCCTGCGGAAGTCTATTCCTTTACTGGGCATTGATTCTACCCCTTTGGCGGAGAATAAACCCCAGTTTTCTACCCAGGTGATAATGCGGGTTGACCCGGACCACCAAGAGAATTGCAAATTTTTGGTGTTACATAATTTACATGACATTATTGTACTGGGTTTTTCTTGGTTAGACTCATAATCCTGTTTTGGATTGGAAATCTGTGTCTGTGACCAGTTGGGGTTGCCAATGTGTTTGTACTGACACTCCTGTTTTTTTCTGCCTCTCCCCAGTCTCAAGATGTCCCTGACTATTTGACTGATTTTTCTGATGTGTTTAGTGAGAATAAGTCTGCATCCTTACCTCCTCACAGGAGTTATGATTGCGCTCTTGAGTTAGTACCTGGTTGTAAATTTCCTAAGGGTCTGCTCTTTAATTTATCTGTATTTGAGCATGATGCTATGCGATATTATATCAAGGAGTCTTTAGAAAAGGGTCATATCAGACCATCCTCTTCACCCTTGGGCGCCGGCTTTTTCTTTGTGGCCAAAAAGGATGGTTCACTGAAGCCGTGTATTGACTATCGTCTCCTGAATAAGATCACTGTTAAATACCTTACCCTTGATTTCTGACCTATTTTCCAGAGTAAAAAAAGTACTAGTTGGTTTACCAAGCTTGACCTCAGGGGGGCGTATAATCTTATTCGCATCAAGCTCGGTGATGAATGGAAGACGGCGTTTAATACTCCAGAGGGGCATTTTGAGTACCTAGTGATGCCTTTTGGGCTCACTAATGCCCCTTCCGTATTCCAATCCTTTATGAATGATATTTTCAGGGATTTCGTAGATAAATTTCTGATCGTTTATTTGGACGATATCTTGTTTTTTTCCAATGACTGGGATTCTCATGTGGAACATGTTCGGATGGTATTCCGGATTTTGAGAGAAAATGCACTGTATGTGAAGGGATCAAAATGTCTTTTTGGCGTACAGAAGGTTTCATTTCTGGGATTCATTTTGTCTCCGTCTGTTATTGAAATGGACCCGGTCAAAGTTCAGGCCATTTGTGATTGGGTTCAACCCACTACATTGAAGGCTCTTCAGAGATTTTTGGGTTTTGCTAATTTTTATCGTAAATTTATAGGTAATTTCTCTGGTATTGTGAAACCACTGACTGATTTGACCAAAAAGGGTTCTGATGTAGTGAATTGGTCTCCTGAGGCAGTTTCTGCATTTCAGGAGGTTAAGCAGAGATTCACTTCTGCTCCTGTTCTACGGCAACCTGATGTTTCTCTACCATTTCAGGTGAAGGATGATGCTTCTGAGATTGGTGCACGTGCCGTTTTGTCCCAAAGGGATCCAGAGACCTCTAAGAGTAACCCTTGTGCCTTCTTCTATCGAAAATTTTCCCCAGTTGAATGTAATTATGATGTGGGAAATCGGGAGTTATTGGCTATGAAGTGGGCTTTTGAAGAGTGGAGACATTGGCTGGAAGGAGCCAAACATCAGGTGGTGGTCCTCACTGACCATAAGAACCTGGTTTATCTCGAATCAGCCAAGTGACTTAATCCTAGACAGGCTAGGTGGGCCTTGTTTTTCACACGTTTTAATTTTGTGGTCTCTTTTCTCCCGGACACTAAGAATGTTAAGGCTGATGCCCTCTCGAGGAGTTTCTTTGCGGATTCTCCTGAGGTAACTGAGCCTACTGTTATGTTTTGGTAGCTGAGGAGAGCAGGCAAAAACGGCAATACACCAGAGAGGTTGGAATCTATTGGATTGCAGTACCCTGACTAACCACCACAACTAAAGGCAGCCATGGAGCGTTCCTACGTTGGTCCTAGACGCCTCGTCACAGCCTGAGAGATTAAGTACACCTAAAGATAGAAAGAGGAAAGCTATCTGCCCCGGAGCAGATCCCCAAAGAACATAGGAAGCCCCCAAACATGTAATGGCGGTTAGACAAGAGGAAATACAGACACAGACAGAAAATAGTATGAGCAAACGCTGGGGCCCAATCTGCCTAGACAGAAAAGGATAGGAAGGATACTCACTGCAATCCAAAAAAACCCTAAAAAATGCCAAAGCTACTGATTGCAAAAACACCTGAGATCACACGACCTCTACCACCTAATTCAGTTCTCTGGTGCAACAAAACCAAGCCGCAGCCACTGAAAACACCGGAAAAGGCAAATGAACAAATAACAATGGCTCCAGCGGAACTGAGAGGAGCCCAAGCCCCCCCGGGGGGGAACCTGGCTAACCTCACAGAAATGCAGAGAAATATGCAAATGGTAAGCATAAAAACAAAAACAGAAAATATCTTATCTGAAAGCAGGAGAAGAGACAAGACTCAGCAAGCTTCCAAGTGAACCAGGAACACAGTTGAGACAAAAACAATTGATCACCGGCAACCATAATGGGAGGGAACCTCCCTTATATCAGACCAGTCTGTAACTCCTGATTGCCAATCCTCATTGAATGGTTCAGTACTGTTTGTAACCACCAGAGGGAGCTTCTGCTCAGAATTCATTTCTAACACATTCACAACAGTACCTCCCCCTTGAGGAGGGGTCACCGAACCCTCATTTGGGCAACCAGGTCGGTCAGGATGAGCTCGGTGATAGGCACGGATCAGTCTCCTAGCATGGATGTCCGAAGCAAACACCCAAGAATTGTCCTCCTGACCATAACCCCTCCACTTAACCAAATACTGGAATTTCCATCTAGAAAAACGAGAATCCAATATTTTCTCAACCACATACTCCAAATTGCCCTCAACCAAAACAGGGTCGGGAGGCGCAGCCATAGGAACCACTGGCTCAACAAACCTCTTCAATAAGGACTTGTGGAACACGTTATGGATCTTAAATGCCCCTGGAAGAAGTAAACAAAAGGAAACAGGATTAAGAATCTCCATGATCTTATAAGGTCCAATGAACCTAGGCTTAAACTTAGGAGATGCAACTCTCATAGGGATATTTCTTGAGGACAACCAGACCAAGTCCCCCACTTTAAACCGAGGACCATCAGTCCTATGCCGGTTGGCAAACCGCTGGGCCTTCTCCTGAGAGAGGGACAACCTCTCCACTACCTGGTCCCAAATCTGCTGCATACGCTCCACAACAGAGTCAACACCCAGACAGACAGAAGCCTCCGTCTGTCCCGAAGAAAATCGAGGGTGAAACCCAAAATTGCAGAAAAATGGAGACATCAAAGTGGCAGAGCTTGCCCTATTATTAAGAGCAAACTCAGCCAAAGGCAAAAAAGAGACTCCGTCATCTTGATCAGCAGACACAAAGCATCTCAGATAAGTCTCCAATGTCTGGTTTGTTCTCTCAGTTTGTCCATTGGTCTGAGGATGAAAAGCAGACGAGAAAGACAATTGTACACTAAGTTTAGAACATAAAGTCCTCCAAAATCTGGAAACAAACTGGACTCCTCTGTCAGACACATTGTTCTCAGGAATGCCGTGTAACCGAACCACGTGCTGAAGGAACAAAGGCACCAATTTGGAGGAGGAAGGCAACTTAGGTAATGGCACAAGATGTATCATCTTGGAAAACCTATCACAAATCACCCAGATAACGGTCATTCTCTGAGAAACAGGGAGGTCGGAAATAAAATCCACAGAGATATGGGTCCATGGTCTCTTGGGCACAGGCAATGGCATCAACAAACCACTAGAGTGAGAGCAAGGCTTGGAGCGAGAGCAAGTCCCACAGGACTGCACAAACTCCCTGACGTCACGAGACAAAGTAGGCCACCAAAAGGACCGACTCACCAAGTCTCTGGTACCAAAAATTCCGGGATGACCGGCCAACGCGGAACAATGAATCTCAGACATCACACTCTTTTTCCACCGGTCTGGGACAAACAATTTCCCAATAGGGCAGCGCTCTGGTTTATCCTCCTGACACCCTTCCAGAGCCAGTCTCAAATTGGGCGAGATGGCGGAAAGAACTACACCCTCTTTCAAATTAACAGCAGGATCAGATAACTCAGGAGAGTCCGCAAGGAAACTCCTCGAGAGGGCATCCGCCTTAACATTCTTAGTGCCAGGAAGAAAGGAAACCACAAAATTAAAACGTGTGAAAAACAAGGCCCACCTGGCCTGTCTAGGATTAAGTCGCTTGGCTGATTCCAGATAAACCAGATTCTTATGGTCCGTTAGGACCACCACCTGATGTTTGGCTCCCTCCAGCCAATGTCTCCACTCTTCAAAAGCCTACTTCATGGCCAATAACTCCCGATTACCCACGTCATAATTACGTTCAGTTGGAGAAAATTTTCGAGAGAAAAACGCACAAGGGTTACTTTTAGAGGTCTCAGGATCTCTTTGGGACAAAACGGGACCTGCCCCAATTTCAGAGGCATCAACCTCCACCTGAAATGGCAGAGAAACATTAGGCTGCCGTAGAACAGGAGCAGAAGTGAATCTCTGCTTAAGTTCCTGAAACGCAGAGACTGCCTCAGGAGGCCAATTCACCACATCAGAACCCTTTTTGGTCAAATCAGTCAATGGTTTAACAATTACAGAAAAATTACCAATAAATTTACGATAAAAATTGGCAAAACCCAAGAATCTCTGAAGAGCCTTTAATGAAGTAGGTTGGACCCAATCACAGATGGCCTGAACCTTGACCGGGTCCATTTCAATAACAGATGGAGACAAAATGAATCCCAGAAATGAGATCCTCTGTACGCCAAAAAGACACTTTGGTCCCTTCCCATACAGAGCATTCTCTCTCAAAATCTGGAACACAGTCCGAACATGTTTCACATGAGAGTCCCAGTCATTGGAAAAAATCAAGATATCATCCAAATAAACAATCAGAAATTTATCCACAAAATCCCTGAAAATGTCATTCATGAAGGACTGGAAGACGGAAGTAGCATTAGTGAGCCCAAAGGGCATCACTAGGTACTCAAAATGCCCCACTGGGGTATTAAACGCCGTCTTCCATTCATCCCCGTGCTTAATGCGAATAAGGTTATACGCCCCCCTGAGGTCAAGCTTGGTAAACTAAGTAGCACTTTTCACCCTAGAAAACAGGTCAGAAATCAAGGGTAACGGATATTGATATTTCACAGTGATCTTGTTCAAGAGACGATAATCAATACACGGCCTTAATGAACCATCCTTTTTGGCCACAAAGAAAAAACCGGCACCCAAGGGTGAAGAGGATGGTCTGATATGACCCTTCTCCAATGACTCCTTGATATAAGACCGCATAGTGTCATGTTCAGGTACAGACAAGTTAAAAAGGTGACCTTTAGGAAATTTACTACCAGGCACTAACTCAATAGCGCAGTCATAGCTCCTATGGGGGGGGCAAGGACGCAGATTTACTTTCGCTAAACACATCAGAAAAATCAGTCAAAAAGTCAGGAACATCCTGAGACTGGGGAGAGGCAGAAAAAACAGGAGTGTTGGCATTAACACATTGGCAGCCCCAACTGGTTACAGACACAGATTTCCAATCCAAAACAGGATTATGAGACTGTAACCAAGGGAAACCTAGTACAATAATGTCATGCAGATTATACAGTACCAAAAATTTGCAACTCTCCTGATGATCAGGTTCAACCCTCATTATCACCTGAGTAGAAAACTGGGGTTTATTCTCAGCCAAAGGGGTAGAATCAATCCCCAGTAGGGGAATAGACTTCCGTAGGGGTATCAAGGGAAACCCACAACGTTTGGCAAAATCAAAATCCATCAGGTTAATAGCTGCTCCCGAATCAACAAAAGCCTGAGCAGAAAATGTGGACAGGGAGCAAATCAGGGTAACAGTCAACAGAAATTTAGTCTGAACACTACCCAAGACAACTGAGCGTGCAAAACGTCTTCCCCGCTTAGGGCAGACAAAAATAGCATGAGAGGCGTCACCACAATAGAAACATAACCCATTGCGTTTTCGAAACTCATGACGCTGTGCCCCAGAAGCCACTCTATCACACTGCATGGGTTCAGAAGCTGGCTCACAAGGCAAAACTATTCCACGTATACCTCTACGCTCACGCAAACGTCTGTCAATTTGAATCGCTAATGGCATAGAATCATTGAGACCAGAGGGAGCAGGGAAACCCACCATAACATCTTTTACATTTTCTGACAGCCCCTTCCGAAAAAGGGCTGCCAAAGCATCATCATTCCATTTGGTTAGGACTGCCCATTTTCAGAATTTCTGACAGTACAACTCAGCGTCCTCAAGCCCCTGATTTAATGCCAACAAGGTTCTTTCAGCTTGATCAGTGACATTAGGCTCATCGTACAATAACCCCAGAGCCAGAAAAAATGCATCAACCTCACTCAAAACAGGGTCCCCAGGTGTTAGGGAAAAAGCCCAATCCTGAGGATTGTCGCGCAGGAGATGACAATTTGAACCTGCTGTGCTGCGTTCCCTGAGGACTTAGGTTTTAAGGCAAAAAACAACTTACAGTAATTTTTGAAATTCAGAAATTTGGCCCGATCTCCCAAAAACAAATTTGGCATGGGAATCCTAGGTTCCACAACAGGCAACCCAGCAAGATAGACAGCAATACTCTGAACCTCAGTGGCAAGCTGATCCACACGGCCAGAAAGCTGTGCAAGCTCCATTGAGAGAAAAAAAAAATCCTCCTCAGCACCGAGAAAAAGAGGGAGAAAATGCAAGAAACATAAAAAAAAAATATATATATATCTGACAACTCTGACAACTTTTTTCTTTCCACACTATTTTTCCCTTCTGTGAGTACCATACAATTTTCAGTTTGGCCGGTGATACTGTTGTTTTGGTAGCTGAGGAGAGCAGGCAAAAACGGCAATACACCAGAGAGGTTGGAATCTATTGGATTGCAGTACCCTGACTAACCACAACTAAAGGCAGCCGTGGAGCGTTCCTACGTTGGTCCTAGACGCCTCGTCACAGCCTGAGAGATTAACTACACCTAAAGATAGAAAGAGGAAAGCTATCTGCCCCGGAGCAGATCCCCAAAGAACATAGGAAACCCCCAAACATGTAATGGCGGTTAGACAAGAGGAAATACAGACACAGACAGAAAATAGTATGAGCAAACGCTGGGGCCCAATCTGCCTAGACAGAAAAGGATAGGAAGGATACTCACTGCAATCCAAAAAAAACCTAAAAAATGCCAAAGCTACTGATTGCAAAAACACCTGAGATCACACGACCTCTACCACCTAAATCAGTTCTCTGGTGCAGCAAAACCAAGCCGCAGCCACTGAAAAAAACGGTAAAGGCAAATGAACAAATAACAATGGCTCCAGCGGAACTGAGAGGAGCCCAAGCCCCCGGGGGGGGGAACCTGGCTAACCTCACAGAAATGCAGAGAAATATGCAAATGGTAAGCACAAAAACAAAAACAGAAAATATCTTATCTGAAAGCAGGAGAAGAGGCAAGACTCAGCAAGTTTCCAAGTGAACCAGGAACACAGTTGAGACAAAAACAATTGATCACCGGCAACCATGATGGGAGGGAACCTCCCTTATATCAGACCAGTCTGTAACTCCTGATTGCCAATCCTCATTGAATGGTTCAGTACTGTTTGTAACCACCATAGGGAGCCTCTGCTCAGAAACCATCTCTAGCACATTCATAACAGCCTACTGTTATTCTGAAGGAGGGTGTGGTTCTTTCTGCTATCTCGCCCAATTTGAGACTGGCTCTGGAAGAATTTCAGGAGGATAAACCTGTTGTTTGTCCCAGACCAGTGGAGGAAGAATGTGATGTCTGAAGTTCATTGCTCTGCGTTGGCTGGTCATCCCGGTATTTTTGGTACCAGAGATCTGAGTCAGTCCTTTTGGTGGCCTACTTTGTCTCGTGACGTCGGGGACTTTGTGCAGTCCTGTGGGACTTGTTCTCAGTCCAAACTTGCTCTCGCTCTAGTGGTTTGTTAATGCCATTGCCCGTGCCCAAGAGGCCATGGAACCATATCTCTATGGATTTTATTTCCGACCTCCCTGTCTCTCAGAGAATGACCGTTATTTGGGTGATCTGCGATAGGTTTTCCAAGATGATACATCTTGTGCCACTACCTAAGTTGCCATCCTCCTCCTGGTTGGTGCCTTTATTTTTTCAGCAGGTAGTTCGGTTGCACGGCATTCCAGAGAACATTGTGTCTGACAGAGGAGTCCAGTTTGTTTCCAGATTTTGGAGGACATTTTGTTCTAAACTTGGAGTTCAATTGTCTTTCTCCTCTGCATTTCACCCTCAGACCAATGGGCAAACTGAGAGAACAAACCAGACCTTGGAGACTTATTTGAGATGTTTTGTGTCTGCTGATCAAGATGATTGGGTCTCTTTTTTGCCTTTGGCTGAGTTTGCTCTTAACAATAGGGCTAGCTCTGCCACCTTGATGTCTCCTTTTTTCTGCAATTCCGGGTTTCATCCTCGGTTTTCTTCGGGGCAGGTGGAGGCTTCTGTCTGTCCGGGTGTTGACTATATTGTGGAGCGAATGCAGCAGATTTGGGACCAAGTAGTGGATAAATTGTCTCTCTCTCAGGAGAAGGCCCAGCGGTTTGCCAACCGGCATAGGACTGATGGTCCTCGGTTTAAAGTGGGGGACTTGGTTTGATTGTCCTCAAAAAATATCCCGATGAAGGTTTCGTCTCCAAAATTTAAGCCGAGGTTCATTGGACCTTGTAAGATCATGGAAATTCTTAATCCCGTTTGCTTCTTCCAGGGACATTTAAGATTCACAACGTATTCCACAAATCTTTATTGAAGAGGTTTGTTGAGCAAGTGGTTCCTATGGCTGCGCCTCCTGACCCTGTTTTGGTTGAGGGCAATTTGGAGTATGAGGTTGAGAAGATATTGGATTCTCGTTTTGCTAGGCGGAGACTCCAGTAATAGGTTAAGTGGAGAGGTTATGGTCAGGACAATTCTTGGGTGTTTGCTTCGGACATTCATGCTAAGAGACTGGTCCGTGCCTATCACCGAGCTCATCCTGATCGGCTTGGTGGCGCATGTGAGGGTTCAGTGACCCCTCCTCAAGGGGGGGGTACTGTTGTGAATGTGTTGGAGACGACTTCAGAGCTGAGGCTCCC
>JARQOD010000005.1:299834382-299875199 GCA_033576555.1 Oophaga sylvatica
GGGAGCCACGTCCCAACAAATGGGAAAAAGCGGTGTGTCACTCCGTTGCGCTGCAGACACCGGGAGCTCAGATGGGATGCAGAACGTGGTGGAAGAGAAGAATCCGGCGGGTTCTGAGTATACAGATGCAGCTATCAAGGAGAACTTGAAAGCTGGAATAAATGGAGATATTGGATACCATAGTGATGTGACTGAAGAGGTAGAATGTAAGCTGACGGTACGGCTTCTGAGCATGTTCTACCAGAAGAGCCTGAAGAAGGGGCCGAGGAGTAAAGGACGTCCAACAGCTACAGGAGAAGATGCGTCTCCATGAGGTCTCCACCAAAGAAATGAAGACTGAGAATTTTTTGCGTTACGCGAGCAGCTGCAGCAGTGTGAACTGGATGTGGCATCTTTTCGCCGGGAACGTGAGCGGTTCCAGCAGTTGCTCCAGAGAGCACGAAATGAAGGGGAAAGTGTATATAGTACTTTGCAGGATCAAGGAAGAGTGGTTGCACAGGTACCAGATGAATTGATTACTTCTCAGAAAAAACTCCAAACTGTGATGAAGGAGTGTGATGAAAGCTATGAGCATCTTCGTGAGAAAGTAGATGTGCTAAAGAAGGTTCAAGGGGAAACTAGAGAAAAGTGAAAAAACCCCCTATACCTCCTGTGATAGTTGGTGACACATGGTCAGTGCACCAAGGACAGGAGGTACGTGAGTTTCTGAGGAAGAGTCAGCAGAAGTGTTCTGATGTGCCGGGTCGTACTTTCTGGCCAGGCACTATATCGAAACTGAGCCGGCCCTAAGGTCAAGATGAAAACCGTGCAGGATACCCGAGGCCCGCAGAGAGCATAGGCCTGGGAGGGTACAGGGTAGTGCGGTTTGCTTCGATGAAGAGAAAGCTGATGTTGGCTATGGCTCAGGTGAAGTACAGATGACAGTAGTGAAGATGAAGCTGATGAAAGGCCATGACTGGTCCAGAGTTCACTGTCTCTTTTGGATTGTTGACCAGCCCTCCGGTCTGGATGACCAGCCCTCCGGTCTGGAGAAGAGGGGGGGGATATGTGCACACATGAAATTTGTAGCTCATGTTCTTCATCTGTGGCCCTTCTGTTAAGGGCAAAGCTTTGGCCTAAAGTTATGCTAGTTGTTCTTACACATACCTAACACACGTTGTTTCTATGCATGTACCCTTCTACTATGATCATGGTAGTTTGCCACCCTGAATTTACCATACAACTTTTTTGATGTTGGTGTGTAGACATAAAAACCACAAACAAATATAATGTGGATGTTGATACCTACAGATTTCTGAAGTATTTTACATGTCCATATAAATAATGTTATTCATTTTTTATGTAACTTTGCAGTGACGATGTGACAAGGCGGTGGCGCAGCTGTCGGGATTGCTACCAAAGGGAGAGGCAGCTGGGGTGCGTAGTGGGGGCCTCAGGAAGCACCAAGAGGAAATACCTCTATTTTGATCGCCTCAATTTTCTGGCGCCGGTGATGGATCTGCGAGTGTAAGTGCATGTCTGTAGAAAGGCTATTACTGCTTTTGATATCAAATATTAATTTTATTCTTTGTTTTCCTTTATAGCACGGAGTCTAACCTTACCGAGAGGGAGACTGGTTCTGACTCGGAGGTAGTGTAGACCCAGTGGGTGATGTTGCTGAGGAGGCTGGGCCTTCCTATGCAGCTTCAGAAATAAGTGAAAATAGAGAAAACTTGACACTCAACTTTAGAGAATAGGTTCCTGTTTATTGCAGTCACAGTACAGATGAGTACGTCTATGAAACGTTTCGGTCCAAGTGGACTTCGTCAATCTGACAGCAATAGATTATACAACAAAAATTAAAATAAAAGAGTGGCATACACCAAAATCAAACAAAACCAAAGTTACAACTATATACAAAATTATACAGAGTTATATAGCAATATATATAAGTGTTCAAAATCTGCTACTAGGTGGATAACACAGAGCAGAATCTTCATAGTGAGACATCCATATTAGGTGATCAAGTGTGACAATAGAATTATTTATCATTGGAAAAATTCCAAATACCTACCCGACTGCTTGTGAGGAGGCAATAGTATGAAAAAAGAGGCAGATTGCTAGAAAATAACCATGTTGTATGTTAGCCTTATAATATCGATAAAAGAAATGTAATTAGATGAATAATGGTATATGGTACAACCAGGTACCTTCAGAGGTGAGTGTCCCTCTATATTCTTATAAGTTGTGCTCCTAAGAAGTAGTCCCTTGATAGGACCTATGGTATAGAATTTGTGATGAAAAATATATAAAGAGATTGATAATCTAACCTAGTACAAGGGAATATAGAAGAAAGGAGTAAGGGGACTCACTTTATTATTATTGAATCCAGATATGGAAAAAGGGGGCCAAAAAGGCTCCAAACGTAACCTAAAACGGCAAAGAAATACCCACATTGTACTTTCTATATTAATGTGTACAGGAATTACATAATTCTACATATAATATCAGAATACCGTGGAGCATTTGGCCGTGTCAATCCCCCGTATGATGGCTTGTTTATTAGTTGCTATACTAGTGTGAGTGGACTTTTTATTAATATTATATTATCAGGCTAATAGCACCTAATGAGATTAGGGCTTACCCAGTGGTGCTTTATATAGGAGTTGACCATATATATGTGTTCCAAGTGTGTTGGAAATGCAGTATATGGCGGTATTTTAGCCCATGTGGTATCTGGGCCGCTCTCCATAATCCTGGTATGCCAGTTGGTGTCAGGGCTACTCTCCATAATCCCAGTGAGCTAGTATATAAACACCCAATGGTGGCAGTGTGCCTGTCAGACTAATAGAGTGCTAGTGAGGGTGAAGCCCACATGGTAAAGCAATACATTGGTGACAGTGGGATCAGGCTTACTTGTTAGGATGGTGAAGGAGCGCTGGTCTCTCTGCTCTGGCGCGGTATCCACCGCTTGTCAGGAGCAGTGGCTGTGTATTCCCCTTCCTTAAATGGAGGAAGGGGGCGGGACCGTCCACATGGCAGTGTGACGTCACAGGAAGTGACCTGTGCATTCAACTGCCTGCGTTCCACCTCTCTGGCACTGAGGAAGCGTCATAGTGGTAAAACCACATAGAACATGGCGCAAAACGTTACCGAAAATAGCGTCACACTGACATAACAATGTGGGAGTGTCCTCACAATGGAGCCTGTACTGAAAAATTGATTATATAAATGAATTGTTTATAGCTCATCAGGGTTATCAGTTCAGATTAATGAGTAAAGAGAAGCAAAAGAGAATATGTGTCACGCTGTCTAATGATATGAATACAATGTCAGTAAACTATTTATACAGGAACCACACTCTATACAACATATAGTTTAGCAACATCAGAATGTAAGTATAAATAGATTTACCTGACACGATATCTGCAAAAACTTAGGGTACAAACCCCACAGGACGCGACAAAAAGTTATAACATCTTATTTAGCGTTAGGCCACCAAAATCGGCGAGAAAGGAGATCTAAAGTAGCCTTACTCCCTGGATGTCCTGCTAAAGCAGAATTATGATGTGCCTCAATAACCTTTTGTCTCAACTGATTCGGGACAAACAGTCTCCCTGGAGGTCCTGCAGGGGCGTCCCCTGAGCCTCTAACACCTCCTCCTCAAGCTCAGAACATACAGCCGACACTACCACCCCTCCTGAAGGATAGGAATCGGGTCATCCGTTTTCCCGGCCCCTGGGAAACTGCGAGACAAGGCATCAGCCTCTACATTCTTAGACCCGGGCGATAAGTGACGACAAAATTAAACCTGGTAAAAAACAACGACCATCGAGCTTGTCTGGAATTCAGACGCTTAGCGGATTCTAAATACAGCAGGTTCTTGTGATCAGTAATAACGGTGACCGGGTGAACTGCCCCCTCCAAAAAGTGACGCCATTCTTCAAAAGCCAATTTAATGGCCAAAAGTTCCCTTTGCCGATATCATAATTCCTTTCGGCGGACGACAATTTCTTAGAAAGAAAGCGCACGGATGCCATTTACCAGGGAGGACCCTGGGACAATATAGCACCCACCCCTACGTCAGACGCGTCCACCTCAACAATGAAAGGCTGGATACATCTGGTTGGATGAGAACGGGTGCCGAAGCAAAACATCTCTTCAAAGAGGAAAAGGCTTGGCAAGCCTTGTCCGACCACCTAGAAAAATCCGTCCCTTTTCTCGTCATGTCAGTGAGAGGTTTGACGACAGACGAGAAATTACAAATAAATTTCCGGTAGTAATTAGCAAACCCCAAAAAACGCTGCAGAGCCTTAAGATCCCCTGGCTGATCCCATTCAAGCACTGCTCTCACCTTTTCAGGGTCCATACGGAAACCGGAGGCTGACACCAAAAACCAAAAAACTGAAGTTCCTGTACGGCAAAAACACACTTCTCCAGTTTGGCGTATAGTTTATTTCTCGCAAGATCTGCAACACCTGTCTCACATGCTCCTGGTGAGACACAAGATCTGGCGAGTAAATTAAAATGTCATCCAAATATACGACCACAAACAGCCCCACAAGGTGACGAAAAATGTCATTAACAAAATGTTGGAATACTGCTGGTGCAGTAGTCAGACCAAAAGGCATGACCAGGTTTCATAATGTCCCCCCGGCGTGTTAAACGCCGTTTTCCACTCATCCCCCTCTTTTATCCTAATCAGATTATACGCCCCCCTGAGATCCAATTTAGAGAACCATTTGGCGCCAACAATTTGATTGAAGAGATCAGGAATAAGAGGGAGTGGATACGGATCTCGAACAGTAATCCGATTAAGTTCGCGGAAATCCAAGCAAGGGCGTAGGCCTCCATCTTTTTTCTTCACAAAGAAGAACCCGCGGCCACAGGGGAAGATGAAGGTCTAATATGCCCTTTGGCCAGACTTTCCGAAATATAATCTTTCATAGCCTGCCTTTCAGGACCAGAAAGATTATACAACCTAGCTTTAGGCAACTTAGCATCAGGAAGTAGATTAATAGAGCAGTCATACACGCGATGAGGAGGCAACTCCCGACACCCCCCTCAGAGAAAACATCCCCAAATCCTCCAAAAAAGGAGGCAATGTACTAGGCACGACCGCACTGATGACTGTGTTCATGCAGTTGCTTTTGCAAAACTCACCCCATTGGCTTATCTCTCTGGACTGCCAATTAATCACAGGGTTATGTTTAACCAGCCAAGGAAGTCCCAACACAATGGGAGTAGGTAGACCCTCCAACACATAACAAGATAATTGTTCCCTATGTATTGCCCCTACCCGAAGGTCAATGTTATGAACTCATGAACAAAGCTACCTTGGCCGAGAGGCCTGGCGTCAATGGAGAAAATAGGGATCGGTTTGACCAATACACTCAGATGCATACTTTGAGCCTGAGCAAATGAGCGTCAACCAGATTAGCCCCGGAACCACTTCCAGAAGAACAGACAATCTCTTCACTCTAGTACCAACCACCACCTCCACTGGTACAAGGAAATGAGAAGAACCGGCGGATGAAATACATACTCCCCGGTTGTCGTCCACCACACAACCTGGGATTAGCAGTTTTCCGGCGACTTTTTTACTTAACAAGACACGGGATGGACATTCTCCAACAAAATGTCCCTCTTGCCCGCAAAAAAAAAACACCTTCTAGTCCTGCGGCGTGCCGCCAATCCCCTACTACGAAAAGATGTCCCTCCCAACTGCATAGGTTCATCCGAACAGACAAGGGGAACCTCAACATAAGGGACTTTAGTAGTAGGTGGAGTAACAACAGGGAGTGGAGTTACCTCACCCTCTCCCGAAGCCGTCTATCAGTACGGATAGCTAGGGCCATAGCAGCCTCCAGAGAAGGAGGAGACTCATACTGAGCCAAAACGTCTTTTAATTTGTCAGAAAGCCCATGACAAAACTGGCTCCTAAGAGCTGGGTCATTCCACTGAGTATCCGTGGCCCATCTACGAAACTCAGAAGCAAATTCCTCCGCCGGACGATCTCCCTGCTGTATCTTACGTAATTTGGTCTCAGCAAGAGAGACCCGATCTGGGTCATCATATACCAATTCCAGGGCAGTAAAAAATTGATCTACAGACTGTAGAGCCGGGGATCCCAGAGGAAGGGAAATGCCCAGGATTGAGGGTCCCCTTGAAGAAGTGAGATAACAATTCCCACTCTCTGCTCATCACTCCCTGATGATCGCGGCCGAAGCCGAAAATACAATTTACATGCCTCCCGGAAGGTAAAAAATTTGTCTCGCCCACCAGTGAACCTATCTGGGAGAGCTACTTTAGGTTCAACTCTGGTTTGCTCCAGGGGAGACAAAACTTTGGACTTAATGTCCGTCAGCTCCATGGATAATCCCTGCAACTGCAGAGCCAGCTGGGCTACTGGATCCATGGTAACTGGAGTAATTTTTATGGCCAGTGAAAATGTCACGCTGTCTAATGATATGAATACAATGTCAGTAAACTATTTATACAGGAACCACACTCTATACAACATATAGTTTAGAAACATCAGAATGTAAGTATAAAATAGATTTACCTGACACGATATCTGCAGAACTTAGGGTAAATCTTGAGGACTAGATGTGCAGAAACGATTTCTGTTTAACTCAGGGTTAATCTTGAGGACTTGATGAGCTGTAACAGGAAAGAGGAGGACCGGGGTCTAACCTGACCCTACACTGGGGTCCTAACTAATCCCTTACCTTGGAGGTACTGATAATGGTTCAGAGGTCCAAGTCTCCAGCCTAACCCTGTCTCCTATCAGACCCTGAACCCTGTAATCAGTCCTAAGAAGGATCCTGATTACCACCAAAGGGATATGGGCTGATCTCAGCTAAATACACAGATAAGACATATAAGACAGACAGGATAGCACTCACTTGCATACACACTCAAACACCGAAGGAACATAAATGGTCTGGGAAATAAACTCTAAGCAAGTTGAGTTTTAAAACAACTAAGGAGCTCTCAACTTAAGTCAATACAGATTCATTCCTATCTGTGGACTGAATGAAGGATTTCACTGGCAACTCCCAAAGCAGACAACCAGGAATTTAAAGGAAACCAATCAACAAATAATCAATTGCAGCCGGGAGAAACTGCACCCCGGCCCAGCACCGAGCACAGACAGAATTAACTCCCTAGCTGCCAAACACAAAGAAACAGCAACTCAGCTGTGAGAAGTCAAAATGTGCAACCGCGACGATCTTCGTGGCAATGCACACATGACAATATGTGAGCAGGTGAATTTATTACACATAATCATACATATAAGGCAAAAATGGAAAGAAAAAAATGGAAAGAAAAAGGGAAAATAAAAGGGAGAATAAAGGGTGCTGGAATGCAGTCGGGTGGGAAGGGTCCAAGGGAGTGGATTCTAGGTGAGAGACTCAGTATAAACGACTCTGTAACAAAAGGAAAACAGAGTTAGTGGGTAAACTTCAATTGGCTCATACAGTACATATTGTGCTGGAGAGGCACCAGTAAAGATACTTCACAGAACCAAATATTATCGTATAATGTAAAGAGTTAATATTATACAATGCTGGTAAATGATATCATATCAGAAGAGATACTTCATGGCTTTTGCTTGATACATTTAAAGTAATGGATAGGGGCAAAAAAACCAAGGGATATTGCTCCCTACTTCTTATAGGTAGCAATACTCAAAAGGGTGCACAAACACATAACTCCTAAATGAAGGAGAGCAAGTCATATTCCCTATTCAAGCCTTTAGGTGAAAGGGTCTGCAGTTCATGTATCCAGTATGCCTCCCGTTTTTTTAAGAGGCGTACTCGGTCACCCCCTCGTCTGGGTGTGCGGATTTGTTCGATCACTTGAAACTTCAACTGCGAGATCTGATGGCCTTTAGTGATGAAATGTGATGGAATTGGGAGGAGCAGGTTTTTGCATCTGATTGTGGATTTATGCTTAGAGATTCTATCTTTTATCGCCTGCGTAGTCTCCCCTACATAAAGAAGGCCGCATGGACATTTTATTAAATAGACAACGAAGGATGAATTGCAGGTAGAATAACATTTAATATTGTACCACTTGCCTGAATGGGGGTGGTAAATAATGTTCACTTTCATGACGTTGTTACACTGGTTGCATTGTAGGCAAGGAAAGGTACCCGTTTTGGGAGTAGATAGAAACCTCTGGGTCTGTATTTGTCTATTGTCGCCTATGTCAGCTCTAACCAGATCGTCGCGAAGATTAGGTGCTCTTTTATAGTACGGTAAGAAAGGGGTTTGAAACTCGGGTATATCAGGATGTGCCCTGCCGAGAAGGCCCCAATGTTGTCTAATTGTTTTGTGTAGGACATCCACAAAGGGGTGATAGGTGTGGACAAAGGGGATTCTTTTCCCAATGTGAGTTCTAGGTCTATCTGGTGGTGCCGCTGCCTCGGTGAGAAGGGTGGAGGGGTATCCTCGTTCTAAGAATTTATTACGCATCTCACTTTGACGGTGAGGAAGGATATTATGGTTGGATACAATTCTTTCTACACGTTTAAATTGGGAACGTGGTATAGCTTTTTTTATAGCTGGTGGATGTAGACTGCTGAAATGCAATAGACTATTGCGATCCGTCTGTTTGGTAAAGAGATCAGTACTCAGGATGCCTTTCTCGTCCTTTGATACAGTAGTATCAAGGAAATTTACTTGCTCTTTACTTTCAGACATGGTGAAAGAAAGGCCTGGCCATGCCTCATTTAATGTTGTAAAAAATTGTTGTAGGGTAGACGGGGGTCCATCCCAAATACAGAAAATGTCGTCTATGTATCTCTTCCATAGACGACCGTGAGTACGAATAGAGCGTTCCTATAGACCACCTCTTCTTCAAATTTGGCCATATAGCAGATTGCATAAGGGGGGGCCACATTTGACCCCATAGCAGTACCCTTGATCTGCATATAAAACGTTTCCTCAAAGAGAATTTTTTTTTTTGTCAGGACAATAGTCAAAAGCTCTAAACATAATTGGATTGAATCTTTATGCATTTGGGATGTCTGTAACAGCTGTCTGGCACAGGAAATACCTTGTCGTGTGGAATAGATGTATAGAGATCTTTTACATCTAGTGTCAGACTCACTAGGAGGGATGATTCTGTTAATGTACCCAATGTGCCTATTTTATTTAAAAAGTCACCAGTTGTCTAGTATGAAGGATGGTACAGCCCGGACTAGAGGAGTAAATATCTTTCCAAGAAGATGGATATGGGAGAAAGAATTGAATCGTCGAAGCGACTATAGGCCTGCCTGGGGGATTTTCCAAATTCTTATGTATTTTTGGTAGGGTGTAGAATACTGGTGTAATTGGATTCCTTTTAGTGAGGTATTCTTTGGTTTTTATATCTATTACGCCTGATTCGAGAGACCTCGACAGTACGGAATTGATCTGACTACTAATATCACCAGTAGGAAAATAGGAAAAATACATAAGAATTTGGAAAATCCCCCAGCAGGCTATAGTCGCTTCGACGGATTCAATTCTTTCTCCCATATCCATCTTCTTGGAAAAGATATTTACTCCTCTAGTCCGGGCTGTACCATCCTTCATACTAGACACTGGTGACTTTTTAAATAAAATAGGCACATTGGGTACATTAACTGAATCATCCCTCCTAGTGACACTAGATGTAAAAGATCTCTATACATCTATTCCACACGACAAAGGTATTTCCTGCGCCAGACAGCTGTTACAGACATCCCAAATGCATAAAGATTCAATCCAATTATGTTTAGAGCTTTTGACTATTGTCCTGACAAAAAAAATTTTTCTCTTTGAGGAAACGTTTTATATGCAGATCAAGGGCACTGCTATGGGGTCAAATGTGCCCCCCCCCCTTATGCAATCTGCTATATGGCCAAATTTGAAGAAGAGGTGGTCTATAGGAACGCTCTATTTCGTACTCACGGTCGTCTATGGAAGAGATACATAGATGACATTTTCTGTATTTGGGATGGCCCCCCGTCTACCCTACAACAATTTTTTACAACATTAAATGAGGCATGGCCAGGCCTTTCTTTCACCATGTCTGAAAGTAAAGAGCAAGTAAATTTCCTTGATACTACTGTATCAAAGGACGAGAAAGGCATCTGAGTACTGATCTCTTTACCAAACAGACGGATCGCAATAGTCTATTGCATTTCAGCAGTCTACATCCACCAGCTAAAAAAAGCTATACCACGTTCCCAATTTAAACGTGTAGAAAGAATTGTATCCAACCATAATATCCTTCCTCACCGTCAAAGTGAGTTTGCGTAATAATTCTTAGAACGAGGATACCCCTCCACCCTTCTCACCGAGGCAGCGGCACCACCAGATAGACCTAGAACTCACATTGGGAAAAGAATCCCCTTTGTCCACACCTATCACTCTTTGTGGATTCCTACACAAAACAATTAGACAAACATTGGGGCCTTCTCGGCAGGGCACATCCTGATATACCCGAGTTTCAAACCCCTTTCTTACCGTGCTATTAAAGAGCACCTTATCTTCGCGACGATCTGGTTAGAGCTGACATAGGCGACAATAGACAAATACAGACCCAGAGGTTTCTATCTACTCCCAAAACGGGTATCCTTTCCTTGCCTACAATGCAAACCAGTGTAACAACGTCATGAAAGGGAACATTATTTACCACCCCCATTCAGGCAAGAGGTACAATATTAAATGTTATTCTACCTGCAATTCATCCTTCGTTGTCTATTTAAAAAATGTCCATGCGGCTTCTTTATGTAGGGGAGACTACGCAGGCGATAAAAGATAGAATCTCTAAGCATAAATCCACAATCAGATGCAAAAACCTGCTCCTCCCAATTCCATCACATTTCATCACTAAAGGCCATCAGATCTCGCAGTTGAAGTTTCAAGTGATCGAACAAATTCGCACACCCAGACGAGGGGGTGACCGAGTACGCCTCCTAAAAAACGGGAGGCATACTGGATACATGAACTGCAGACCCTATCACCTAAAGGCTTGAATAGGGAATATGACTTGCTCTCCTTCATTTAGGAGTTATGTGTTTGTGCACCCTTTTGAGTATTGCTACCTATAAGAAGTAGGGAGCAATATCCCTTGGGTTTTTTTGCCCCTATCCATTACTTTAAATGTATCAAGCAAAAGCCATGAAGTATCTCTTCTGATATGATATCATTTACCAGCATTGTATAATATTAACTCTTTACATTATACGATAAATATTTGGTTCTGTGAAGTATCTCTACTGGTGCCTCTCCAGCACAATATGTACTGTATGAGCCAATTGAAGTTTACCCACTAACTCTGTTTTCCTTTTGTTACAGAGTTGTTTATACTGAGTCTTTCACCTAGAATCCACTCCTTGGACCCTTCCCACCCGACTGCATTCCAGCACCCTTTATTCTCCCTTTTATTTCCCCTTTTTCTTTCCATTTTTTTTTTCCATTTTTGCCTTTTATGTATGATTATGTGTAATAAATTCACCTGCTCACATATTCTCTTTTGCTTCTCTTTACTCATTAATCTGAATGATAACCCTGATGAGCTGTAAACAATTCATTTATATAATCAATTTTTCAGTACAGGCTCCATTGTGAGGACACTCCCACATTGTTATGTCAGTGTGACGCTATTTTCGGTAACGTTTTGCGCCATGTTCTATGTGGTTGTAACGAATGGAAGCGGAGGCAGAGGTGTTGAAGTTCACATTCGTATTTATTTTTTAATGTGGAACCTCGAGACCGCGGTCCGGGGGGCTCCGAAGGGGGCGTAACTAGTGAGCCCCGGGTACCCGTAGTAAGGCCCCTCGAACAGGACCAGAATGGAATACCCGGAGGACACAGGTGCTACCTCCAGTTAGACCCTGGACACGTGGCAGCTGTCCCAGAGGGACCAAAAGGTAAACAGGTATATACAGAGTCGTGGAGGGTTCTTGACGGAGAGGATAAGGTCCTGGTCCAGAATGGATGGAAGTAGGCTGGCTCCAGTGACCTTGTCACGGTCCACGGGTACGGATGGCTGATGGCAGAACGGGATGACACTTGCGCCAGTAATAGCCGAGATTGTCCAGATATCCAGATACGGTTAGCAATGATCTGAGGAGACAAAACAGTGTAAGCGAAGCACAGAGACTGCAGACGCAGCGCAGACAGATCAGGAACAGAAACGGATGTAGCAATGATAGAACACGTTGCTCCGGCACTCCCTAATGGTGGAGTGACCAGATATAGTACTGAGTGCGCAGCCATTGGTTAATTAGCAATTTCAAAAGATGCACGCTGCCCCTTTAAGAGAGGCGGTGGGCGCGGCCTCGCGTCCTAAGCAGACTGTCTGGAGGCCTGCCAGCAGCGTGCCAGGAAGTGGAGGAGGACACAGGACGCCGAGGAACAGATGGGACAGGAGACCCCAGCCACGCACAGACTGCCGCAGAGGGACAGCCCGAGGAACGGTGAGTGAGCAGAACGGAGTGCAAGGCCAGCGCTGGGACCGGGTGTAACAGTGGTTTTACCACTATGACGCTTCCTCAGTGCCAGAGAGGTGGAACGCAGTCGGTCCCGCCCCCTTCCTCCATTTAAGGAAGGGGAATACACAGCCACTGCTCCTGTCAAGCGGTGGATACCGCGCCAGAGCAGAGAGACCAGCGCTCCTTCACCATCCTAACAAGTAAGCCTGATCCCACTGTCACCAATGTATTGCTTTACCATGTGGGCTTCACCCTCACTAGCACTCTATTAGTCTGACAGGCACACTGCCACCACAATTTATCTAGTGATTATTACCTATGCAGCTTCAACATCCACCCAAGCAGCAGCACCACCACCAGCACCAGTACCACCAGCTGAGGAGTCAGACTGCCAGGCTCAACATCAAGAGGAGCATCCTCTAAGCAGTAGCCCTACTAGGCCTCAGGATGGGTCTCCTCAAGCTTCTGTGATTCCACGGCGAGGCAGGCGCAGAAGGAAGGAGTTGGTTCTGGGACAAGGAGGCAGGTAGACAGAGGAGTTCTGGACTATTTGTCCAATGCTGCACATGATGATTGGGAGGAGGCATTTGGACGCAGTCTGGCACGCTACCTCAGGGGTATTCCCCGTGAGCACAGATTGCGGACCAGAGGTGCTCTCCAAATTGTTCTGGATGCAGGCACCCCAACAAATGATCCCAACACTGTCTTTGATTTTCTGGAAAGGTGGCAGCTTCATCAGAAAATCAACTACAGTTGTTGGGAAGGCATCGAATAGAGGGTGCTTCGCCTCTCAACCTCCTCATCATCATCCTCCTCCTCCACCTCCTCCTTGTGTCCAACAGATACCAACTCCTACTCCACAACCTGCTTCATACCACAATGTACCTCAGCAGGTGCAATACATGGGACATAGTGGCCATTCCCAATATGCCCACTTGAACATACCCAATGTTGTAGGCTGGCCACAACATGGGTATGGTCGACATGGGCATATTGGGGGGTATATTCAAAGTGGGCAGCCCTATAGTCAGGACTACCCACAGCAATTTCCCATGTACCCCTACCCCCATCAGGATCCAGGCAGAAACTCCAACAGACAGGGCAGTCTGCCACTACTCAGGGTGACACAGTGGTTGGTGATCAACCATCCCAAAAAACCCAAACTGGACCTCCACCTTCACCACCCCCCACTACCATAACTTGTTGGTCCTAATTGTTGACTCATGTTTGAGTGTATTTTGAGTGCCTTTCTAGTTTGTTACTCTTGTTATATTTGTTAAACAAAGGTGAACTTTACCTTAGGACATATTTGTCCACTATGGTTTCTTTGAGAGCGACTACAATATACACAAATTAAAAGTGTTAAGTCGCATTGGTTCTATGTTGATATTATTATATGTGATGTCCTGTATAAGGTATATTCGAACAGGAGAGTAGGAAGACCAATACAACAATAAGAAGGTAAAGAGAAAAGTGTTTATGGTACAACAAAACAAGCACACTACATAGATAAGGCCTCCTCTTGCCAGGGAGTAGCACCCTCAGGGACACAAAATAATTAGTGAACACATCACGTACTTTAGGCCAGAAGGGGGACGACGGGGATGGATGAGTGGTCTCATAGGCATGACACATTACCAGACCCAAGGTCAGCCACATCAGGTGAGGAGCATTCATGCATTCTAGTGAAGTTATGTAGGACCACACATGCTTTTACTACCACATTTACATTAGCTTCACTCAGCTGAATGGCTGATTGGAGTACCCGCCATTTGCACAAAGAATACTAAAGGTGCACTCCACCAGGCGTCGTGCACGTGAAAGGCGAAAATTAAAGATTCTACGCCGATGGTTCAGATTGCAACAGGGATATGGCCTCATAACATGACGTGTCAATTGAAACGCCTCATCCGCTACAAGAACATAAGGCACTGGTTCCAGATTGGAGTCTGGAAGTTGACGTGGGTGGTGGTAAGTCCAAATGGTTATTGCGTAGCCGCCGACACATAATGGAAGAATTGAAGACTCTGGAGTCTCCGTCCTTCCAATAGGCCCCAATGTCTACAATTATAAACTGTACTGAGTGTCGACCAAGGCCAACAACACTACAGAAAAAATTGTTTATAATTGTAGAATTGGGACCCAGAGTTCGGCGGCTTACGCACACGAATGTGCTTCCCGTCCAGGGCTCCAATACAGTGCGGAAACTGGCATGTTTTGTTCAAATCCACGTGCAATCCTCAACCAGTCTGCTATTTTGGGCTCAGGCATGACCTCCTCATGTAGTCTGGACCAAATTTCTACACAAGTGTAGCGGACAATGCCTGAAATGGTGGATTTACCAATTAAGAACTCTAAGTGCAGAGCAGCGTATGACAGGCCAGTGGAAAGGAACCTGCAATACACAAAGAAGAAAAAAAATGTACAGATCAGCACAGCAAACACCAAGCACAGCTTTCCCAACATTACAATGGGTCAGTTTCTAAAAGCATGCATGCACTAAATGCAATGACATGCCATGCCTTCTGTGGGTTACACACAAGCAAATAATTAAGAGGGGTAAGCGAGCTAAAAACATTCCTGACAATATGTTAACAATAAGTAAGTGACAACACTAGGAAAGTAGCTATGTTGTGGAAAACATCATCAACATATCGTTGACACACATACCGTAATGTTAGGATAAGCCGTTCCTCTGCAGAAATAGCTGGACGCATCCTGGTGTCCTGAAAGGTGATCCCAGGGCGCACAATCTCAAGCAACTTATCGAAGGTCGCAAGGCTCATTCGACAATATTGAAAAAACTTGTCGGGATGGGTACGCAGCGACGAATAGAGACGGTGAAAATGCCCTTTACTTATCCTTTGCTTCAAAAGTGGATGGACCCACATTCTTTGGCGGCTTCTGGGATCTGCAATCACAGGGTATGGCTCCCCAAACCGTCGGGATATAACCCAATTGTACAGCACACGCTCAGTGGTATTGAAGATCAGTCTGTCGCTCATGTTTGTGACAAAGCAGCAATAAAGCAGTAAGCACAAATAACCCAATGAGTCCACTGCAAAGTTGGGAGGCTCACACCTGTTGGAGACCCCTTAAATATGGGTATGGCTGATGATTTAAATTAGTTTCAGGCCTCAAAACCGTTATTTGTCCATTTTGGTAGGCTACAACAAAAAAATCGCAAGTCGGATGTCAATCGGATGTGAAACGTACGCTCAGATGCGACTAAATCGCATCATCGCCGGAAAATAGGATTACAGACTGAGCAATGTTAATGAAACTTTTGTACGATAATCGTCCGACTAAAACGTTCCGAATTTTTAGACGTTGTGTGTGACCCCGGATAACTTTCTCAGTGATTTGGAATTCAGGCCTCAGTTAGTTAATTATTTTGGTTTGCATTGTCTGTTGATACTTATTTTGCTCTCAACAAATTATACAATTCATCTTCTAAAGATTTTCAGCTTGAATCTTTCAATCACTGAAATCTAATGTGTGAATTAAGTGTTTCTTCAGTCTATTTGAGCAGTACATACCGTATATGTAAATCCTTAAAGGAAATCGATCACCACGATTTTGCTACTCTATTTGCGGGCAAAACAATGTAGGGGCAGAGGCCCTAATTCCAGCAACTTGCTGGTCTGCTTGCTGTAATTTTTTTTTAAAATCACTGTTTTAGGCTGCTGCAGATCTTGCAGTTTTCTGAATGCTGAGCTGATTGGCAACTTTCTAGCCAAGTACAGTGTACATGAAAGCCAATCACTAGAGTTGAGCGATACTTTCCGATATCCTAAAGTATCGGAATCGGAATGGTATCGCCGATATCACTAAAATATCGGCGATACCCGATACCGATACCGGAAGTCCCATGTAAGTCTATGGGAACAAAATATCGCAACTAAAAAAACCCCATTCTTTCCTTGTAAACACTAAATATACACACATAGAATACATTATATAATATATATATATATAATGTCATTGTGACATATATATATACATATATGTATAGTTTATACACTTCTACATAGTAAAATATCCTCTGATTCAATTGCCGGGTAAAGCCGGCTTCAGTGAAAAGACAGAAGCACCCGACATGAAATGACACTTGGTGTACATAGGGTTAACCCATGTCTTTTCATGTCGTTTGCTATCTGATTTGCACAAACAATTAAATCAGACTATGTGTGCAAAATTTCACACCTGTAGGGGTTAATTAAAGGTGTAAATTCGTTGTAAAAAAACTGACTTTTTTGCTACGAATTTACACCTTTAATTAACCCCTAACAGGTGTGAAATTTTGCACACATAGACTGATTTAATTGTTTGTGCAAATTAGATAGCAAAGGACATGAAAAGACATGGTTAACCTATGTACACCAAGTGTCATTTCATGTCGGGTTCTGCATTTTCACAAAAGCCGGCAATTGAATTAGCGGCTATTATACTATGTAGAAGTGTATGAACTACAAATATAAATATATATTATATTATGTGTCACAAATTCAATGACATGTATATATATATATATGAGGTGTAAAATTGCTGAAAAAAAATGCGTG
Source organism: Oophaga sylvatica (assembly GCA_033576555.1). NCBI lineage: Eukaryota > Metazoa > Chordata > Amphibia > Anura > Dendrobatidae > Oophaga > Oophaga sylvatica. Next base: position 299,851,402 of record JARQOD010000005.1, read on the forward strand.
GGCTCCCGCCCTATTTTCGCAACCAGACAGACAAAGCCAGTGAGTGGGGGCAGATAATAATAGCCCAGAGAGGGACCATTATTTTTGCCCCCCCCCCGGCTACTAACATCTGCCCCCAGACACCCCAGGAAAGACAAATCTATAATTAGATTCGCCCTTTCTGGCACTTTGCCCGTCTATTCCCATTGCCCTGTAGCGGTGGCGAATGGGTTAATATGGGGTTAAAGCCACCTTGCTATTGAAAGGTGACCTTAAGCCAGGTTAATAATTGAGAGCTGTCAATTAGACAACTATCAATTATTAATCCTATTGCATGAAATAAAAATAAAACACACACACTTTAATTAAAAATCATTTTAATGAAATAAAGACACATGTTTTTGACCATCTTTTATTTTACTGCAAAACCATTTCCTGTAATAAAAATAAAATAAAAAAGCAAAATTATTCTTACCTATCCCATGCACAGTCAGTCCCACGGTGTAATCCTTCAGAAAGGGTTAATGTTTACTGCAGGGACCGCAGCTAATGCTGCAGCCTCACAGTAAACCCCAAATGAATGAGTTCCTCTCCTGCCTGACAGGAGAGTAAAGGCTGGGTGTCACATAACGATACACCAGCGATCCCGACAACGATATGCACTTGTCAGGATCGCTGGTGTATCGCTACATGATCGCTGCTGAGCTGCCAAACAGGCAGCTCAGGCAGCGATCTGGGACAGCGACACTGCGGGTAACATCGCTTAAGGGCCCGTCTCACATAGCGATATCGCTACCGAGATCGCTGCTGAGTCACTAGTTTTGTGACGCAGCAGCGAGCTCACCAGCGATATCGCTGTGTGTGACATTCAGCGACGATCAGCCCCCCTGCCGGGTATCGCTGATCGTCGCAGAAATGTCAGGACCTTTTTTTGATCGCTGGTTTCCCTCTGACAGGCACGCATCGCTGCGTGTGACAGGCGGGAGACCAGCGATCCGCTGGTAACCAAGGTACACAGCGGGTTTCCAGGCACCGCGCAGCGCTTGGAAACCCGCTGTGTACCTTGGATACCAGCTCCCTGCATCAGGGCGCTGGTATCCAAGGTACACAGCGGGTTTCTAGGCACAGCCCCGCGCCTGGAAACCTGCTGTGTACCTTGGTTACCAGCGGATCGCTGGTCTCCCGCCTGTCACACGCAGCGATGTGTGCCTGTCAGCGGGAAACCAGCGATCAAAAAAAGGTCCTGACATTTCAGCGACGATCAGCGATACCCGGCAGGGGGGCTGATCGTGCTGAATGTCACACACAGCGATATCGCTGGTGAGCTCGCTGCTGCGTCACAAAACTAGTGACTCAGCAGCGATCTCGGTAGCGATATCGCTATGTGAGACGGGCCCTTAAGTGGAAAGCTTAATTGATTGCTTTCCACTTTCACTTCAGGTCAGCCAGGGACACAATCAGTGACGTCAGAGGGAACTGATTAACAAAAATAGGGGTTCCCTTCGAAAAAAAAATGGCGTGGGGTCCCCCCTATTTTTGTTAACCAGCCAGATGAAGCAGACCGCTGAGGCCTGTATTTTCAGGCTGTTAAGGAGCCAAGATCCATGGACCTTGCCAGCCTGATAATACTAGGCCACAGCAGTCTGCATATCTTGGCTGATTAACAAAAATAGGGGATCCCTCGAAAAAAATTGGCGTGGGGTCCCCCCTATTTTTGTTAACCAGCCAGATGAAGCAGACCGCTGAGGCCTGGATTTTCAGGCTGTTAAGGAGCCAAGATCCATGGACCTTGCCAGCCTGATAATACCAGGCCACAGCAGTCTGCATATCTTGGCTGATTAACAAAAATAGGGGATCCCCTCGAAAAAAATTGGCGTGGGGTCCCCCCTATTTTTGTTAACCAGCCAGATGAAGCAGACCGCTGAGGCCTGGTTTTTTCAGGCTGGTAAGGATCCAATATCCATGGACCTTGCCAGCCTGATAATACCAGGCCACAGCAGTCTGCTTAGCTTGGCTGGTTAACAAAAATAGGGGATCCCCTCGAAAAAAAAAACGGCGTGGGGATCCCCCTATTTTTGTTAACCAGCCAAGTAAAATGCAGACTGCTGCGGCCTGGTATTAAAAGACTGTCAAGGCCCATGGATTTTGGCCCTCAACAGCCTGATAAAACCAGGCTACAGCAGCCCCACATTTGGCGCATCAAAAGATGTGCCAATTGTGGCACTTTACCCGGCTCTTCCCACTTGCCCTGTAGCGGTGGCAAGCGGGGTAATAAGGGGTTAATGTCACCGTTGATTGCACGGTGACAATAAGCCGGTTAATAATGGAGAGGTGTCAATAAGACACCGATCCATTATTAATCCCAAAGTTATTAAATGTATAAAAAAAAGACAAAGCAAGAAAAAAGTATTTTAATGAAATAAAAGAGACAACACAGTTTCATTACTTTTATTATACTCTCATCCTGCGACGCCATCGATCTCCTGTAAAAAAAAAAAAAAAAAAAAAACCAACAGTATACCACCTGTCCGACGCAGTCCATAACGACAGTCCCACGACGATCCAACTCTGCTACATCGCAATGACAGGCAGAGCCTGTCATCGCAACGCAGCACAGCTGATTACCTGCTTCCCGGCGGTGACGTCATCGGACTGACTGCTTTACGGCCGGGATTACCCAGCAGTCACTGCAGTTATCTTGAGAAACTGCATGTGACCGCCGGGGAAAGAAGATTGCGGCCATGAAGCAGTCCAGGACGTGACCGCCGGAGATCTTCTGCCGGGTAAGTGCCGCTGACTCCTGACAGACCCGACCGACGGACACTGACAGTGACAGTGACAATCCCGATTCCGGTATCCGATAAGACGAAAATATCGGTACTCGGAATCGGAATTCCGATACAGCTAATATCGGCCGATACCCGATATTTGCAGTATCGGAATGCTCAACCCTACCAATCACTGGTGGGACAAGTGGTGAAAATCTGATGACAGATTGCATTTGTAATTTGTACCTGTGGGTATACAGTACAGACTAAAAGTTTGGACATACCTTCTCATTTAAAGATTTTTCTGTATTTTCATGGCTATGAAAATTGTAGAATCACACTGAAGGCATCAAAACTATGAATTAACACATGTGGAATTATACATTACACTTTACAAAAAAGTGTGAAAACAGCTGAAAAGACGGATTTTGGTAAGAACTTACCTGTAAAATCCTTTTCAGCGAAGGAAGGAAGAGAGACACAGTCATTACTAGTGGGTAGGCGGAGCCCAGATAGGATTGACACCTCAGATTAAAAAGAGTGTTGACCAGCCCCTCCAGCTCGGGCTCCTCCTACTCAGCTCTTAAATCGTACCCAAGCTTAAGGAAGAACAATATCACCAGCGAAGCAACATAACCCCTTCTGAAGGACTTCAGAGAAAAAACATAAGAGTACAGGTTATGCATGCATTCGGCAAAAAAATCACACAGTTACAGGTACTACTCACTGAACCTGATACTGCGATAAGCTGGCAATGCTGGAACAGAGCCGTTAGCGCGTCGACCTCAGTCCAGATAATCGCTATCAGAGAAGGGTCACGCTGCATCTGTAAATACAACAACACACTTCTGCCATGGGAGGGAGCTGTGTCTCTCTTCCTTCCTTCGCTGAAAAGGATTTTACAGGTAAGTTCTTACCAAAATCCATCTTTCAGCTGCAGACGGAAGGAAGAGAGCCACAGTCATTACTAGTGGGACGTCCCAAGCAGTCCAAAAATTAGGGTGGGAAAAAAACAAAATAGGCAGAAACCCAACAACCTAGATAAATGCGCCACAGGCGCCAAATACAAGTTAACTAAAAACTTTAAATTACCGCTGCCTGCAGGACCCTACGTCCTAAGGCCGCATCAGCGGAAGCACTGACGTCTACCTTATAAAACTTTGTAAATGTGTGGACGAAACGCCAGGTCGCCGCTCGGCAGAGCTGAGCTGCCAAGCCCTTGATGAAAGGCCCACGATGAAGTCACAGCCCTCGTGGAGCGAGCTCGAATCTTAATCGGGCAAGGTTCGCCATTAAGACGGTAAGCCTCCAAAATGGCCTTACCGAATCCAACGAGCTATAGAGTCCTTGAAAACTCGTTGATCACGCCTACGACCTGCTGTAATCACAAACAGGGAATCTGACTTTCGAAAACCTTGAGTAATAGACAAAATAGAACTTCAAGACCCGCACTAAATCCAATTTGTGCAAGTTCCGTTCCTTTGCATTCCCTGGGCCCGGGCAAAGCGAGGGCAACACAATATCCTGGTTAACATGAAATTGCGACACCACCTTAGGTAGAAAATCGCCCCGTGTGCGAAGCACTACTCGATCCGGATAAAACTCCAGGAAAGGAGGCGAGCAGGAAAAAGCTGCCAACTCAGAAACCCTTCTTAAAGAGGTTACCGCCACTAAGAAGGTAACCTTCCAAGAAATTAAAGAAAGGCTAGCAGAACCCATAGGCTCAAAAGGTATATGCTGAAGAGCCTCCAAGACAAGGTTGAGCCGCCAAGGAGACACAGGCACCTTCCGCAGTGGAAACTGACGTGTTACTCCGCGAAAAAAAGGAACGTACGTCTCTACGCGAGGCGATAGCCTTCCGAAATAGCAAAGACAGGGCAGAAACCTGACCTTTCAGAGTGCTAACTGCCAAAACCTTTTGTCCAGCCCGTACTGTAGCAAAGCCAACAAATTGGGAATGGAAAAAAATCCTCGGATTCCTTGAAGAACCCGAAACCACGAAAAGACCAAGTCTTGTGATAAATCTTAGTAGTAGCCGGACCTCTGGCAGCTCGCAGAGTGGCAATGACTTCGGCTGAAAAACCTCTACGGGTCAAGGTTTCGGTCTCAAGAGCCACGCCGTCAAACGCAGAGACTTCAAGTCCGGATGACGAACGGGCCCTGGGTTAACAGGTCCGGGCGAGGAGGAAGTGAGAATGGCGTTGCCGCCAAAAACGACACCAGTGTCGAGAACCACGTCCTCCTTGGCCAATCCGGGGCTATCAACATAGCCGGAATTCTCTTCCAGTCTGTTTCCGACGCAGCACCAGAGGAAGTAAAGATATCGGCGGAAAACACATAGACTAGCTCGAAATGGTCCCACGGAGCCACCAGAGCAACCACCGCCACAGCCTTCGGGTCCTTGTACCTGTACATGAAGGTCGGTAGTTTGGCATTTGAACCTGGATGCCATCAAATCCACTTGGGGAGTTCCCCAACGGAAGCACAGCAGCGCAAAAATTTTCGGATGAAGACTCCATTCTCCAGGATCCATCTTCTCGCGACTGAGGAAGTCCGCCGTGGTATTTTGGACTCCTGGAATGTGATCGCAGAGATGGCTGGAACCTTGGTCTCGGCCCATAGCAGGATCCGAGACACCTCCATCATGAGGCTGAAGCTCCTTGTCCCGCCTTGGTGGTTGATATACGCAACGCCGTCGCGTTGTCTGTCTGCACTCGGACTGGTAGACCGCTTAAAGGGACCGTCCAGTGTTGTAGGCAAAGGAAAAAATTGCCCCCAACTCCAGGATGTTGATCGGTAGAACAGACTCTTCCGATGACCATACTCCCTGGATCCAAAAATCGTTCCAGACACCCCCCCAGCCCGTCAGGCTGGCATCGGTGGTTATGACCGACCACCTCGGAGGGAGGAAAGATTTCCCCAGGAATAACGCTCCTGGACGTAACCACCATCCTAGGGATTCTCGCACCCCGTGAGAGATGATGACGCGGCAATTCAGAGAAGCTTGCGATCGATCCCAACGACTCAGAATGAGCCTTTGGAGGGCCCTGGAATGAAATTGGGCAAACGGAAGTGCCTCCATGGACGTCAAACCCAGAAGGCGCATACACTTCCGAAAGGACATTGCTGCCGTAGACCTCATAATCTGTACATGTCGAAAGAGACATGCCCGCTTGTCTGGAGGAAGGGACACCACCGTCCGTACAGTGTCTAAATGCTTCCCAAAACAGGATTGATTTCCAGAGGGCGACTTCTCCCAATTAACCAGCCACCCGAAATCCTCCAGGAGCTGAAGGGATAGATTGCGAGCCGTCCCCGCCTCCTCCTTGAGGACGCCACAATCAGAAGGTCGTCCAGGTAGGGAAATCGTAACCCCCTGTCTTCGAAGAATTGCCATGAGGGGCGCTAGAATTTTTGTAAAAAACTCTGGGCGCCGAGGCCAAGCCGAATGGCAGAGCCACAAACTGGCAATGGTCCTGACCTATGGCAAAACGAAGGAAGCGCCGGTGAGCCCTTCCGACGGGAACATGCAAATAAACGTCGCGAATGTCGATTGACCAAAAAGACTTTCTGCGACAGGGCTGCCACAATGGAGCGAAGCGACTCCATGCGGAATTTTCGGGATGTAAACATGCCGATTCAATCTTTGAAATCCAAAATAGGGCGAAATTTGTCCTCCTTTTTGGGGACCACAAAGAGGTTGGAATAAGAATCCTCTTTCCCGGTCCTCTGCGGAACCGGTATCACCACACCCTTCTGCAGAAGGGAATCGACCTCTCGTAGTAGAGCGGCAAATAGCTCGGCTCTGACGGAATGCGAGATTGGCAAAACCTGTCCGGGGGTCGAGAAAGAAACTCTATGAAGTAGCCTGCCAACACAACCTGTGTTACCCAGGCGTCCGACACACGGGAAACCCAAGTCGGTTTGAATTGGAGTAAACGACCCTCCACTCGAGAGCGCTCGAGTGAGACCCAGACGTCAGACCGCTTTAGCGGGTTTTTTGCCAGCTTCTGTCTTAATGGAAGTTCTGTCTCCAGGGTATGCGGAATTTCTGAGAAATTCCCCCTTTTTTTTTTTTTTTTTAAAAAAAAAGAGAGGAACGACCCAAACCCCCAGAGGGTTGACCGGATCATCCCCTGGACCGAAAGGACCGCCGACAACTACCGGCACTAGTCCTGCCAGACGCAGAAGTCACAGCTCTGCGCTGCGGTAAAGCTGTTTCTTTTGCCTCAGAAATCAGCTCTGTGAGGTCAGATTCAAATAGCTGACCACTTTGTAAGCTAAAGATAGTAAACCCTGCTTGGAAACCGCGTTCCACTGTCTAAGCCACAGTGCTCTTCTGACTGTGACTGCCGAGGATTGCGCCCTGGATAGCAGTGAGCAGAATCCTTCAACTTGAAAAGCCCATCTATCTCGATAGAGGGGATCCATCTTGTCACGCCGTCCGTAGACGGTCCAAACGGTCAGGGAAACTTTACAAGTACACATAGATCCTTAATACTGAATCCATGACCCGCGGCCCTCGCAGATGGATATTGTTGCCATCTCCATTTTTCTGTCCAGCAGGTCCTGCAGACTCGCCTTCCTTTACCAGGATAAAGGGACATTCACTTCAGGAGATCCAATTAACAATCAACTCCGTAGAAAAACGGATACAGATTGTAAAGCCGACGCGACCTATGCGACTCCTGAAACATCCGGGCCGACTTACCAGGACGCCTAGTTACCTCTCTCTGGTAACTGTAACGCCCTCATGGCTCCAATACTACGGTCCATGAGAGAGGCAGAGTGTCCCTGCCGATCCTCCTTGTCCGAAACGGACATCTTCGCTACGCGAGAAGGAAGGCACCGATTTGTGTCGCTTCCTTGAGAGGATCTAGCTGACACTCCATAACCTAGAAGGTCAGACAGGCCATCATAGAAACTAGCGAGGGCCTCCATTTTGACACCACTGGAACCTCCGACTGCTGCGCATGACGCTGTCGGGGTCTGCGTGTCAGATAGTCCGCATCTGACATGTCCTTGCACAGTATATGGCAGGTTAAACCTGTCAGTAACTAGAACAGTGTGTTTCTTAAAGAAAAAACAATCGCTGAAGGGTTAAAGCTCTTAAAGAGAGAGCTACCCAGCATTAATAGTTAACCGCCTAAGAAGGGGTTAAAGTAGCAGACTCCCCACAACCTTGATAATGAAAAAGTTGTGCGAGCCCCAAGTGCCTCTTATAAGGCAGCAGCTGCAGGACAGCTTTTATGCCACACTAACAGAAAAACGTTCCACAAGATCGCTAAAAATTGCGCAGTTTTGTATATCGCAATGACCGCCAAAGTTGTTAAGGAGATCGCTAAACCGCTTATGCGATGTTAATGAGATCGCCCAGATTGGCAGCTACTAGCGCACATTAAAAAATGATCACACAAACGATCGCATTAGTATGCGTCGTTATCAGGATCGTTAGTGGGAACGTATAGTGGCAGTATTAAAATCGCAGACTCCCCACAACCTCTTTATTATTATTGAAAAGAGTGTGCGAGCCCCTTGTCATGGGTGCATCGCCATGAAGATCGTCGCGATTGCACATTCTGACTTCTCACAGCTGAGCTGCTGTTTCTTTGTTTTTTGGTAATGAGAGAGTTAATTTTTCCTAGCTCTTTGCTAAGGCTGCTTTTGATTATGTTCTAATTAGTTTCCTTTATATTTCTGCCAGTCTGGGTGTTAGACGCCGGTGAAAGCATTCATGTAGTTTAGCAGACTGGATCGGTTCTGAGAATATTTAAGCTAAGAGCTCCTTAGTTGTTTTTACTCTTACAGCTTATAGTTTTTCTCTGAGACCTTAGGTGTTCCTACTGTGTGTGAGTGTTGTATGTAAGACTTTATTTACTTTATTTCTTGTCTTTGTTGTTTGTCTTTCTGTTCATTAACCGTTACCTGTTCATTCCCTTTGGTGGTATTCAGGGTCCTTCTTAGGACTAGAATACAGTTGGCAGGGATTGATAGGAGACAGGGTTTACGCTGGTGGCCTGGACCTCTGTACCTTTAACAGTACCTCCAGGTTGAGGGATTAGTTAGGACCCCAGTTTAGGGTCAGCTTAGACCCGGTCACCCTCTAGCCGGAGACAGCGTAAACGGATTCCGTTTTGACCCTCTGGACATTCTGTCAGGTAAATCTATGTTATCATATATCTATGCGCATGTTATATAGTATGTTGCCCTTTTGATATAGATTACTGACATCACATATATATATCTGCTATACAGCGTGACACCCCTTATGCGATAACAGCCGCAGGACAGCGCAGTCTGTCACTCATTAGTGCCCCAAAAGGCGCCCGCGCTGTGGGGGTGAAGGGGTTAAGCTTCTGCCTGCGGGCTAGAAGCGACTCACCCAGCTGGTAATGTGTCGACCCGCCACCACAATTGTGGGTTACCAGGGCAATGGGGTACTCAGAGCCGAGCCCGTAGAAGTCTATGGGAATTGTCACAGGTAGCTGTGGCTCGGTCTGTGGCCCGGGCGGTCTGGCGTATGTTGGGGATATATTTACAGGGGATTGATTTATGTACAGTTCGTGACGCCACCTGTAGTATTCTGGTAATTTGTACCAGCGCTGCTATAGATCTCTGAGGGGATGGTGATGCAGCTAGATGTCGGGTCCCCTACAGGTGGGACTCTTCCCTCAGGTCGGTAGTTAGGTGAGGATTGTGCAGGCATGCAATAATAACTCAGTCTCACACAGTCAACGTCTTTCCATACCTTTACTTGCAGGATGATAAGGCAGGTCCCAGGGAGGCTGATGGGGTTGATGGAGGATGAGCTTTGAGGCAACAGATAAGCAAGTTAGGGGCCTCCTTTACTTTCCAATGAAGCTGAGTACGACCAGCCTGAAGCGTAGTCCTCTCTATGATTCCAGCTAGTCTTTAGCTGTTCTGCCCAGTCAAATTTGTGTTAGAAGCCTTCCTGGGAGGGAGCTGAATCCTTTTCTTGTCGTGCACAACTCAAAGTCTTCACACCCCTGACTCCAGCTACGTTCTGACTATAAAGGGGCTTGTCTGCCGCGACCTAGGGTCCGGTAGATTCCTGGTTTTCTCTTCACTATGCTGTACAATAGTGATCCTTCGGTCCCCAGTAACCGGTTGCAACGTGCAGGACTTTTCCAAGTCAAAAGCACTTTTCCAATTACCTTCCTTCCACTTTGCCCTTCGCCTTGCTTGTCTCTTAATAGATAGTTCAGTCTTTCTTCCAGTGGGGCACAGCTCTGACTAGACTAAGGTGTATACAGACACCTACACCAGACTCCACTTTCTGAACTGATGATAGACTTAAACTGGACACGTCTACTCTGTCCAAGGACAGGAAACTGACTTCTCACTCTGAAGTCCGGACACTGACTGACTAAATCACTCCCTTCCACACCCTGCTGGGTGTGTCAGAAGTGTACATGATGTCATGAAGAGACCTTAACTGTTACCTCTCCACTCATCCTCCTGGTATTGTGTACCAGGGCTACACATTCCCCCATGGTAAACGACAGCACTCCCGGGCTGTAAAATATAAAGAGACATTTTTGTTTATGCAATAAACATTGAAACAATAACATCTTCCCATCCGGGAGGTGAGAACACCTTGAACGTTACGAACAATAACATTTTACATATAGAAATACAAAAGTATCAAGTAGCATTTAATAAATATATATACAAGATACTTGTGAAGGACCCGCACCAAACCTTCAACGTGGGTCCTGGGTGGGCTGCAGGACATCCAAATGCAGACCTCACTCAGTGCCACACCACACGGGTTTTTGGTTCAGAGGTGAGTCAAGGTTTCATGTGAAACCATTAAGAAGGCACTTTAGTGCAACTATGTACAGGATACAGTTTTTGGGCTGGCTCAGTCCTCAGCCTCTGAGTCCATTGTTAAACGAAGACATAATAGAGAAAAAACACATTTATATATATAGACTTTTACAATGTTCACATAAATTCGTTATAATCACTGCTGATATCTAATGGGTAATTTCCCTTTGGTGATTCTTTCTGATCTACGTGGTGTAGTTTCAGGTATAACAAGTTGCGATCTGTCTGCACTGCGTAACGGCAAACTATAGAACTGCCTTAACCTTTCTATGGATCTGGCAAGCGTACTGATGGCTGGGCGGTGTGAGTCAGCTTCACCAGGAGATCCCATAGTATGGGGCGCTGCTTCAGATGATCCATCTTGAGGTTCCACAGGTTGAGGTGTTGCTGGGATGGGTAACTCCTGAGCGGGCTCAACTGGCACCACAGGCACAACTGGAGGTAAAACTTCCTCTTGTGGCTGATAAAACTGCAACACTGGAATTATCACAGCATCTCCCAGTCGGGGCCAATCCGCAGGAAAATCTCCCAGATCGGTGTGTAGGACCTCTTCCTTTCTTTCTCTTTGATTGAAGACAGGGTTCTTTTCACAACTCTTTAAGTGTTCTGGACACAACTTCAAATGATCTCTGGACACCGTGGTTGTTGTTCTTCCTCCGTCTTTACTGACGACACAAACTTTTCTGTTGTCGTATTTAGAATCTTGTATGACGTAGGGTTCTTGCTCCCACTGATTATCCAGTTTATGCATCTTTCTTTTTCTTTTTAATACTACCTCTCCAGGCATCAGAGGCTTGGCAGGAGCATTTCGGTTGTAAACATCTTCCTGTTTCTCCCGTGCCTTATTGAGACTTTCCTCCACACAGATTTGTACTCTTCTGTATTGCTCTTGCCGATTGACGTCCCAGTTCTCAACAGCGTCGTCTGCCTCCGGTTCTACCACTCCAAGTTCTAGATCCATTGGTAGTTTTCCGGGCCTTGCTCTCATAAGATAGGCTGGAGTGCAGTTAGTTGAGCTTACAGGTATATGGTTGTACAAATCAACCAAATCAGGTAGTAAATCCGGCCATCGATTCCTGTCTTCCAACGGTATGGATCTCAACAAGTCAAGGACAATATGGTTCATCTTTTCACAAAGACCGTTGGTTTGAGGGTGATATGGTGTTGTTCTATTTTCTTGCACCCGTACATATGACAGAATTCCTTGAATAAATCAGCTTCGAAAGCAGGTCCCTGATCGGTTAAGACTTGCTCGGGATACCCATGCGGTCTGCAGAAGCTTGCTTGAAAGGTCTTCGCGGCCGTCACTGCGGTCTGGTCTTTCACTGGAACGACTACCAGAAATCTGGAGTAATGGTCCACCATGGTCAAGGCGTATGAGTATCCAGATCTACTCGGCGACAGTTTGACGTGGTCCAGGGCCACAATCTCCAGGGGACGAGTCGTCCGGATAGGTTGCAGGGGGGCCTTTTGACTACCGTAGTCCTTTCTTCTGAGACCACAGGGTCCACAGTTCCGACACCACCTCTCGACAGAGCTGCGCATCCCTACCCAGTAGAACCGGCATCTCAACAGGGTCTCCAGCTTCCTCCAGCCAAAGTGTCCTGCTTGATCGTGGTACGCTTCCAACACCATTGGGACGTCTGCCTTGGGGACCACTATTTGCCAGACCATTTCATGGGTTCTGGGGTTGACGTATCTCCTGCACAACTTCTCACGGTATAGGAACAACCTGCTTTTCTCGTTCCACAGGAGCTTTGCTGACATAGGTGCATCCTTTTCCAGAGAGGAGCCTTCCTGTCTTAACAACTCCTTGATGCGGCTGACCACTGGATCACTGTCCTGAGTCTCTTTCCAGCTGTGATGGGGTAAAGGATTTAATGTTGCACCATTCTGCTTTCTGTGGACTTGATGCTCGTGGACTACCCCATTTCGATGGAACGCAGGTAGCTCAATTTCTTCCAGGTCGTCCGATTCTTCTTCCGTGTCAGAGTCATGCGGCATTCGGGACAATGCGTCGGCATTAGCATTCTTTCGACCTGCCCGGTACTTGATAGTAAACTGGTAATTGGACAACCGAGCCATCCATCGCTGCTCCATGGCACCCAGCTTGGCGGTTTCCAGGTGCGTTAACGGGTTGTTGTCTGTGTACGCCGTGAACTTATTGGAGGCCAGATAGTGCTTAAATCTTTCAGTAATGGCCCAGACCAGCGCCAGAAACTCTAGCTTGAAGCTGCTATAATTTTCCGGATTCCTTTCAGTTGGCCTGAGTTTTCTGCTAGCATATGCGATGACTTTTTCTTGTCCATTCTGCTTCTGACTGAGAACGGCTCCCAACCCTTCATTACTGGCGTCGGTGTACAACAGGAACGGTTGGCTGTAATCAGGATAGGTTAAGATCTCATCACCTGTCAGGATCTCTTTCATCTTTTGGAATGCTTCAGCCTGTTCTTTACCCCAGTTAAAGGGAGGGTTTCTGCTCTTTAAGGATTGTCCTACCAGGAGGTCCTGTAAAGGAGCTGCCTTCTTCGTGTAATCTTTCACGAATCTCCTGTAGTAACCCGTTAGTCCCAGGAACTGTCGCACTTCCTTAAGGTTTTTCGGCTCCGGCCACTTCTGGATGGCAGTGACTTTCTCTGGGTCCGGCGCTACTCCTTCCGAACTGACGATGTGCCCCAAGTATTGTACCTTCTGTTTGAGTAGATGGCATTTTGAGGGTTTTAACTTCATCCCGTACCTGGACAGGGACTCAAATACTTCTGCTAGGTGTTTCAGATGGTCCTCATATGTCTTGGAATACACGATAACGTCGTCTAGGTATAGCAGCACGGTTTCAAAATTGAGATGTCCCAGACAGTTTTCCATCACTCTCTGAAATGTTCCTGGGGCACTGCTGAGCCCAAACGGCATTCTGTCGAACTCACAGAGCCCCATTGGGGTGGTGAAAGCCGTTTTCTCACGATCCTCCTCAGCCACAGCCACTTGCCAGTAACCACTAGTCAGATCAAGGGTAGAAAAGTAGTTAGCCGTTTTCAGAGCAGCTAATGATTCCTCTATGCGTGGTAGCGGGTATGCATCCTTGTGTGTTATGCGGTTCACCTGCCTGTAATCCACACACATTCTCATACTACCATCTTTCTTTTTAACCAGAACTAGAGGGGCTGCCCAGGGACTACAACTATCCCTTATCACCCCAGCTTTCTTCATATCATTCAACATTTCTTTAGCCTTCTGATAATGAGCTGGAGGTATGGGCCTATACCGCTCTTTGATGGGAGGATGACTGCCTGTAGGGATATGATGTTGTACTCCCTTAATTGTCCCAAAATCAAGTGGATTTTTGCTAAACACTTGGGCGTACTCTTGCACCACCCGTAATACCCCTTGCTTCTGGTGAGGGGAGTGGTGTCCGTCCCAACATGGAGTTGCTGACACCATTCCGCCACCTGGGTTGCTGGGTCATTGTCCTCCTCTATTTGACAGGAGTCTAAGGACTCAGCCGGGAGAATAGAATTATTATCAACAGCATGAAGTTTAGCAATGGTTGCATAACGGGGTAAATTTACCTCATCATCTCCCCAATTGAGAAGCCGTACAGGTACTCTTCCATTCACCACTTCTACTACTCCTCTAGCAGTCATAAGTGTAGGTCTATGTTCTGAATGGTGGGGTTCTACTACAGCTTGGTAATTCTGTCCTCTCAGACCTATGGCTGCCCTGCACCAAATGATCATTTCACTCATTGGGGGTATCACAATAGGAACTGAGTCAGTGACCCGTACATTACCAATTTCGCCGTCGGTAAGCTTCGCTTGCTGCTGACACACCAGGGCCCGGATCTCCCTTTGGATTACTCCTCTCTGCCTTGGTCGGGCAATCTCAGCGAGCTGTTGGAGCAAGAACACAACTTCTCCCAAACAATTACCGATAATGTTAGTACCCAAAATGATATTTAAACCGTTCTCCTCATTTACAGTCTTTACTACCAGAAGCCCTTGGTCTTTCAACTCCTCTCTGCCCACCTTTACATCTACACATTTTGTTCCGAGTACTTCTACAGGAAGACCATTCGAAGCATACACAGTAAAGTCAAGGCTCGGAGGTTTAAGACTGTCCATTGACCAGTACTTGGTATATAGAGCATCAGGTATTAGGGTCACCTGGGACCCAGTGTCTAACAATGCTGGAACAGCAATACCATCTAGAATAATAGACAGGTAGGGTCGCCCGCCCACATACCTGCGGTTCCAGTCTAGGGGGCCTGACGGGTATTCTCCTGGGTGTTGGCCCTTGGACCCAGGTTCTGCCCGTTTAAAGGACACTGTGTAGACAGATGACCTTTCCGGTTGCAGCGATAACAGATGATCTCTCGACGAGAAGGGTGTTGATCAGAGGTTGCTCCTGGGGGTGGCGTTGTCCTCCTCCGGGGGGGCGACGTCTTCTTTCTCCTCCGGTGCATCCACGGAACGTCCTCTGGGCAGTCAGCTAGCAAGATCTTCCCTTCCTCTTCTTTCCGCAGCTGTAGGGCACTCATCACAGCGGCCAGATTTTTAGTCAGCTGGCGCACCTCTGAGCGCAGACAGTCCAATTCACTAGGAGGTGTCACCTGCGCTTTGGCTTCAGCCACTAGCGGGGAACAGGGGGTTACTGCCGGTTCCAGAGTGACTTCACCCTGATGATGTTGGGTGGCCACCTCAGGTTTGCCCAGGGGCCGCAGCCCTTTTATTGCCATGTCCTTTAGGGCATCAAAGGTAGCATCCGGATGATCTAAGGACCACCAATTTACAGTTCTGCGTTCCTCTGGGGATCTCAATCCCTGTATAAATTGTTCTTTCAGCATTCTATTCTCGTCGATAGCATTTAAATTGTTAATTTGCTTGAGGGCTCTCAGGGCTCCCTGTAGTCGGCAAGCATAGTCCCGGATGCTGTCACCTGGCTGTTGTGAACAGTGATAGAAGGCCATCCGGAGATCCGTTTCTGTGCGGTCTTCAAATATGGCATGTAGCTTAAGGAAGATCGCAGGTACCGACTCCTGATCAACGGTATCCCAAGTCTCCACTTCCCTTTCAGCAGCGCCAGTTAGCTGCCCTATTAGCACAGCAGCTTTTTGTCTCTCAGGCATGGAGTACATTTCTAGGATGCTGCATAACTTCCGCTTGAAGCCTGCTAATGTGCCTGGCTCACCGCTGTATTGGGGAAGCCATTTCGCCCCAGGCATATATGGGAGCGTTAGTGGCATGATCGGGACTACCGGACTGGGTGCAGGGCCTGCGCCCCCATCTGGCGCTACAATACCAGACGGTGCGGGATTGGGGACTCCGGCCGGGGCCGCACTGTCAGCCGGTTGTTGTGACATCTTAGCGCCCCCTTGGTTAAACGGAGCCTACCGGTTTCAGATGCTGCTACTTCACAGGCACCGCAGTGGGAACAGGACCTTCGTCGCAGGCGCTCTGATGTCAGAGCGTTCACTTCCTGTCGCAGGACCTGCAGCTCTATTTTGCGATGCAATTTGCGATGCGGATTGCAATGCAGATTGTGATGCAGTTTGCTATGCGGTTTGCGATGCGGTTTGCTATGCAGTTCGCGATGCGGTTTGCAAAGCAGATTGCTATGCAGTTTGCGATGCGGTTTGCGACGCAGATTGCTATGCAGTTTGGGGTGCAGGTTGGGGGCGTGTCCAAGACTTTGCGCGCTTTTTCAGGTCCGCCCACCTTCTTCTCCAGCGCCTGAGGGCGCGAATATGGCGGCAAAATGGCGGATTTTAGCGCCAAACAATAGCAACAGTCTTTTTCATCAAAACACTCCACAGGCACACAGGGCTCGCAATGCTGCAAGTTTCGTATCCTGTTCGTGACGCCAAGTTTTTGTGTCGACCCGCCACCACAATTGTGGGTTACCAGGGCAATGGGGTACTCAGAGCCGAGCCCGTAGAAGTCTATGGGAATTGTCACAGGTAGCTGTGGCTCGGTCTGTGGCCCGGGCGGTCTGGCGTATGTTGGGGATATATTTACAGGGGATTGATTTATGTACAGTTCGTGACGCCACCTGTAGTATTCTGGTAATTTGTACCAGCGCTGCTATAGATCTCTGAGGGGATGGTGATGCAGCTAGATGTCGGGTCCCCTACAGGTGGGACTCTTCCCTCAGGTCGGTAGTTAGGTGAGGATTGTGCAGGCATGCAATAATAACTCAGTCTCACACAGTCAACGTCTTTCCATACCTTTACTTGCAGGATGATAAGGCAGGTCCCAGGGAGGCTGATGGGGTTGATGGAGGATGAGCTTTGAGGCAACAGATAAGCAAGTTAGGGGCCTCCTTTACTTTCCAATGAAGCTAAGTACGACCAGCCTGAAGCGTAGTCCTCTCTATGATTCCAGCTAGTCTTTAGCTGTTCTGCCCAGTCAAATTTGTGTTAGAAGCCTTCCTGGGAGGGAGCTGAATCCTTTTCTTGTCGTGCACAACTCAAAGTCTTCACACCCCCTGACTCCAGCTACGTTCTGACTATAAAGGGGCTTGTCTGCCGCGACCTAGGGTCCGGTAGATTCCTGGTTTTCTCTTCACTATGCTGTACAATAGTGATCCTTCGGTCCCCAGTAACCGGTTGCAACGTGCAGGACTTTTCCAAGTCAAAAGCACTTTTCCAATTACCTTCCTTCCACTTTGCCCTTCGCCTTGCTTGTCTCTTAATAGATAGTTCAGTCTTTCTTCCAGTGGGGCACAGCTCTGACTAGACTAAGGTGTATACAGACACCTACACCAGACTCCACTTTCTGAACTGATGATAGACTTAAACTGGACACGTCTACTCTGTCCAAGGACAGGAAACTGACTTCTCACTCTGAAGTCCGGACACTGACTGACTAAATCACTCCCTTCCACACCCCTGCTGGGTGTGTCAGAAGTGTACATGATGTCATGAAGAGACCTTAACTGTTACCTCTCCACTCATCCTCCTGGTATTGTGTACCAGGGCTACACAGTAACAGTGTAACATCTTGCCGGGAGGGGAGGAGGGAGAAGAGCCAGAAGAAGCTTTCAGCCTGCTTCTTTAATGGCCGCCGCGCTGTGCCTCCGTGTGCTCCATGAGGAAGCCGGAAATGGAGACAGCAAAAAAGCGCGCGCTCAGAGCGGCGCGAAAATTCAAATAAAAAGGCGCGCACTCCTCTCCTATGTCCTGCAGGCATCCACCTGCGGACAAAAAACACAGTCACCGACATGTAATGTACAGCGGCTGCCGCAGCAGTCGCTTAAACACTCACACACACATTAATAAAAATGTGAGGTAAAAATGTGAGGTACTCACCAGCCGAAGCGCCACAGGGACCCCCAGGGGTTTCTGGCGCTATGCCCATGCTTCCCCCCAGGGCGGGGGACGCAGTGACCCCTGCAGCGCGGTTTGCGCCCCCGCCAGGGAAGCCATCCTTATCCCCCCGGGCCGGCAGGGTTCTGCAGGGACCACCATTAGGGTAATACAGATCCGCCAAGGGAGAGGTGGGAGTCCAGCAGCGCTGAGACTCCTGAGACCTCTAGACCACATTTGGTGATCCAAGTCTCTTGTCCGATAAAAAATAATAAAATCTTCTGAGGAGCTGCTTCCAGCAGCGACTATCCTCTGAGACCTCAAATTGTAAACTGAAGAGCTGAGTAGGAGGAGCCCGAGCTGGAGGGGCCGGTCAACACTCTTTTTAATCTGAGGTGTCAATCCTATCTGGGCTCCGCCTACCCACTAGTAATGACTGTGGCTCTCTTCCTTCCGTCTGCAGCTGAAATATGTCTTATATTCTAGAATCTTCAAAGAAGCCACCTTTTGCTTTGATTACTGCTTTGCACGCAGAAAAGATGAACGGATGGACACTACATGCCTGGTTCCCACCGTGAAGCATGGAGGAGGTGGTGTGATGGTGTGGGGGTGCTTTGCTGGTGACACTGTTGGGGATTTATTCAAAATTGAAGGCATAGTGAACCAGCATGGCTACTACAGCATCTTGCAGCAGCATGCTATTCCATCCGGTTTGTTTTTAGTTGGACCATCATTTATTTTTCAACAAGACAATGACCCCAAACACACCTCCAGGCTGTGTAAGGGCTATTTGACCAAGAAGGAGAGTGTTGGGGTGCTACGCCAGATGACCTGGCCTCCATAGTCACCAGACCTGAACCCAATCGAGATGGTTTGGGGTGAGCTGGACCGCTCACCGCTTCAATTTTGAATAAATCCCCAACAGTGTCACCAGCAAAGCACCCCCACACCATCACACCACCTCCTCCATGCTTCACGGTGGGAACTAGGCATGTAAAGTCCATCCGTTCACCTTTTCTGCGTGCAAAGCAGTGATCAAAGCAAAAGGTGGCTACTTTGAAGAACCTAGAATATAAGACATATTTTCAGTTGTTTTACACTTTTTTGTAAAGTGTAATGTATAATTCCACATGTGTTAATTCATAGTTTTGATGCCTTCAGTGTGATTCTACAATTTTCATAGTCATGAAAATACAGAAAAATCTTTGAATGAGGTGTGTCCAAACTTTTGGTCTGTACTGTATGTGTGCTTAATGTTTACATGTGTAATGTGTGTATATTGAGTGGATATGAGCTTATTGTGTACATGCATGTATGATGACTATATGTGTGTTTAAATGTGTACATGCATGTCTAATCTATATATGTACAGTACAGACCAAAAGTTTGGACAAAATGGACACACCTTCTCATTCAAAGATTTCTCTGTATTTTCATGACTATGAGGCTATGTGCACACGTTGCGGATTCTTAGTGGTTTTGCCATGGTTTTTAGCGGCGGAAACGCCGCGAAACTGCGGCAAAACCGCTTACACAATACAACTCATTAAGGCCTATGAGATTCCGCAATGCTGTGTACATGCTGCGGGTTTTTTCCGCGGCGGAATCGCATCGCGGGAGAATCCGCAGCATGCTCATTATTTTTGCGGAACCGCGGCGGTTCCGCCGCCATAGGAATGCATTGAACCAATTACTTTCCGCATGTGGCTGTGCCCACCATGCGGAAAGTAAGCGGTTCATGTGCGGATGGTACCCATGGTCTGGAGGAGAGAAGACTCTCCTCCAAGCCCTGGGTACCAAATCCATGTAAAAACAATAATTAAAATAAAAAATAGTGATATTCTCACCTTCCGGCGGCCCCCGCAGCTTTCCCGCCTCTCAGCGACACTCCCGCCAATCCCGTTCCCAGGAGTCCTTTGCGAGATCACGCCAGATGACGTAGCGGTCTCGTGAGATGCTACGTCATCGGGATGATTGTCGCAAAGGACGCCTGGGAACGGGAATGGCCGGGGAGCGTCGCTGAGAGGCGGGAAGGCTGCGGGGGCCGCCGGAAGGTGAGAATATCATTATTTATTTTTTTTATTATTTTTACATTAGATCTTTTTACTATTGATGTGGCATAGGCGCAGGGCCGGCGTCAGCACCCAGCACACCCGGGCAAGTGCCGGGGCCCTGAGCAGGCGGGGGGGCCCACTCGCCGTCTGGCACCCCCGCGCCCGTTAGCGAAGGAGAGCGGTGTCAGCGCTGCCACTGGGCACCCCCCCGCTTGCTCAGGGCCCCGGCAGCAGCTGGCACAATACTTACCTCTCCCGTGCCTCCGCTGCCGCAGCTCCGAGCTCCAGGGGGCGCCGGCGCTTCCTCTCACAGCAGCGCCGCTGAATGATGTCATCATTCAGCGGCCAGCTGTGGCAGAGAGCGCGGACGCTGGACAGGTGAGACGTGTGTGTGTGTCTGTGTGTATGTAGTGCGGTGCTTTGTGTGTGTGTGTGTGTGTGTATGTGTATGTATGTGAGAGAGTGCTTGTGTGCTGTGGTGCTGTCTGTGTGTGATGATGGGCAGGCATTGCTGATAATGGGGAGGAGATGATGATAATGGGCAGGCATTGCTGATAATGGGGAGGCATTGATGATGGGGAGGCCATGATGATAATGGGCAGGCATTGATGATGGGGAGGAGATGATGATGATGGGCAGGCATTGATGATGGGGAGGAGATGATGATGATGGGCAGGCATTGATGATAATGGGGAGGCCATGATGATGATGGGGAGACAATGATGATGATGGGAGGCAATGATGATGATAATGGGGAGTATTTCCACAGCGCCCTTTCCTGAGCCGTAACAGTGCAGAACGCAGTACAGCGCAGAGGAGAGCTCCATATTTTGTATGGAGCATTATATGGGGACCAGTATCCTGTATGGAGCATTATATGGGGACCAGTATCCTGTATGGAGCATTATATGGGGACCAGTATCCTGTATGGAGCATTATATTGGGTCCAGTGTTCTGTATGGAGCATTATTTTGGGTCCAGTATTCTGTATGGAGCATTATATGGGGGGGTGACGTCCTGCATGGGGTATTATATGGGTGATGAGGGGGAGACTGTGGTGCCCATAATATTGTATGGAGGACTGTACTGTCCAGTCTGTACTGTGCGCTGTGAGGATTTGGCGGTTTTTGAGTTATTGTACAATTTACAATAGATATCACTCATGTAATGGAAGAAGTGAAGTGTTTGGCATTGTACTGTACCCATATTTCTCTGCTGTATCTGTGCATCATGAATCGTGGTCTGTGTTAAGGGGGCCCACTGAGGCTCTTTCGCCCGGGGCCCATAAAAACCTGGAGCTGGCCCTGCATAGGCGGCATCAATAGTAAAAAGTTGGTCACACCGCTTGCAAAACGCTAGTGTTTAGCGGGAATACGCATACCTATAATATGCGGCTTTCCCGCGGCAAGGAGGTGCGGAATTGCCGCGGAAATTTCCATGGCAATTCTGCAACGTGTGCACATAGCCTGAAAATTGTAGAATCACACTGAAGGCATCAAAACTATGAATTAACACATGTGGAATTATACATTACACTTTACAAAAAAGTGTGAAACAACTGAAATTATGTCTTATATTCTAGGTTCTTCAAAGTAGCCGCCTTTTGCTTTGATTACTGCTTTGCACACAGAAAAGGTGAACGGCTGGACTCTACATGCCTAGTTCCCACCGTGAAGCATGGAGGAGGTGGTGTGATGGTGTGGGGGTGCTTTGCTGGTGACACTGTTGGGGATTTATTCAAAATTAAAGCAGTGAGCGGTCCAGCTCACCCCAAGCCATCTCGATTGGGTTCAGGTCTGGTGACTGTGGAGGCCAGGTCATCTGGCGTAGCACCCCAACACTCTCCTTCTTGGTCAAATAGCCCTTACACAGCCTGGAGGTGTGTTTGGGGTCATTGTCTTGTTGAAAAATAAATGATGGTCCAACTAAACGCAAACCGGATGGAATAGCATGCCGCTGCAAGATGCTGTGGTAGCCATGCTGGTTCACTATGCCTTCAATTTTGAATAAATCCCCAACAGTGTCACCAGCAAAGCACCCCCACACCATCACACCTCCTCCTCCATGCTTCACGGTGGGAACCAGGCATGTAGAATCCATCCGTTCACCTTTACAGCGTGCAAAGCAGTAATCAAAGCAATAGGTGGCTACTTTGAATAACCTAGAATATAAGACATATTTTCAGTTGTTCCACACTTTTTTGTAAAGTGTAATGTATAATTCCACATGTGTTAATTCATAGTTTTGATGCCTTCAGTGTGATTCTACAATTTTCATAGTCATGAAAATACAGAAAAATCTTTGAATGAGAAGGTGTGTCCAAACTTTTGGTCTGTACTGTATGTTTAATGTATATACTGTATATATTTTATGCATACCTGTGTATATGTGTGTAATGTGTATATGTGTGTCTAATATGGATTATGGGGTGGAATAATGTACTGTAGCTGGACTTCCCTAGTCCTGATAGCAGGTGCACTAACAGCTTAGAGCTGTATAGATTTGGTCATGGAACCAGTCTTATGGCCATTTCTTCAAAGTGACCCATGAACTGTTAACACCACAATGCCAGGTCGCATGTTCCTCTTTCTACTGTGAGTAGCCTGCATGGCCTAAACGTGTCCCCATGGCCTGTAGCGTCCCCGCACTTGTCTCTTATTGAGCACATCTGGGACGTCAACAATGTAAGCCCTCCCTATACCACCACTGAAAACATACTTGTAGCTATATGAATGCATGCACATTTACATAACTGTCTATATATATATGTATATATATATTACAGTATATGTGCATAGATGAATATACACTCACAAGCCAATGGGTAACAATGTTTTGAACTTGTGACTTTCAGGCTCCATATCTCACCATTCACTACAGCCTTGATAGTGAGAATACCATCATTTCATGGACAATCATCTTGGCTATCTCATGCATAAATTTGACTTGCAACTATTTAGCATATGATCAGTTATGCAGATTCTTGTCATGTCACTGCATTGGGTACTGCCACACTAAACGCTCCCGCTAACGATCACGATAACGGCGCATACTAATGCGATCGTTTTTGTGATCGTTTTAATGTCGCTAGTAGCTGCCACGATTAGCGATCTCGTTAACGACGCATAAGCGGTTAGCGATCTCCTTAACGACTTTGCGATGTAAAAAACAGCGCACATCGTTCACAAAACGTGCCAGACACAGCGATTCAGGCTCACCAGCGGGACGCCAACGATCAAAATACGGCCCAGAACTCTAGTGAACGATCAGCGAGATCACAGCAGGGGCCACGTCGTTGCTACATGCCACACACAACAGCGTCACTAACGAGATCGCTAAATAGTGACGTATTTTAGCGATCTCGTTAGCGATCTTGTTTAGTGTGGCATACCCTTTACTGTTTTGTTCCTGGTGATGGAAAAATCTTTTACTTCCTGTGTACTACAAAATACAACCTGTTCTCACATTCCCTAATAGTTCAGTCTGTTATTAGGTTGATTCACAAGTGAAAGGTCACTGGATCGAATAGAGGAGCAGCCATGAAGATTTCCCAACAAAGGAGAAATTGCATCATCCGGCTCATCGATAGTCTTTCTGGGGCCCCTTCCTGGTATAATGTCTCCCTTTCTTGGTATAATGTCCTCCATCCTGGACCCATTCCTAGTATAATGTCCAACATCCTGGGCCACTTCCAGGTATAATGTTCTCCAGCTTGGCATTTTCCTGTTATAAAGTCCTCTATCCTGGGTCCCTCCCAGTAATAATGTTCTTCATCCTGGTATAATGTTTCCATCCTTGGCCACTTCTTGGTATAATGTATATTTTTCTTGGTATAATGGGCCATTT
>JARQOD010000005.1:299875299-299918595 GCA_033576555.1 Oophaga sylvatica
TAATCAGTCCAAAAAAGTTGCGGGAAAATGAAAGTTCGGGTACCCTATCTCTCGGATAGCCTGTTCCTTTCCTCTGTAGTGTCGGGCACCTGGCGGATGCGTGTCCCAAGAGACAACTTTCCCCTGGCCCCACTGTACCTTGTTCTTGGAGATTTTGCGTTAGTGAATAAAGGAAACAGGGAGTTGGGCGCTTCCTCCAAATTATTAAGTTTCCACAAAAAGGAGGTCATCACTTACTGTAGAAGGGTGCCCTGGGGTTTTTTTGAATCCATGGTTCCAGGACTGATTTCTTCCCCTGTGTAAACTGGTTAGGTGGTTTGGGCTCTTTGAGGGGCCCGGGGTCCAGGCAAGCGTGCCCTGGAAGGAAAGGCGAAAAGGAACAAAGAGTCCTCGTGAAAGGGCCCCCTTAAAGGCTTTTTCCCGTCTGACAGTGACATTTTTTGGTTCGGGAAAACCCGAGAAACGGGTTTTTGGATTCGGCCCAAAGGGGGTGTTTCCAGAATAGGGGTGATTGTTGCTCTGGATCTGCCCCAAGCTGGTACTTTTGAGGTTCCCCTGGAGGGTCTTTTTTTGACGGGAAGGGGTTTTGTTGAGGGGACACTTCCCTATCGGGACCCCGACTTCGAAGAGAAAAAATTTTGTGAAACCCAAGCTTTTTTTTTGTGCGCTTTGGAGGATTTGGGGCAACGTGGGATTGGGGCCCAGGTTTTTGATGTCCCTTTGACTGGGGGTATCGTATAGTCACGTCTTCAGGCCTTTTGACCACAGGGGTTTTGGGTAGGGAGTGTTAGGAGGGTCAAAAATTAGGTGATGCCAGGGGGAGGGATTGGTCATCATTCAGGGAAAGGCTTTTAGAAAAAATCTGTCTTCCCCCTTTCTGGAGTTGGGGTCTCGTAATGAGTTCCATACCTTTTTTCTCAAAGGTGATTGAGCTTTAATCTTTAAAAATTTAGCTCCAAGTAGATTAACAGGGCAGGTTTCAGAGACAAGAATTTAGTCAGTTCCATGAAGGGGGCCTGAGACACGGAACGTAAGGGGAGGTGGTCCTTGACTTCAACTCCAACCGGTAAGGTTTTTTAGGACGGATACTGTGAAAAGGGGGTTTTGTAGAAAGATGACCCCAAATGGCCGCCCCGTGCCCCAAGAACTTTAAAGGCTGATGGCCACCTGTAGAGGAATTTCCCCAGGTGCAGATGGTGGGCCAATGGGAAAGGGGGGCCTGGTTTGGCCCTTCCCCTCGTGCGTGGGGGCGGCCTCTTTTTAAACTTTCGTCTGTTTTCCCTAGCTGTCCTAGGGTGGGGGCCATTCCTGCGATCCACGGAGTGGGCAGTCTTAAGAAATGATCTGGGTGCCAATCCCGTTTAAAACACGTCTTGGGGTCAGGTTTGGGGCTTTGTCGCGTTGGTTGGATTTTTTTTCGGGTTTTTCTTTTTCTTCTTGGTGGGGGGGGGAAAAACGGCCCATCCCCTTGGGACCATCACCCACTTTATCCCTGGTGGTTGGAAAAAGGTGGTGCTTTTTTCCCGCCCCTTTGGGAGCCCCTGGGGGGGGGGAAAAACGCCTTCTTTTTGTTTTTTTGGGGATCCTTCTTCGGGCTGTAGCTTCTTTTTTTTGCTTCTGTAAAGTTTTTGGGGAAACTTGATAACAGTTTAGATATATTTGATGAGGACGATCTCTGGTCTTTTTTGGGACCTCTTCTTTCGTTTTCTTTTGCCCTTTTGGGCCCGCTTCCCCAAAATTTTGGGCCCCGCGTCTTTTGTGAGGATATAGCCTAGATCCTCAAAATGATCGGAGCCGGGTGGTATTCTCTATGACTTTTGGTTCCTGTTGGACCCCCGGAACCCCGGTTTTGGGTTTAGACGTCTGTTTTTTGCCCAGCTTTGGTGTTTTAATGTTTTAAAAATCTGTTTCATTAAATTTTAGTGACCCCCCTTGGGGGAAAACCAGTGCTTTTTAAATTGTGGGTAAGAAGGGACTTTTTCCGTCTTGATGATTTTTTTTCCCGGCCCGGGGGTTTTCCCGGTGGCCACGATAGACCGGTGTTTATTTAAAGTTGGTATGCTTGGGTACTTTGGGTTTTTGGGATTTGGAGACTAGAACTTAACTTGTTTTTAGATTTAAAAGGCTGATATTTAAAATTTTCCAAGGGCCCCGGGGGAAATAGGGGTCGGGGTTGGTTTTCGGGCCTGAGGTGAGGCTGTGGTGGTGTTTGGGGGGGGTTGCTGTGAAGGGCCCTTGTGGAAGGGGTTTGGTAATTGGGGTTAGTTGCTGGACAGAAAAAGGATGGCTTTGTGAACTGGGGGCCCCGCATACGGCGATTCTAAAGAAACTAGCTCATGATTATGGTGCGTTAAAACCCCTCTTTAGAGAGGAGACATGTTGCATGAGGGACCCAAAAGGATATCCAAAAGCCCCCGGGATATGAGTGGTTTTTAAGGGTGCGCCTGACCATATCTCGGGCCCTTTGCCAAAAACGGGGTTTGGGAACCGGTGAAAGGTGGTTAAAATATGGCCCGTGACTTATCCGGGTTTTAGAGGATCATAAAAATGGACCTACTGCATGGTGGGTGTATCGCGGGGGGGGGGCCCCCCGCAAGGGGGTCTTTGGGTTTTCGGGGGTAGGGCCTGAGTGCGTTTTGGGGATAGCACTCTGCGTTAAAAAGTTTTGGGCCCCGTCGGGCATTTGGAGGGCAAGCCCCCCCCCGGTTTGAACATTAGAGTTAGCGGGGGTGTTTTGGGGCCCCCCTTGGGGTGTTGGATACCCCCTCCCTATAAAAAAAGTCTGGACACCCATTTTTTTTTTTGGGTTTATATTTGTGAGTGGGCAAAGGTCCCCCCCTCGGTGTAGTAAAAAAACCCCGGGGTTGATGGCGTTTTGTGAATCTTAAGATGGCCTGAGACAGGGGGGGGTGCCGGCAAAAAATAAATTTGGGGGGGAGTGGGCCCTTGGGGGCCCGGGGGTCCCGTGGTGTGCCCCCGGGGGGGGGGCCCGGGGGGCGGTCCCGGGGTAGGGGCCCCCTTTCCCCTCCTGCTCCTTGTTTTCCTGTCGGGACCCACAGCATGCGGATATTCTCACATATTTTTGGGGAAAAAAGTGAATTTTTTCATCTCAGGGCCTCAGGGAAAAAAGGATAGGGTTTTTTTGGGAAAAAATGGAAGTACCCCTGGTCCCCACTGGGTCTGAGGGCATACAGTCGGGTCTCCCCCACAGGGCTAGAACCCTTTTTTGTGGGCGATGGTGGTAATAGGCCCCAAAATTTGCGTTAACAAAAGGGGGGAAAGGGTGGCTGTGAGCTTCCGGGTGTTTCCTTTAAAAAGGTGCAGGGGAAATGGGGTGTTTTGGCCCTTTCCCCGGGGGTGGGGGGACATTTCCCCCGGGGGGGGGCCCAGGGGGGGGAGCCCCCCATACACGACGGGGGTCCGCCGGGGGGTTTTTGTTCACTGAAATTGACACACCCCCCCCTTTTGGGGGTTGGAATGGCGCCATTTTTGGACGGGGGGGGGGGCCAGGGGTATATGACGGGCAAAAGGGGGTCGGGGCGGCCTTTTTTGTTACATCAACAAATAATTCTGGCATTTCACATCAAACAAAGGCCCCAAATGTTCCAAACCTCTTGACCGTTTCCTTTTTCCACCCCAACCCCCTTAAATATTTGCTACTCAAAGATGTGTTCCTTGTGCAGGGTCCCTTTCCTTAATTCCCCTTTTTTGCCTCAAAATTTTTCCCACTGAATGGAGTTCCCTGTACGGGGCAGACCCATCATTTATAAACTCCTCCTTTTTTGCACTTTTGCCGCCCGTGACTCAAATAATTACCAATCCCAAGCCCCCCTCTAACTTTTGGGGTTTTTTGTTTTAAAACTGCATCAGTTAAAAGAGTGTAATGATCTGTCGGACTAACCCCCGACGTCACTAAAGGTCCCACCCGTCAGTACGAGTCCCCTTATTACTGCAAGCAAAGGTCCTTCTTTTTCTGTCCCTTCCCTAACTGTGGATGGTGACTTTACAGAACATTTTCGCCGTGAATCTACACAGCACGGGGCTTCCCCTAATGGGTTCCCGTGTTAGACAAAGGACTCCTCAATTTGTCACTTCCCCAGACGAGGCCCTGCCTCAATTTTTCCCCTAGAGGAATTTGATTGTCGCCCCCTACCCAATTTCTACAAGATACTAGAAATTTGACACCTTCAACTTGTCACGGCAGGAACTATCTAAGATGAGGTAAAAGTGACCGGCGGAAAGGGGGAAGTGGTGCACACATTTTAGCGCAGGACGCGAGCCCACTGGTTTGAAGTGCTGGTTCGGGAGGGGCGGGATCGCTCACGGTTAACCACCGCCGGTCACCCACTAAGCCCCAATAGACAACCAATGGACCTCAAGTGACTGAAACACAGGCAAGTGGAAAAAACATATAAGGTAATGATCTAAACTTACGTGTTTGGAGGTGCGCGTCCTCAAAGTCGTCAACGCGGGCACCCCGGGGAGTCCCGGACGGGTCTGGTGGGCAGCGAGCCGTTGCCACGCCCCACATTGGGGCCAATTGACGGGTCGTCTCGTCAAACACTCGTCCTCAGTCACTCCAGAATTCAGGCTAAGAGCATGGGTCAACCATTCAAGAATGAGTCAGACAACAAGCTGGTTCAAACTCAGAGCATACTCAGAAGGCTACTAGCTGGCAGCGATCTCAGCAACGTCTGTCTTTATTTCCGCATACACAGGTTATATAGACATAGCAGACAAGGATGACAGGGTGGGGGTGGACAAACGGTTAACTGTATATTGCTAACATCTGCAAGCGTGGGCAAACTGTATATGTCTAGCATCTACCATCTCTGATTGGTTAGGTCTTGTTCAGACAGGCCTGTGGTTGACATCGTGTTAAAGTTCAGCCGTTGTAACTCTTCTTGTTGTGGTCTTGTTCAGCCGTTATCCTGGAACTGGAGATGCATACTTCAGAGGAAAACAGGTGTAGGTGTTGGTTGATGCTGGCACCATCTTAGCTTAAGCTTTGTTTCTGACATAATATTCGACAAGGAAAAACTTATTGTTTCCACAAAATGGTAGCAAAGCATATATAAGTACATATATGTAACAATATAAGAATATTTACCTTGACACTACTCCACAACCTGCTTCATACAATGTACCTCAGCAGGTTCAATACATGGGACATAGTGGCCATTCCCAATATGCCCACTTGAACATACCCAATGTTGTAGGCTGGCCACAACATGGGTATGGTCGACATGGGCATATTGGGGGGTATACTCAAAGTGGGCAGCCCTATAGTCAGGACTACCACAGCAATTTTCCCATGTTACCCCTACCCCCATCAGGATCCAGGCAGAAACCCACAACAGACAGGGCAGTCTGCACTACTCAGGGTGACACAGTGGTTGGTGATCAACCATCCCAAAACACCCAAACTGGACCTCCACCTTCAACCACCCCCCACCTACCATAACTTGTTGGTGTTATGATCTGCTACAAGCACTAAGGAAAGGTGGAATTCTGTCCCTACAATAGGACTGAGCTGGATCCCTACGATGTAACGGGGAACCTGATCCTGCGACCAGACCCGCTAAAGTCCTCAGCTAGTCTGAACGAAGACCTATAGTTGCGAGGGAGGAATCCCTACAAGATCTAGGGACTGGGTGAAAAGGTGGACACCTCTAACAGAAAGTGTAGCAGGGAAAATAAAACAGAAAACAAATACTAAGAGATACTAAGATCTAGCAAAACTGACAGAGTAAGGCACCTAAGCACCCGGCTAGCTTAAGAGTAGATAATACAATGAAGTCCAGCAAGGCCAGAAGGGCGGAACCAGACTAAATAGGGTAAAAAGGTCATGTGACCAGCAAAGTGAAACAAAACCTAACAAGAGGGTTCTAACAGTACCCCCTTCTAAGAGGATCCTCCGGATCCCCTAGGACTTAGGCTTATCCGGAAACCTCTTGTGAAACGCTCTGACATGTCTAGACGCAGAAACATCATCCGCCCTCACCCATGAGTTATCCTCGGGTCCATAACCCTTCCAAGCGACGAAGGTACTGTAAACTCCCTCTATACCGTCTAGAATTTAGGATGGCGGGAAAATCTCATATTGCCCGTCCTCCACCACCAGGGGAACAGTGGCCGAGACGTCTCCATCTGAGACCTCAGCTTTTTTCAAGAGAGAAACATGAAACACCGGATTAATCTTCAGGAGGTGGGAAGCTCCAACTTAACAGCAGATTGGTTAATGACCTGAAGCACCTTAAAGGGCCCTACAAACTTGGGACCCAATTTCTTAGACGGAATCCTCAAGCGCAGATTCTTGAGGACAACCAAACCATGTCACCAATAGCAAACAAAACCTCTTGTCGTTTTCTATCAAAATACACTTTGGATCTTTTGTTAGCCTCCTGAAGATTACAACGCACATCAGTCAAACTCTCTCCAAAGACCAGAAAAATTCTCCTCTTCAGGTACAGCCGATCCCAACTTGGAAAATGACCCAAACGACGGATGTCTCCCAGTACAACAAAAAAAAGGCGAACAACCAGAGAAGCGGATGTATGGTTGTTAAGAGCAAACTCAGCAAGTGGCAGAAACTCAGACCACCCCTCTTGATTATCAGTCACAAAAAACGCAAGAACTGCTCAAACATCCTGGTTTTTCCTTTCTGTCTGGCCATTAGACTCAGGATGATACGGATGAAAACGACAAATGAACTCCAACCTGTCACAAAAAGCGCGCCAAAAACGAGCCACAAACTGAGGTCTCCTATCAGAAACAATGTCAGTAGGAACACCATGTAGTCTGACTTTTCCTTGACAAAGGCCTTAGCGAGAGTCTTAGCGCAGGGCAATTTGATGAAAAGGAACCAAGTGAAAACATCTTGCTAAACGGTCCACGACCACCCAGATGACAGTGAAACCCTCAGAGGGGGGAAGGTCAGTAATAAAGTCCATAGCCAAATGTGTCCAAGGTGCACTAGGGACCTCCAGAGGGCAAAGCAACCCTGCAGCAGGAGTATGAGAAGACTTAGATCTAGCACACACAGTGCATTGACGCACCCACTTAATGACTTCCTTCTGCCATCCAGGCCACCAAAAACTGTGACCCACAAGTCTCTTGGTCTCAGAGATTCCAGGATGGACCTGCCAAACCCGAGAGTCATGACATTCATCAAACAAATCTCTCCTCAGGGTACCAGGCACAAACAACCTCCCATGCGGTGTGTTAGATGGGGCATTCTCCTGTGCTTTAAGAATCTCATCTTCCAGCACGGAGTCCAAAAACAGCAATAACAACCCCCTCTTGCAAGATGTTTTCCTCCTCCTCCTCAGTACCCACCATAGGAGAAAATCTGCGAGACAAAACATCAGCTTTAACATTTTTAGTACCTGGGATGTAAGTAACGGTAAAATTTAACCGTGAGAAAAACAGTGCCCACATAGCCTGACGGCGTTTGGCAGCATCAAGGTAGATCAGATTTTTATGATCGGTGAAGACTTGAACGGGAAATTCCGCTCCCTCCAAAAAATGACGCCAGTGTTCAAATGCGAGTTTAATTGCCAACAATTCCCGATTACCAAATATCATTATTTAGTTCAGACTCAGAAAAATTTCTTTGAAAAAAAGCACAGGGATGTACTCCATCCGTCTTTGCCTGAGACAACACCGCGCCGACCCCCACAGAAGAGACATCAACCTCAACCAAAAATGGTTTAGTCACATCAGGCTGCGTAAGGATGGTAACCAGGGTAACCCCAAAATCCCCGGTGAGGGCAAATTATTCAAAACCACCAAATCCAAATTCTCTTGATGAACACCATTAATAGTAAGAGGAAATTCACAGATATGGTGAGTAACATTTTTCAAGTGAGAACCATCCACAGACACCACATTAATAGGGGAAGACAGAAGTTTGGGTTTTAAATTTTTTTTTTCAAAAATTTCCCATCCAATCACATTGAGAGTTGAACCACAATCCACAAATACCCGAAACTCCATTAATTCCTCCTCAACAGCAGTGGTAGCAGAAAGAAATACCCTTTTATTGTTTTTATTGTTTAAACAAGCTATACGGGCGAAACTGACCTCATTTTTTTTCTCTCTTTATTCATTCGAAGCGCACAGTTCTTAATAAAATGGTCAGATTTGCCACAATAGAAACACAAGCCCTTAGCAAATCTGCGTTCTTTTTTCCCGAGAGTGAGGTGCCATTGCTCCAATTTCCATCGGCTCTCCAATGTCAGTACATTCCTTCTCCAAACTTGGAGCTGACAAGGCAGATTTACTCTCATTAACCCTTGCACGCAGTCTCCTATCCACCCGTATGGCTAATTGCATTAGCCTCTTGCAAGTTACCAGGTATAGGATAAGCAATCAGCAAATCTTTAACCCTTTCACTTAACCCTGCAAGAAATAAACTTTTCAAAGCTGAATCGTTCCAGCCCACCTGTGTGGACCACCTTCTGAAGTGAGTACAATATTTCTCCACATTACCTGATCCCTGTCTCAAACGTCTCAATTCTGTCTCTGCTGATGAAAACACGATCCGGATCGTCATATAACAACCCCCAAAGCAGAAAAAAAACTATCCACTGATATAAAGCATGGATCACTAGGCTGCAGAGAAAAGGCCCAAATCCTGAGGTTCTTTGGGCAAAAGTGACATTATGAACCCTATGCACTGTGATTCCTCACCAGAGGATCTGGGTCTCAAACGGAAATACAACAAGCAAGCATTTTTAAAAGAAAAAAATCTTGTTGTTCACCAAAAAATAATCAGGCAAACGTACCTTTGGCTCCACGAAATGTGCTCCAGAACAACTACTCACGTGTTGCTTTATCTCAGCCACCTCCAGAGAAAGTCCCTGCAGGCGCTGAACCAAATCCTGAACCGACACCATGATGGAAAACAGAAAATCTTTCCTTAGTTGGTCCTAATTGTTGACTCATTGAGTATATTTTGAGTGCCTTTCTATTTTGTACTCTTGCTATATTTGTTAAACAAAGGTGAACTTTACCTTAGGACATATTTGTCCACTATGGTTTCTTTGAGAGCGACTACAATATACACAAATTAAAAGTGTTAAGTCGCATTGGTTGAATGTTGATATTATTATATGTGATGTCCTGTGTAAGGTATATTCGAACAGGAGAGTACGAACACCAACACAACAACAAGAAGGTAAAGAAAAAAGTGTTTAGGTACAACAAAACAACCACACTACATAGATAAGCCTCCTCTTGCCAGGGAGTAGCACCCTCAGGGGACACAAATAATTAGTGAACACATCACGTACTTTAAGGCCAGAAGGGGACGACGGGGATGGATGAGTGGTCTCATAGGCATAGACACATTACCAGACCCCAAGGTCAGCCACATCAGGTGAGGAGCATTCATGCATTCTAGTGAAGTTTATGTAGGACCACACATGCTTTTACTACCACATTTACATTAGTTTCACTCAGCTGAATGGCTGATTGGAGTACCCGCCATTTGGCACAAAGAATACCAAAGGTGCACTCCACCAGGCGTCGTGCACGTGAAAGGCGAAAATTAAAGATTCTACGCCGATGGTTCAGATTGCGACGGGGATATGGCCTCATAACATGACGTGTCAATTGAAACGCCTCATCCGCTACAAGAACATAAGGCACTGGTTCCAGATTGGAGTCTGGAAGTTGACGTGGTGGTGGTAAGTCCAACTGGTTATTGCGTAGCCGCCGACACATAATGGAAGAATTGAAGACTCTGGAGTCTCCAGTCCTTCCATAGGCCCCAATGTCTACAATTATAAACCTGTACTGAGTGTCGACCAAGGCCAACAACACTACAGAAAAAAATTGTTTATAATTGTAGAATTGGGACCCAGAGTTCGGCGGCTTACGCACACGAATGTGCTTCCCGTCCAGGGCTCCAATACAGTGTGGAAACTGGCACGTTTGTTCAAATCCACGTGCAATCCTCAACCAGTCAGACATTTTGGGCTCAGGCAAGACCTCTTCATGTAGTCTGGACCAAATTTCTACACAAGTATAGCGGACAATGCCTGAAATGGTGGATTTACCAATTAAGAACTCTAAGTGCAGAGCAGCGTATGACAGGCCAGTGGAAAGGAACCTGCAATACACAAAGAAGAAAAAACATGTACAGATCAGCACAGCAAACACCAAGCACAGCATTCCCCACACTTACAATGGGTCAGTTTCTGAAAGCATGCATGCACTAAATGCAATGACATGCCATGCCTTCTGTGGGTTACACACAAGCAAATAACTAAGATGGGTAAAGATGGATAAAAACATTCCTGACAATATGTTAACAATAAGTAAGTGACAACACTAGGAAAGTAGCTATGTTGTGGAAAACATCATCAACATATCGTTGACACACATACCGTAATGTTAGGATAAGCCGTTCCTCTGCAGAAATAGCTGGACGCATCCTGGTGTCCTGAAAGGTGATCCCAGGGCGCACAATCTCCAGCAACTTATCGAAGGTAGCAAGGCTCATTCGACAATATTGAAAAAACTTGTCGGGATGGGTACGCAGCGACGAATAGAGACGGTGAAAATGCCCTTTACTTATCCTTTGCTTCAAAAGTGGATGGACCCACATTCTTTGGCGGCTTCTTGGATCTGCAATCACAGGGTATGGCTCCCCAAACCGTTGGGATATAACCCAATTGTACAGCACACGCTCAGTGGTATTAAAGATCAGTCTGTCGCTCATGTGTTATGTTACGGTAGCTGAGGAGTGCAGGTAAAAAAGGAAATACACCAGAGCAGTTGGAATCTATGAGATTGCAGTACCCTGACTAACCACCGCAACTAGAGGCAGCCGTGGAGCGTTCCTACGTTGGTCCTAGACGCCTCGTCACAGCCTGAGAAACTAACTACACCTAAAGATAGAAATAGGAAAGCTATCTGCCCCGGAGCAGAACCCCAAAGATAATAGAAAGCCCCCAAACATGTAATGGCGGTTAGACAAGAGGAAATACTGACACAGAAAGAAAATAGTATGAGCAAACGCTGGGGCCCAAACTATCTAAATAGAAAAGGATAGGAAGGGTACTTACTGCAATCTCAGAAAACCCTGAAAAAACACCAACTCTACTAATTTCAAAATCACCTGAGATCACACGACCTCTACCACCTAAATTAGTTCTCTGGTGTAACAAAAACAAAACAGCAGCCACTGAAAAAAAACTGGAAAAAGCAAAAGTACAAAACACAGTGGCTGGACTAAACTGAGAGGGCAAAAGCCCCCGGAGGGGACCCTGAAGGCCCCCACAGAAGTGCAGGACAAATGCAAAAATATAGCAAAAACACAAAATAAGAAATTGTCTTATCTGATAGCAGGAGATGCAGACACGACACAGCAGGCTACAAGGGAAACTGGAAAGAAGGATTCAGACAAGAACAATTGATCACCGGCAACCCTGATGGGAAAATGACTCCCTTATATAAGACCAATCAGTAACACCTGATTCCCAGTCCTCACAATCCTCACTAGTACCGCTTGTAACCACCAGAGGGAGCCTCTGCTCAGAACTCATCTCAAACCCATTCACAACAGTACCCCCCTTGAGGAGGGGTCACCGAATCCTCATTTGAGCAACCAGGTCGGTCAGGATGAGTTCTATGATACGCACGGATAAGTCTCCTAGCATGGATGTCCGAAGCAAACACCCAAGAATTGTCTTCCTGACCATAACCTCTCCATTTAACCAAATACTGGAGTCTTCGTCTAGAAAAACGAGAATCCAATATTTTCTCAACCACATACTCCAGATTGCCCTCAACCAAAACAGGGTCAGGAGGCACAGCAGCAGGAACCACTGGCTCAACAAACCTCTTCAACAAGGACTTGTGGAACACGTTATGGATCTTAAATGTCCCTGGAAGAAGCAAACGAAAAGAAACAGGATTAATAATCTCCATGATCTTATAAGGTCCAATGAACCTAGGCTTAAATTTAGGAGATGCTACTCTCATAGGAATATTCTTTGAGGACAACCAGACCAAGTCCCCCACTTTAAACCGAGGACCATCAGTCCTATGCCGGTTAGCAAACCGCTGGGCCTTCTCCTGAGAGAGGGACAACCTCCACTACCTGGTCCCAAATCTGCTGCATACGCTCAACAACAGAGTCAACACCTGGACAGACAGAAGCCTCCATCTGTCCTGAAGAAAATCGAGGGTGAAACCCAGAATTACAGAAAAACGGAGACATCAAAGTGGCAGAGCTAGCCCTATTATTAAGAGCAAACTCAGCCAAAGGCAAAAAAGAGACCCAGTCATCCTGATCAGCAGACACAAAGCATCTTAGATAAGTCTCCAATGTCTGGTTTGTTCTCTCAGTTTGACCATTGGTCTGAGGATGAAATGCCGAGGAGAAAGACAATTGAACACCCAGTTTAGAACAAAAAGTCCTCCAAAATCTGGAAACAAACTGGACTCCTCTGTCAGACACAATGTTCTCAGGAATGCCGTGTAAACGAACCACGTGCTGAAGGAACAACGGCACCAATTCAGAGGAGGAAGGCAACTTAGGTAATGGCACAAGATGTATCATTTTGGAAAACCTATCACAAATTACCCAGATGGTGGTCATTCTCTGAGAAACAGGAAGATCGGAAATGAAATCCATAGAGATATGGGTCCATGGTCTCTTGGGCACAGGCAATGGCATCAACAAACCACTAGAGCGAGAGCAAGGCTTGGAGCAAGAGCAAGTCCCGCAGGACTGCACAAATTCCCTGACATCGCGAGACAAGGTAGGCCACCAAAAGGACCGACTAACCAAGTCTCTGGTACCAAAAATTCCGGGATGCCCAGCCAATGCGGAACAATGAATCTCAGACATCACACTCTTTTTCCATTGGTCCGGGACAAACAATTTTCCAACAGGGCAGCGCTCGGGCCTATCCTCCTGACACCCCTCAGAGCAAGTCTCAAATTGGGCGAGATGGCGGAAAGAACTACACCCTCCTTCAAAATAACAGAGGGATCAGATAGCTCAGGAGAGTCCGCAAGGAAACTCCTCGAGAGGGCATCCGCCTTAACATTCTTAGTGCCAGGAAGAAAGGAAACCACAAAATTAAAACGTGTGAAAAACAAGGCCCACCTGGCCTGTCTAGGATTGAGTCGCTTGGCAGATTCCAGATAGACCAGATTCTTATGGTCCGTAAGGACCACCACCTGATGTTTGGCTCCCTCCAGCCAATGTCTCCACTCTTCAAAAGCCCACTTCATGGCCAATAACTCCGATTACCCACGTCATAATTACGTTCAGTAGGAGAAAATTTTCGAGAGAAAAAGGCACAAGGGTTACTTTTAGAGGTCTCTGGATCTTTTTGGGACAAAACGGCACCTGCCCCAATTTCAGAGGCATCAACCTCCACCTGAAATGGCAGAGAAACATCAGGCTGCCGTAGAACAGGAGCAGAAGTGAATCTCTGCTTAAGTTCCTGAAACGCAGAGACTGCCTCAGGAGGCCAATTCACCACATCAGAACCCTTTCTGGTCAAATCAGTTAATGGTTTAACAATAACCGAGAAATTACCAATAAATTTACGATAAAATTGGCAAAACCCAAAAATCTCTGAAGAGCCTTTAATGAAGTAGGTTGGACCCAATCACAGATGGCCTGAACCTTGACCGGGTCCATTTCAATAACAGATGGGGACAAAATGAATCCCAGAAATGAGATCTTCTGTACGCCAAAAAGACACTTTGATCCCTTCACATACAGAGCATTCTCTCTCAAAATCTGGAATACAGTTTGAACATGTTTCACATGAGAGTCCCAGTCATTAGAAAAAATCAAGATATCATCCAAATAAACAATCAGAAACTTGTCCACAAAATCCCTGAAAATGTCATTCATGAAGGACTGGAAGACGGAAGGAGCATTAGTGAGCCCAAAGGGCATCACAAGGTACTCAAAATGCCCTTCAGGGGTGTTAAATGCCGTCTTCCATTCATCCCCGTGCTTAATGCGAATAAGGTTATACGCCCCCCTGAGGTCAAGCTTGGTAAACCAAGTAGCGTTTTTCACCCTGGAAAACAGGTCAGAAATCAAGGGTAACGGGTATTGATATTTCACAGTAATATTGTTCAAGAGACGATAATCAATACACGGCCTTAATGAACCATCTTTTTTGGCCACAAAGAAAAAAACCGGCACCTAAGGGTGAAGAGGATGGTCTGATATGACCCTTCTCCAATGATTCCTTGATATAAGACCGCATAGCGTCATGTTCAGGTACAGACAAGTTAAAAAGGCGACCTTTAGGGAATTTACTACCTGGCACTAATTCAATAGCGCAGTCATAGCTCCTATGGGGAGGTAAGGATGCAGATTTACTTTCGCTAAACACATCAGAAAAATCAAACAAAAAGTCAGGAACATCCTCAGCCTGGGGGGAGGCAGAAAAAACAGGAGTGTTGGTATTAACACATTGGCAGCCCCAACTGGTTACAGACACAGATTTCCAATCCAAAACAGGATTATGAGACTGTAACCAAGCGAAACCCAGCACTATAATGTCATGCAGATTATATAGAACCAAAAATTTGCAGCACTCCTGGTGATCAGGTTCAACCCTCATTATCACCTGAGTAGAAAACTGGGGTTTATTCTCAGCCAAAGGGGTAGAATCGATCCCCAGTAAAGGAATAGACTTCTGTAGGGGTATCAAGGGAAACCCACAACGTTTAGCAAAATCATAATCCATCAGGTTAATAGCTGCTCCAGAATCAACGAAAGCCTGAGCAGAAAATGAGGACAGAGAGCATATCAGAGTGACAGTTAATAAAAACTTAGTCTGAACACTACCCAAGACAACTGAGCGTGCAAAATGTCTTCCCCGCTTAGGGCAGACTGAAATAGCATGAGAGGCATCACCACAGTAGAAACATAACCCATTGCGCTTTCGAAACTCATGACGCTGTGCCCCAGACACCACTCTATCACACTGCATGGGTTCAGAAGCTGGTTCACAAGGCAACACCATTCCACGCATACTTCTCCGCTCACGCAAACGTCTGTCAATTTGAATCGCTAATGACATAGAATCATTGAGACCAGAGGGAACAGGGAATCCCACCATAACATCCTTTACATTATCTGACAGACCCTTCCGGAAAAGGGCTGCCAAAGCGTCGTCATTCCACTTGGTCAGGACTGCCCACCTACGGAATCTCTGACAGTATAACTCAGCGTCATCAAGCCCCTGATTTAATGCCAACAAGGCTTTTTCAGCTTGATCAGTGACATTAGGCTCATCGTACAATAACCCCAAGGCCTGAAAAAATGCATCAACATCACTCAAAACAGGATCCCCAGGTATCAGGGAAAAAGCCCAATCCTGAGGATCGCCGCGCAGGAGAGAGATGACAATTTGAACCTGCTGCGCTGCGTTTCCTGAGGACTTAGATTTTAAGGCAAGAAACAATTTACAATTATTTTTGAAATTCTGAAACTTAGCTCGATCCCCTAAAAACAAATCTGGCATGGGGATCCTAGGTTCCACAACAGGCAACCTAGCAAGATATGCAGCAATACTCTGAACCTCAGTGGCAAGCTGATCCACACGGCCAGACAACTGTGCAAACTCCATTGGGAGAAAAGATCCTCTCCAGCACCCAGAGATACAGAGGGAAAAAAAAAAAAAATGCAACAAACAGAAAAATATCTCTGACAACTTTTCTTCCTTCAAAATATTTTTTCCCTTCTGTGAGTACCATACAATTTTTATGGCCGGTGATACTGTTATGTTACGGTAGCTGAGGAGTGCAGGTAAAAAAGGAAATACACCAGAGCAGTTGGAATCTATGAGATTGCAGTACCCTGACTAACCACCGCAACTAGAGGCAGCCGTGGAGCGTTCCTACGTTGGTCCTAGACGCCTCGTCACAGCCTGAGAAACTAACTACACCTAAAGATAGAAATAGGAAAGCTATCTGCCCGGAGCAGAACCCCAAAGATAATAGAAAGCCCCCAAACATGTAATGGCGGTTAGACAAGAGGAAATACTGACACAGAAAGAAAATAGTATGAGCAAACGCTGGGGCCCAAACTATCTAAATAGAAAAGGATAGGAAGGGTACTTACTGCAATCTCAGAAAACCCTGAAAAAACACCAACTCTACTAATTTCAAAATCACCTGAGATCACACGACCTCTACCACCTAAATTAGTTCTCTGGTGTAACAAAAACAAAACAGCAGCCACTGAAAAAAAACTGGAAAAAGCAAAAGTACAAAACACAGTGGCTGGACTAAACTGAGAGGGCAAAAGCCCCGGAGGGGGATCCTGAAGGCCCCCACAGAAGTGCAGGACAAAATGCAAAAATATAGCAAAAACACAAAATAAGAAATTGTCTTATCTGATAGCAGGAGATGCAGACACGACACAGCAGGCTACAAGGGAAACTGGAAAGAAGGATTCAGACCAGAACAATTGATCACCGGCAACCCAGATGGGAAAATGACTCCCTTATATAAGACCAATCAGTAACACCTGATTCCCAGTCCTCACAATCCTCACTAGTACCGCTTGTAACCACCAGAGGGAGCCTCTGCTCAGAACTCATCTCAAACCCATTCACAACACTCATGTTTGTGACAAAGCAGCAATAAAGCAGTAAGCACAAATAACCCAATGAGTCCACTGCAAAGTTGGGAGGCTCACACCTGTTGGAGACACCTTAAATATGGGTATGGCTGATGATTTAAATTAGTTTCAGGCCTCAAAACCGTTATTTGTTCATTTTGGTAGGCTGCGACAAAAAATCGCAAGTCGAATGTCAATCGGATGTAAAACGTACGCTCAGATGCGACTAAATCGCATCATCGCTGGAAAATCGGATGACAGACTGAGCAATGTTCATGAAACTTTTGTGCGATAATCGTCCGACTAAAACGGTCCGAATTTTTAGACGTTGTGTGTGACCCCGGCTTAACTTTCTGAGTGATTTGGAATTCAGGCCTCAGTTAGTTAATTATTTTGGTTTGCATTGTCTGTTGATACATTATTTTGCTCTCAACAAATTATACAATTCATGTTATAAAGATTTTCAGCTTGAATCTTTCAATCACTGAAATCTAATGTGTGAATTAAGTGTTTCTTCAGTCTATTTGAGCAGTACATACCGTATATGTAAATCCTTAAAGGAAATCGATCACCACGATTTTGCTACTCCATTTGCGGGCAGAACAATGTAGGGGCAGAGGCCCTAATTCCAGCAACTTGCTGGCCTGGATGCTGTCATTAATTTAAAATCACTGTTTTAGCTGCTGCAGATCTTGCAGTTTTCTGAATGCTGAGCTGATTGGCAACTTTCTAGCCAAGTACAGTGTACATGAAAGCCAATCACTGGTGGGACGAGTGGTGAAAACCTGATGACAGATTGCATTTGTAATTTGTACCCGTGGGTATATGTGTGCTTAATGTTTACATGTGTAATGTGTGTATATTGAGTGCATATGAGCTTATTGTGTACATGCATGTATGATGATTATATGTGTGTTTGCTGTATATACTGTATATATTTTATGCATACCTGTGTATGTGTGTAATGTGTATATGTGTGTCTAATATGGATTATGGGGTGGAATAATGTACTGTAGCTGGACTTCCCTAGTCCTGATAGCAGGTGCACTAACAGCTTAGCGTTGTATAGATTTGGTCATGGAACCAGTCTTACGGCCATTTCTTCAAAGTGACCCATGAACTGTTAACACAACAATGCCAGGTCGCATGTTCCTCTTTCTACTGTGAGTAGCCTGCATGGCCTAAACGTGTCCCCATGGCCTGTAGCGTCCCCGCA
The DNA here is from genome assembly GCA_033576555.1 of Oophaga sylvatica. Classification (NCBI taxonomy): domain Eukaryota; kingdom Metazoa; phylum Chordata; class Amphibia; order Anura; family Dendrobatidae; genus Oophaga; species Oophaga sylvatica. Next base: position 299,893,134 of record JARQOD010000005.1, read on the forward strand.
CTTGTCTCTTATTGAGCACATCTGGGACGTCAACAATGTAAGCCCTCCCTATACCACCACTGAAAACATACTTGTAGCTATATGAATGCTTGCACATTTACATAACTGTCTATATGTATATATATATATATATATATATATATATATTACAGTATATGTGCATAGATGAATATACACTCACAAGCCAATGGGTAACAATGTTTTGAACTTGTGACTTTCAGGCTCCATATTCACTACAGCCTTGATAGTGAGAATACCATCATTTTATAGACAATCATCTTGTGTATCTCATGCATAAATTTGACTTGCAACTATTTAGCATATGATCAGTTATGCAGATTCTTGTCATGTCACTGCATTGTTACTGTTTTGTTCCTGGTGGTGGAAAAACCTTTTTCTTCCTGTGTACTACAAAATACAACCTGTTCTCACATTCCCTAATAGTTCAGTATGTTATTAGGTTGATTCACAAGTGAAAGGTCACTGGATCGAATAGAGGAGCAGCCATGAAGATTTCCCAACAAAAGAGAAATTGCATCATCCGGCTCATCGATAGTCTTTCCGGGGCCCCTTCCTGGTATAATGTCTCCCTTTCTTGGTATAATGTCCTCCATCCTGGACCCATTCCTAGTATAATGTCCAACATCCTGGGCCACTTCCAGGTATAATGTTCTCCAGCTTGGCATTTTCCTGTTATAAAGTCCTCTATCCTGGGTCCCTCCCAGTAATAATGTTCTTCATCCTGGTATTGTTTCCATCCTGGGCTACTTCTTGGTATAATGTCTACCTTTCTTGGTATAATGGGCCATTTCCTAGTATAATGTCTCGCTTTCCTGGTATAATGTCCTCCATCCTGGGCCCCTTCCAGTAATATATGTCCCCCACCCTGGCTCTTTCCTGTATTATATGTCACCCATCCTGGTATAATGTCCTTTATCCTGGGCTTCTTTCAGTAATAATGTGCTTGTTTTGTGGCTTTTCTCTAACAGATATAAAAAAATAAACAATTCTACTCACCTTTCCTTGCTCCCACGATGTGTGGCATTCTCTTCCATAGTGAGTACTGAAGCTGGAAGCTGAATTCAGCGGGCAAGTGACGGGCAGGCCATGACGTCACTACCATGCACCGCCAGTGACTTGCATGTTGATGTCAGCTGCTAGCCTCTGATTGGTCAGCAATGTGTATTGCAGTCCAGGGATCAGCGAGCCTCTGCACCACAATACATTTCAGCTGAACGTGCGTCAGTGCCTTGGTCGTACTCCCTGGCTATCAGGTAGCTTTTACACATGTGCCATAAAATTCCTTACTAGAACATAAATGTTAAGGCTGCTGAAAAATCCTGGAAGAGGATGTCCTTCGTACAAAAGATGTTGAAAAGATAAGATAGTGTTTAAAATGTGTATTTTGCAAATGGAGAGAAACAGTAAATGGAGCAACAGAACAGTCCCGAGCTGTGAGATTCAGACAACTATCACCTATTCTCTATATAGGTTGTAATTGTAGGACAACCAATTTAATGGCTGCTATAAAAATCTCAAGATCGCTTTTTCTGTAGCTTCTGTTGCGTTATTAACTTGAATATCTGATGAGTGTTCAGGGAATAAAGTCATTACTCCTCGTGGCCTCTCTATTGGTCTTTGATGGGTTCATTTTCACCACTGGGGTCCATTGTTGTTATGCCGCTGGATTCAGCATAGGGTAGTACTAAATGGAATGTCTACAATGTCATGAAAAGTGTCACCACAAGTTTGTACAGTTACATTACAATGCACAGTATGAGGTTATTGTTAGTTAAAGGGGTTTTCTAGTTTCGGAAAATCCCTGTCGGCATTTTTTTTTTTTTAACAAACTGTTCTCTTAGTCCTCCCTGGATCCGATGCTGACTTTGCGCCATTGCTCCCAGTGCCTGTTATTGTCTACAGCACTTATGTCACAACAGTGCCCAAATTGGCAGGACGAACCACTGAGTCCATTAATTGGCTGCATCGCTGTCAACAGACATCAATAATAACAGACACTGGGAGTGGCGGAGACTCAGGACTGATCTCAGGGTGGGTAAAGTAAAGCACAGATTAAACCTCTTTAAAATATAGAATATTACCGCTGGAGAAGAGAACGTATGGCTGATTAGTCAGATGTTGCCACCTAGTGACCAAACTGAAGTATAATGATTTGATACTAATGGAGTCTCTAAAAATGTTTGTACCTCTTCTAAAATCTGGATGAGTTATTCTGTGCCCTGAATAAATTTACATTATAGATGATGTGTAGGTAGAAGGGACAGTATGTGGTAATGGAGGCTTACTTTCACAATGAACACTGCGCTTGGTGCTTTGTACAAGCCATAACAGTTCAGGATGGTGGTGAGCTGAGATGTGCAACTTATTCATCTTTTTTTATTTCTTTCACTGAAAATATTTTTTTAGCATCATCAGTCATCATAAGGGATAAGTTACAAGGATTTCCAATAATTTATAAATAAACAAAAGTTGACCTAAATTTACCACTAACATATACAGTACATTCCAGAGTTATTACCCCAAAAAGTGATACATGTCAGAAATGAAAAATGGGGGTTGGTCATTAAGGCCAAAAGTGGCTCCTATCACCAGGTTTTTGCTACCCCATTTACGCTGAATACTAACGTTAAAGTCTCCATCTAACTTTCCCAAAAATGCGATTTCAGATGAAACTTCAGCAGTACTACTCACTATTGTGAGGCATATGTAGTCACCTTGGAGAATGGTTCCATTAGGAGGTTCGTCTGAATCAAGTTTTTTTAATTTAGTTGGCAATCTGAGGTAAGTGCTCAGTGTAGAGCACAAGATAAATGTGATCTTAGCCTTGTAATGATTTTTGGGAGGCAGAATGGACAAATAAATAGAAGTTAAAGAACTACTTTTATTTTTTCATGCAGTTCAGTCTTGTATAAGTGATAAGACAGATTTATCCTTCAGGTCAGTACGATTACAGCGATACTAATTTTATGTATTTTATGTATTTTTCTTTATGATCTGCCACTTAGATAAACACTGAAAACAATGTGCTTGCAATATTCTGAAAGCTATGACTTTTTTATTTTTCTGGTAGCAGAACTGCATTATTTTGTAGGACGAGATGATGTTTGCAGTGATACCATTTTTTTAACATACTTTTTTTTATCATTTTTGTTTCACTTACTGCTTGTCAGTATGATGAAAAAGCTACATTTTTAAGTGTTTTTTTTCCTTTTGCGGTGTTTGCAGAACAGGTTATCCAATGTGACTATTTTATTCTTTAAATGTGTTGTCTCCCAGTTATTTATGTTCCAAAGCTGATAAATCTGGCAACGCTTACCTTGCTTTGAGCCTAAGTGGCCACGGTCAGTAGTAGTAGCGTTTCGGACTTATCGTATTTTCGCTGCTTCCAAAATGCCACGTTCTAATTTACCGCACTTGTGTTTAGGTAACTATGTGGATTTACCGCATGTAATGACTGTAGCATCGGCGTCCCTGCCTTCTGCCAGGCAGGGACGCTGTTCCCCTGCGACAGCGTCCTCTGCCAGGCAGGGACGTCGCCCCCCTTACCCGCGCTCAGCGTCCTCCTTCCGCCCTGCTGGGGCCGCGCGCTCCTTCCCTGCTTCTGGTCGTAGGGCGCGCGCCCGCGCGCTCCCCCGCTCTTAAAGGGGCCGCGCGCATTTTTCAAAAAAGGTCCCCGGCCAATGCCGGAGGACTCCTCCCTATATAAAGTACTTCCTCCTTAATGGAGGTGCCCGAGCAATGTTGTTGTTGCACTGTTTACTCTGCTTCAGCCCTCAGGGTCCGTTACCAGTTACCTGCCTGTTTCCTGCCAGTTTGCTGTCTGCTACCTGCCAGCAAGCCTGCCTGGAGGTTTGGCCGTCACATGCGGTGACCATCGGCAATTCCAGAGACTCTCGCCTGCTCACTTGGGGGCGCTCATCTGCCATCTGCCTGCAAGCCTACCTGGAGGTTCGGCCATCACCTGCGGTGTTCATCGGCTGTTCCAGAGACTCTCGCCTGCTCACTTGGGGCGCTCATCTGTCATCTGCCTGCAAGCCAATCTGGAGGTTCGGCCATCACCCGCGGTGTCCATCGGCTATTCCAGAGACTCTCGCCTGCTCACTTGGGGGCGCTCATCTGTCATCTGCCTGCTAGCCTACCGGGAGGCTCCACCGTCTCAGGTCGTATATACCTGTCCAGTCAAAGACTGCCCGGCCCCTTGCCTGCCTGTTTATCCAGAGACTGCCCCGGTCACTTGCTGTGACTTCCTGCCTGTCTAACCAGAGACTGCCCCGGTCACTTGCCGTGACTACCTGCCTGTCTACCCAGAGACTGCCCCGGTCACTTGCCGTGACTACCTGCCTGTCTACCCAGAGACTGCCTCGGTCACTTGCCGTGACTACCTGCCTGTCTACCCAGAGTCTGCCCCGGTCACTTGCCGTGACTACCTGCCTGTCTACCCAGAGACTGCCCCGGTCACTTGCCGTGACTACCTGCCTGTCTACCCAGAGACTGCCCCGGTCACTTGCCGTGACTACCCGTCTGTCTATCCAGAGACTGCCCCGGTCACTTGCCGTGACCTCCCACCTGTCTGTCCAGAGACTGCCCCCGTCACTTGCAGTGACTTCCTATCCGTCTCCCCGGGCGCCACCCGCTCCTTTACAAGGAAAGCCTCCTTGTATAATAAAGCTCAGAGGTTCCGCCTCCCAGACCCGTTACAGTTTGCTCGGGCCATGGAACCCGGTGGCACCCAAACCCCTTCGCTCTCTGACCTGTGTCATGAACTGTCTCGTCAGAGGTCTCAACAGGAGTCCATCCTGGGTCACCTGCGGAATGTTAATTCCCGCCTGGACACCCTGACTACTTCACCAGCAACCACCGCGAGCGCCATGACTCGCAATCCGGCAGTTCCGCTGCTTACCAATTCTGTGGTTTCTGTTCCTGGACCTCGACTTTCAGCTCCTCCTCGGTTTGGAGGCGACCCTGCTCTGGCTCGGGGTTTCATTAACCAGTACACTCTGCATTTTGAACTCCTGGCACACCAGTTTAACTCCGACCGGGCCAAAATTGCCTTCATCATGTCCCATCTCACCGGAGAGGCCCTGGCCTGGCTAAATCCTCTTTGGGAGAGAGAGGATCCTCTGGTGTCTGACCTGTCTGCTTTTCTCTCAGCCTTCCGGAAGGTATTCGACGAACCCGGACGGAAGACCTCCTCTGCATCTTCTCTGCTGCGTCTCCGTCAGGAAAGTCTCACCGTGGGTCAATATGCCATACGGTTCCGTACCCTTGCCTCGGAGCTAGCTTGGGATAATGACGCTCTGATCTCTGTCTTCTGGGAGGGTCTGTCCGGCCGCATTAAAGATGAACTTGCTGGTCGGGACATTCCAACCTCTCTCGATGACCTAATAAATCTCGCCAATCGAATTGATCTGCGGTTCCAGGAGCGCGCTAAAGAGGTCACCCGTGAGAGAAGGTTTCCTCGTCTTGCTCCTTCTTTTCAGAGACCTGTAACTCCTTCCGTTTCTCCTCAGGTACACTCTTCTGAGCCTATGCAAGTCGACCAGACCAAGATGGTCAAAGCCCGTCAGGACTCACGCCGTACCGAGGGGAGTTGCTTCTACTGTGGCAGTAAGGAGCACTGGATCCGTACCTGCCCAGAGAGGTCGGGAAACGCCTGTGTCTAGGTTCGCTCGGAGAGGTCCACCTAGACAAAAATAAATCCTCTTCATCTCTGCTGTTGTCAGTCTCAATTCTCCTCGGTGAGAACCGTTATTTCGAACTTGCCCAACTTGATTCTGGAGCAGCCGGGAATCTTGTTTCACAGGCTCTAGTAGAGAAATATCGCATTCCTACCAAACCTCTGGTTGAACCAGTATCTGTTGCTGCTGTGGATGGGGGTCTCCTACCACGTCCCATCCAACTTATCACTGAAGCCATAACCCTGCAGGTAGGAATGCTGCATTCTGAGAGCATCTCGTTTCATGTTCTGCCTGGACTCTCACACGCTTTCTTACTAGGTCTGCCTTGGCTCCAAAAGCATGCACCCGTGCTCGACTGGCAGACTGGAGAGATCCTTCGCTGGGGACAGGACTGTCATAAAACTTGTTTGGTTCCTGTTCATCCCGTCCGTCCTTCTCCTACACCAACTAATCTACCAGGGCTCCCGATTCCATATTGGTCTTTCGCTGATGTCTTTAATAAAAAGGAAGCAGAGACATTACCCCCGCACAGACCGTATGATTGCCCTATCGACCTGCTACCCGGTACTACGCCTCCCCGTGGGCGTATTTACCCATTGTCCGCTGCTGAGACCAGGTCGATGTCCGAATATATCGAGGAGAATTTGGCTAAGGGATTCATCCGGAAATCCACCTCCCCAGCGGGAGCAGGTTTTTTCTTTGTAAAAAAGAAAGACGGCTCTCTCCGTCCCTGTATTGACTACAGAGGTCTAAATTTGATCACGGTAAAGAATAAGTACCCTCTTCCGCTCATTCCAGAATTGTTTGATCGTCTGAGGGGGGCTAGAATCTTCACCAAACTGGATCTCCGTGGGGCATATAACCTGGTCCGTATCCGTCGGGGAGATGAATGGAAGACGGCATTCAATACCCGGGACGGCCACTACGAGTATTTGGTTATGCCCTTTGGTCTCTGTAATGCTCCAGCAGTCTTTCAGGAGTTGGTCAATGACATCTTCCGGGACCTTCTCTACTCCTGCGTTGTGGTGTACCTAGACGACATCTTGGTCTTCTCTCCGGATCTCCAGTCTCACCGGAGGGATGTTCGTCAGGTTCTGCTCAGGCTCAGGCAGAATCACCTCTTCGCCAAATATGAGAAGTGCCTCTTTGAGCAGACCTCGCTTCCGTTTTTGGGCTACATCATTTCTCAGACAGGCCTACGAATGGATCCGGAGAAACTGTCTGCCATCGAGAAATGGCCCCGACCGGAGGGGTTGAAGGCCATTCAGCGGTTCCTGGGATTCGCCAATTATTACCGTCTTTTCATACCGCACTTCTCTTCCCGGACTGCTCCAATCTCCGCGCTCACCCGCAAGGATGCTAATCCCAAACAGTGGACGCCCGAAGCTGAGGAGGCCTTTCTTTCTTTAAAACAGGCCTTCTCTTCCGCTCCAGTGCTGCATCGCCCGGACGGCAACAAGCAGTTCTTCCTGGAGGTGGACGCTTCCTCTTCTGGAGCCGGAGCGGTACTTACTCAAAAATCTTCATCCGGGAGGATGGTATCTTGCGGCTTCTTCTCCAAACTCTTCTCCTCTTCTGAGCGCAATTACTCCATAGGAGACCGAGAGTTATTGGCCATCAAGCTGGCATTGGAGGAGTGGCATTACCTACTCGAGGGGGCTCTTCATCCGGTAATCATTTACACTGACCACAAGAATCTGGCTTACCTCCAGCATGCCCAGAGACTTAACCCTCGCCAGGCCCGGTGGTCCTTGTTTTTTGCCCGCTTTGATTTTCTTTTACATTTTCGCCCGGCCGACAAGAACATCAAGGCGGACGCCTTGTCCCGGTCCTTCCTGGTGTCGGATCTCGAGGAGGAACCTAAACATATCATCGATCCCGCCAGAGTGATGCGGTGGCTCCCGTGAGTCTAAATCGTCTCCCTCCTGGCAAGACGTTCGTATCGGTAACCGATCGGAAGAGAATCCTACACTGGGGTCATTCGTCTAAGCTAGCTGGCCACGCTGGTCAGAAAAAGACCCTCCAGCTCATTACTCGGCATTACTGGTGGCCTACCCTGCACAAAGACGTAATAGACTTTGTTTCTGCCTGTGTCTCCTGTGCCCGCAACAAAGTTCCGAGACACCTGCCTGCCGGCCGTCTTCTTCCGCTTCCTGTACCCGCTGCTCCCTGGCAGCATATAGCCATGGACTTCATAACAGATCTGCCCGTCTCTGCCGGTTGTACGGTCATTTGGGTGGTCGTTGACCGATTCTCCAAGATGGCTCACTTCATTCCCTTGCCAGGGCTTCCGTCTGCACCCGAGTTGGCTAAAGACTTTATCCGCCACATTTTCCGTCTTCATGGTCTGCCTCGTCACATTGTGTCGGATCGTGGGGTTCAGTTCACCTCACGTTTCTGGAGAGCCACTTGTAAGTTGCTAGACGTCACCTTGGATTTCTCCTCCGCTTACCACCCGCAGTCCAATGGACAAGTCGAGCGAATCAATCAGAATCTGACCAGTTATCTCCGGCACTTCGTTAATGCCCACCATTCTGACTGGGTGGATCTCCTGCCTTGGGCCGAATTCTCTTATAACAATCACGAGAGCGAATCTTCCTCCAAATCTCCGTTTTTTGTAGTCTTCGGTCAACACCCCCGGATCCCTGTTCCTGTCTCCATCTCTGTGGACAATCCAGCTGCGGAATCTCTGGTTAACGAATTTTCCTCCATATGGGAGAGTACCCGGTCTGCACTCATTCTGTCATCCGAGCGCATGAAGAAACATGCTGACAAAAGACGTTTGGATCCTCCTCAATTCCGTCCTGGGGATAAGGTCTGGCTTTCGTCCAATTATGTCCGGCTCAAGATTCCTTCCTACAAGTTGGGTCCTCGGTTCATCGGTCCTTTTGAGATCATCAGTCAGATCAACCCGGTGTCCTATAAATTGAAACTCCCGGCCAATTTGCGGATTCCTAACTCCTTCCATGTATCTCTCCTCAAACCGGTGGTACTTAACTCTTTTGTCAAGTCTACAGGTACACCTCCTGCTCCAGTGTCTGCTGAAGACGAATTTGAGGTAGAGAACATTCTGGCCACAAAAAGGGTAGGAAGAAAGACCTATTTTCTGGTGGATTGGAAGGGGTTTGGTCCTGAGGAGAGAACGTGGGAACCTCGGGAGAACATCCATGCCCCTCTCATCCTAGCTAAATTTCTTTCTGGCCTAAAGAGGGGGGGCCTAAGGGGGGGGTACTGTAGCATCGGCGTCCCTGCCTTCTGCCAGGCAGGGACGCTGTTCCCCTGCGACAACGTCCTCTGCCAGGCAGGGACGTCGCCCCCCTTAATCGCGCTCAGCGTCCTCCTTCCGCCCTGCTGGGGCCGCGCGCTCCTTCCCTGCTTCTGGTCGTAGGGCGCGCGCCCGCGCGCTCCCCCGCTCTTAAAGGGGCCGCGCGCATTTTTCAAAAAAGGTCCCGGCCAATGCCGGAGGACTCCTCCCTATATAAAGTACTTCCTCCTTAATGGAGGTGCCCGAGCAATGTTGTTGTTGCACTGTTTACTCTGCTTCAGCCCTCAGGATCCGTTACCAGTTACCTGCCTGTTTCCTGCCAGTTTGCTGTCTGCTACCTGCCCGCAAGCCTGCCTGGAGGTTTGGCCGTCACATGCGGTGACCATCGGCAATTCCAGAGACTCTCGCCTGCTCACTTGGGGGCGCTCATCTGCCATCTGCCTGCAAGCCTACCTGGAGGTTCGGCCATCACCTGCGGTGTTCATCGGCTGTTCCAGAGACTCTCGCCTGCTCACTTGGGGGCGCTCATCTGTCATCTGCCTGCAAGCCTATCTGGAGGTTCGGCCATCACCCGCGGTGTCCATCGGCTATTCCAGAGACTCTCGCCTGCTCACTTGGGGGCGCTCATCTGTCATCTGCCTGCTAGCCTACCGGGAGGCTCCACCGTCTCAGGTCGTATATACCTGTCCAGTCAAAGACTGCCCCGGCCCCTTGCCTGCCTGTTTATCCAGAGACTGCCCCGGTCACTTGCTGTGACTTCCTGCCTGTCTAACCAGAGACTGCCCCGGTCACTTGCCGTGACTACCTGCCTGTCTACCCAGAGACTGCCCCGGTCACTTGCCGTGACTACCTGCCTGTCTACCCAGAGACTGCCTCGGTCACTTGCCGTGACTACCTGCCTGTCTACCCAGAGTCTGCCCCGGTCACTTGCCGTGACTACCTGCCTGTCTACCCAGAGACTGCCCCGGTCACTTGCCGTGACTACCTGCCTGTCTACCCAGAGACTGCCCCGGTCACTTGCCGTGACTACCCGTCTGTCTATCCAGAGACTGCCCCGGTCACTTGCCGTGACCTCCCACCTGTCTGTCCAGAGACTGCCCCCGTCACTTGCAGTGACTTCCTATCCGTCTCCCCGGGCGCCACCCGCTCCTTTACAAGGAAAGCCTCCTTGTATAATAAAGCTCAGAGGTTCCGCCTCCCAGACCCGTTACAATGACATTTTATTGCTGAAAATACACAGAGGAGACTAGTGTCTCTGCTACAGAAATTCACATGCTGCGGCTCGTAAACCCACATCGTGGGTCAGTTTACGCAGTGTTAAATAGAAGCACAGAGGGCATGGGATTTCACTGTACTTGCAATGTATAACGCAGCTTTTTGGATGCAGCGAAAATACGCTGCATCTAAAACGCTACTTTTCCTGATCGTGGGTATGTACCCTTAATGACTTTTTAGGTGCTCTGATCTCTCGGATGTCTTCATTCTCCACAAAATCAACAGTTTTCTTTAAAACAAACAAAAAAGGAGAGGTGGAAGAGGGTCAGTCACCCAACTTTTCACCAGCACTGCTTTGCGAGTATCAAGGTTCATCAGGTCTTTATACCCCAAACTAATGCTATCTATGTAAAAGCACTGTAATGCTGATCACATTCATATATTTATTTTAAAAATCTGGTTTACAATGTATTGTTGAATTCTTATTAAATTAGATACAACTGCAGTAGGACTCATGATTAAGAGTTCCTGCTGGACTCAAAATGCATAGCTCCGGTTCCCTATGCTACTATTGGCATTTTATTTATTTTGTGTTTAAACTAATTTCAAATAAAATGTTATTATTTCTTATTATAATTGTATTTATTGTACTTATTGTAATTATTCTTATTGGGCAGCACGGTGGCTCAGTGGATAGCCTTGCAGCGCTGGAGTCCTGGGTTCAAATCCCACCAAGGACAACATCTGCAAGGAGTTTGTATGTTCTCCCCGTGTTTGCGTGGGTTTCCTCCGGGTACTCCGGTTTCCTCCCACACTCCAAAAAACATACTGATAGGGAATCAAGATTGTGAGCCCCATCGGGGACAGCGACGATAATGTGTGCAAACTGTAAAGCGCTGCGGAATATGTTAGCGCTATATAAAAATAAAGATTATTATTTATTTATTATTATTTTCTCCTACCTCCGGATGCTGGACCCTTCCCACTTTTCTAAACTGCACCTACAGCTCTGTTGTCTCTCTTCCCTATTCTCACACCTGCCGTCTGTGTCCTATCAGTGATTTACTGGTCATTCTTCTTTCAGTAACCTGCATCTCCCATCTGAGATCTAGTGCTGTCATTCCCTGGGGCGAGGAAGAAGAAGAACAGAGGCAGCAGAGGTGTACGTGCAGTGTCCGCCCACTGCAAATGTGGCTCATTAGCATAACAATTCAACAATACATAAATAACATAAATCCTGATTTCTAAAATAAAGATATAGGGTGGACTCAGCATTACATAGGTACCATTAGATTGAGCTATAAAACATAATGACAGATTCCCTTTAATATACAAACAGGACATTTGGGATAGCTCAAGCCTGCACAGTGACCTGTCTCTGAAGTCATGAGAGACTCAGACAAATGCTTTGTTCCGATCAAGACTGTCTCAGAAGAGCAAGACCAGGAATGCCATAGGTCTGGTTTGGGTGACTGATTTGTCCGATGACAACTTTTAGCTGTCAGGATAGTATTCTGGACAAGGATTTTGTAGTATGTTAACAGTAGAGAGATGGGATGCAATTTTTGAAGTCCCATTTTGTCCTATTTTCAATAATACAACATTGTAATCATGCCTCCTCTCAATGACAGGGTCATTCTGGCAGGCACAGTACTGCATAAGGAATGACTCTCCTGAGAAAAAAGCTAATAAAATACGGTCCGTGCCCAATTCACCCCCCCCCCTCGCACCACTCCCCTCGGTGATGTACTAATTGGGATGCCCAGCTGTCCAATGGTCCTTAGAGGGGAAGGTATCTGCGGCCACACCTACAGGGGTTAAATCTAGGTGCCCAGGTCAGCAACTTCCTTTTCCCTTTTTTCCTCCGGAGGTCACTTGGAAGCTGTTGTCCCACCCTCCCTCCCTTACACATTTCAATGGGGTGTAAATTGCCACACTAACTGCGACGGAGATATGTATATACATGTATTATCTATTATTAAAAAAAAAATTATATGTACTGTATATATGACTAAACTTTGTTAGCGATACTAAGTCACAGCAGAATAGTAGAGGAGGGCAAAGGTTCGTGACCGCTCGTTGGCCAAATCACCTGTCGCCGCCCCTTACGAAATGTAATTGCCCTTCTCTGCTTATGTAATTAATAAACTGCGACCGACCTGTTCAACCCATCTAGGCCTGGCTGTGTATTCTTTACGGGATTGGTGGGAAGGGGGGTGAAGGCACTGTTTAGGACACACAAGTCTCCACAGTCTGCCCTTTACCACTATCCAATCATACAGCTCCAACTCGTCTAACCAAATAATGTACCCCAGAACTATGTATTGCTGCTGGAAGACCGTCACTCTTAACAGTCATCTATTCTTCTTCCTGTCCGCCGGTTGTAGCTGGGATCAAACTCCCTGCTAGTGTGATTTGTGCTGTTCTCAGTTAAGAAGAAGAGATTGCTGTGATGATTGCTACTTGTGTGTAGCCCAGCTGCGCTTGGTGCCACATGTTACCCTGGAGGATGCATGAAAGGTAATTCACAATCACCCAATATTCATTCACACTCCACATTTTCCTTAGAGCCACCAGAGGGAGCCCTTTAGAATACGCAGGTATATAAGGGTGTGGAGATGGGATTAGTGTAGAGAGAGAGAGAAGAGAGAGAAGGAAGGAGTTGTTGTGAGGAGAGGAGTGGAGTTCAGTGAGTCTGCGCAGCCACCTCAGAGAAGGCAGTCATCTAGTAATCTCAGAGAGCTCAGAGAGTCTGCAGTCCGCAGTCTAAGAGCAGCAAAGCTGAAGAGCAGCAGAACTGAGAGAAACTGCTATCCCATTGTGCTTATGTTAAAGGTGTGAGTAGGGCGACAGGCAAGTGGAGAAGAAGAAAGAGAGAGCGACAGAGATCGACAGCATTAATAGCTTACCTCAGCTCTGCACTACCGGACACCGGGTCCGAGCTTCCTAGAACCTTCACGGCTAGTGGGAAAAACCGGAGACCCTGCTGGATTCCAGATCACAGAGGGGCCCAACAGTGCTGATACGTAACCGGGGTCAGGAAGAACAGGAGTCTAGCAGGACGCTGCACTCAGAGACTTAGTTCTGTCCACAAGAAGGCTCCACCACAAGATCAGCCGGGCGTAGCAAAGAGGACGGGGTTAAACTTTGTTTCATGCAAGTTAGAAACCCACACACATAAAGACGTAAGGAGGCCCTACACCTACTCAGTGGATTACCGGACATGCATCCTCCACCCTGAGCAGCTTCCCGGGACGTGCCTGAAGTTACCATCAGTAAAAGGTACAGAAAGAGACTGTCTTGTGTGTGTCTGGATTATTGCCTCTGCACCCCTACACCGCCATATACCTGAGGGATCAGTCTCACCTGTGGGAGACTTAACACCTTGCTGCCCCAAACCCTCAGAGGATTTATCCTGCAGCGCTGGTCACCCTGACCAGGAACCACAGGTGGTGTCACGAACATTTCTACAATCCCCTGTAAATATCCCCCTTTAGTGAGCGCCCAGGGCAACGGACCGAGCTGCGCTACCCGTGACATCCCCCAGTTAAGTGAACGGGCTCGGTGCCGAGTACCCCAAAGCCCTGGTACGTGCGACTCACTTGCCTTCAGGACAAACAATGCTGTGAGTGCCCTGTAAGGTCTGTGAGTGACTGCCGGGGATGATGGACAGTCCGACTGGTAGTGCTAGGACCTTGTCCACCTTGCCCTGCTATTTTTTCTTTCTTCCTTCTCTTATACTTATTTATTCCTTCTCTTAGACTTATTTTTCTTTTCAAGTGGGTTATCCTGGGTTGTTAAAAATTTGATAAACCTCAAATATGAAATATTCAACTGTTAATCCTTTGCACACTGAAGACCACCTTAGACATTACACTGATCCTTTTTTTGTCACTTTTTTATTCTTGCATCCCAAGAGTCATATCTTTTATATTTTTGTTGCAGTCACCATATGAGGACTTGAGTTTAACTTTATGCTATTCACTGTGCTGGATAAATAAAATATTAACTTTAGGGCTCATTCAAACGGGCGTATAATACAGATGTGTGATTTCCAAGCAAAAATCGAACAGCCCACTGACCAATGGAATTCAATAGGGCTACTTTTTATCACATGAACTGAGTGTCCTTGTCAAAAAAGCAGCATGTATTATTCTCTTCCAAGTAATGGATGAAAACTGCCTATACAGGACAACGGGTATGCAGAAAAAATTGGATCCCAAACAGATAATCAGTGTAGCATCAAACTTATATGGATACTTTGTCATTATTGAAGGGGTTGTCCACTGACTTGGACAATCCCTATGTTTCCCCCAGTAAAATAATAACACCTATACTCACTTCCAGTGTCGGCGCCGTTCTGGTTTGGCATTGGCTTTCCTGGGGCCAACACTGGAATAACAATGTCACACGATCCCTGTGGCCAATCAGCACTAGCTTCACTCACTCTCCCCTCCTACAGACGTAACTGATATCCAGAAAAAGTGAGAGCTGCACTTCCTCCAGATGTCTGAGCTGTCTGAAGGAGGGGAGAGTGAAGTTAGTGTTGATTGGCCACAGGCATTGCGTGACATAACAATGTCAAGAGAGTCCATGGAAAGCCAGTGCCGACACCATCAGAAAGGCGGTGGCACCGGATGTGAGTATAGGTGTTATTATTTTACTGGGAGGAAACATAGGAATTGATAAGGGGTTGCCTGCATAGTAGACCACCTCTTTAACCCAGGAAAATGTGCATTTTAAAAAGTTGATTTGTAAAAACCGATGTCAAATGGACAGAAAACATGGACACACACATGGCAATACAGATGAAAATCATCTGAGTTTTCTGGATGAAACACAGACGATTTTTCATACGCTAGTCTGACCACAGTCTTATTTGTGAGTCAGTATGATTATGGCAATACCAAAATGATATCATTTTATGTTTCATTAATTTTGTAAAATAAGTACTCTGTCACCATATTCTGAGTGCTATAACTTTTATAACTTTCTGCCAACGGATCTGTGTGACAGCTTCTTTTTTTTGAATGACAAGTTGTACTCTTCATTTGCAGCATTTTGTGATACATACAATTTTTTGACAATTTCTATATAACAAATAAAGATTTGTTTCATGTCTATTTATTTATATACTCGTATTTATACATGCTTGGATAAGGTGTTATCCAAGCACGCTCGTGTGTTAATTGAGTGCCTTCAGCGTGCTCGAATAATAGGGTAGAGTCCCTGCCACTGCATGTCTCGCAGCTATTCAACAGCTGAAACACATTCAGGGATTGCCTAACAAACAGGCCACCACTGCATGTGTTGCAGCTGTCGAACAGCTATGAGACATGCAGTGGCAGGGACTTGAACATATTTTTCGAGCACGCTAAAGACACTCGATTAGCACACTAGAATGCTCATATAATACCTTATCCGAGCACATTCGCTCATCACTATAGAAGAATTTAAATTGTTTTGAAGACAAAGTGATGTGATTTAGATTTTTCATTTATTCACTTTGCATTTGGTTAATTGATAAAAGCAAACTATTAACACTTTGATTTTTGAAAGCATTCTTACTCTGCAAAGCACGATGTGTAGATGGCACTTAACCTCTGCAGGGAGATAAATGTAAAAATCATAACTGCAATGTTGGAGGCTTGGAGCGAAAGGGAATCAATCAAACACATAATGGATGTTTGTGTATAGTTATGGCATGACATTCTATTTGATCCTTAAAAAATATAGGGGCCAATTCATAAAGCAGTTTTTGACAGATTTCCAGTGTAAAACTGCTTGAAATGTCACAAAATGTTTGCTCAACTCGTAGTTTTTACGCCAATCTGACCCAGCTACCGCAACTTTTTGAAAAGTAAGCAGCACTCGGTTTTAGGGAGCCTGTCTGGGTGTATCTGACAAATTAATTTAATTCAGAAAAGTGGCATAAATTACTTCAGAAATGTACGCCAGTCACTGACTCGCATACATATTTTTGTGGTGGTGCACAACAGGTAAAAGATGCACCAAATTCATTAAGAGCCATACGCCTCTTACTCCAGCAGACACGGCATCAAGTCTAGCATACAAAGCACCAGTCTGGATGAATTGGGGCCATAATCTGTGAGCATTTCAAGACCTATTTTATGACAAAATGCCATTATATCAGTGACATCTGTGAGCCATAAGCTATAATAATATCTGTTCAGCGGATACATCATGAAAACCTATTAAAATGCTCATGATGCATTGTACATGTTAAGTGGATGTCATTATAGCCTGTGGGTGACTGATCCCATTGTGAGGCATTTGTCACTGCCTCTGTATAATGGATACATCGTGAAGTTTTCTCAGTGTACATATTAAAGAAAAGACAAAGCATAATTTGAACAAGGTCTTAAAGGGACCTGCCAAAGTTATTGCATTTGGAGGAAAACTAAACAGCTGAAGAAGTGATATACAAAAACATACTTTACAACAAATAAGCAATGTACTAGGTCACATACTAGATAGAAGGTAGCACCTCCATCAACTTAAAGGGAATCTCCCAGTAGGATTTAAACTCCTAAACTATTTATATGTGCATGTAGGTCTTTTAAAGACAAGTGCAGCAATGACCCTAAATGGCCAGTGCACTGGCGGACACAGTCAGAAAAGGGCCCCTGTTCAAGGACAATACAGCCCAAGATCTCCTAAAAATGCAAAATTGCACCTGCTTTGGAGGTATAAATGGGCCCCGTCACCTCTTAGGCCCCTGTGCGGCTGCACAGGTTGCACCAATGATATGTCCGCCCCTGGGCCAGTGCATTCCTACATTACTAAGAATTCAGCATTTAATTGATATGCAAATGTTAGTGTAGATCTGAAGCCTTTGTCACCCAGCTCTATTCCCTGCACAGCACCACCGACTTCTGCTTGAGTGATAGATTCCATTTAAACATATCTATAGGACTCCTTTCATAAGCCAAAATAGCGTATTTTTGATCTCTGATGAGCTAGGATATGTTGTTATATGTTTTTCAACAGTATAGGAAAATGCAGCAGAATGCAAGTTTGCTCATCACTATTCTTCTAGGTACACTTGTACAGTTTTTGAAGGAACTAAGAAGGGAGGTTGTTCTAAACATCTTGGAGACTTAACTACGTAATCTAATGTGGATGTTTTGGGGTCGTTGTCCTGCTGTATAATAAATTTGGAGTCAATCAGACACTTCCTTAATGGCATAGCTTGATGGATGTATCGATGACACCTAGACGCTGAAGACCACAGATGCAGTCGTCAAAGACACATCATGCCTATTTAACTTAGAAATAGGAAGCTACCAGCAGTGTCATCAGCTCAGAACTGGCAGAAACCAGTGGGACTTAGCTACACCTCAGCTACTGTTCAGACAAACTCCAGCCAAAAGTGTTTTTCATGAAAGAAATGCAGCCAAAAACCATACCCTCAACATGGAAACAAGGCAATGTGATTCAACTATGCACACAAATACGTATAGGAACTGGGGTGGAGAAAAATAGAAGCAGATGCTCTGGACTGATGAATCAAAATGTGAAATATTTGGCTGTAACAGAAGGCAGTTTGTTCACCGAATGGTTGGAGAGTGGCACAATAATGAGTGCAGGCAACAGTGCAGCATGGTTGAGGTTCCTGGGAAGTTTGGGGCTACATTTCAGCAAATGGAGTTGGAAACTTGGTCAAGATTTAATGATATACAGAATGCTAAGAAATACAAACAGATACTTATCCTTTATGCAATACTTTCAGTTAGGAGTCTGGTTGGCTCCAAATTTTTCCTGCTGCAGAACAATGACCCCAAATTAGCAGGCAATGTAACTAAAGGGATGATATGGCCCCATGGAGCAATGATCTCAACATGATAAAGACTGTCTGGAATTACATGAAGAGACAAAGATTTTCACCAGCCTACATCACAATAAATCTGTGGTTAGTTTTCCAATATGTTTGAAACAACCTTACTGCCGAATCCTTCAAGGACTGTGTGAAGGTGTATCAGGAAGAAATTATTCTATTTTGAGGGTAAAGTGTTGTCACACAAAATATTGATTAGATTTAGATTTCTCTTTTGTTCATTCTCTTTGCATGTTGTTAATTGATAAGAACAACCTATTAACACTTCTATTTATGAAAGCATTCTTACTTAGCAGCATTTTTTCACTCCCGCCTAAAACTTTTGCACAGTACTCTACGTGACTACTTCAACCAATCATGGCCTTCAACAGTTTTGTGTTATGAATGTTTTAGAAATGAATTCTGAGCAGAAGCTCCCTCTGGTGGTTACAAACAGTACTGAACCATTCAATGAGGATTGGCAATCAGGAAGTACAGACTGGCTGGATATAAGGGAGGTTTCCCCCCATCATGGTTGCCGGTGATCAATTGTTCTTGTCTCGACGTTGTTTCCTGGTTCACTTGGAAGCTTGCTGAGTCTTGCCTCTTCTCCTGCTCTGAGATATTTTCTGTTTTTTGTTTTTGTGCTTGCCATTTGCATTTTTCTCTGCATTTCTGTGGGGTTGGCCGGGTTCCCCTCCCCGGGGGGCTTGGTCTCCTTTCGGTTCCTCTGGAGCCACTGTTGTTTGTTCATTTGCCTTTTCCAGTTTTTTCTGTGGCTGTGGCTTAGTTTTGTTACACCAGAGAACTAATTTAGGTGGTAGAGGTCGTGTGATCTCAGGTGTTTTTGCAATTAGTAGCGTTGGCTTTTTTTAGGGTTTTTTGGAATTGCAGTAAGTATCCTTCCTATCCTTTTCTGTCTAGGCAGATTGGGCCCAGCGTTTGCTCATACTATTTTCTGTCTGTATTTCCTCCTGTCTAACGCCATTACATGTTTGGGCGCTTCCTACGTTCTTTGGGGATCTGCCCCGGGGCAGATAGCTTTCCTCTTTCTATCTTTAGGTGTAGTTAGCCTCTCAGGCTGTGACGAGGCGTCTAGGACCAACGTAGGAACGCTCCACGGCTGCCTTTAGTTGTGGTGGTTAGTCAGGGTACTGCAATCCAGTAGATTCCAACCTCTCTGGTGTATTGCTGTTTTTGCCTGCTCTCCTCAGCTACCAAAACATAACAGTTTTGTGTATTTCACCTCTGATGAGGGTGGGACATTTGCTGATATACATGTGAAAATTAAACACAAAATATGATGAAGACATGGTTTGGAGTAAGGGGTGGTGCAAGCAGGTTTGCAAGACCTCGTCCAGTGGCCTCATCAGCAATCTGTGGCCAATGGACAGCAGCCCTGAGAACTGCCTCTTACTTGATGGCATCCGCTGATCTTCATTTGATTATCCAGCCTGGTGTGACATTATAGATGTAGTGGGGTGTGCCAGGGAGACTAATCAAACAAGGAGCCATGGATTCCATCAAGTTAGCGACGGTTCTCAGGGCTTCCATTCGGTAATAAGATTACGGACTTGGTTATCTGAATGTATTTGCACCATCTCTACATAGCATACTGAATATGTTACACTTTGAGCCATGGCACTGTGTACACAGAACTTTATACTGTTATGATAGTATAGCAACTCACTCAGGAAAATAGGTAAAACACTAAAACTGCAACTGAACCTGCCAGTTCCTATACAGAGTAGAGCTCCCTTGTGGATTGTGATCTAAGACAGCCCTAACCACAGACTAGACAATGGCAACTCAGACCTATGGTGCTGAAAGCCCGTTGAGAGCTTCACATTCCTCCTAAATAAACGGGGTAGAACAAAGTGCAAACTACCTACAGAACAGAAAGTGTGCTAAAATAGATTCCAGAGTGAGTAAAACCACGAAATACAAAATAAAGGACTAAGGCTACTTTCACATTTGCGCTTGGGCGACCTGCGCCTATCTGCGTACGGCCGCCGCTAAGCTCCGCCCCGGCCGCGCCTTCTCCCGGCGGCTCCGCCTATGGGCGCATGACGGCGCATGTGACCTGTGTACCGTATCTTTATCATTGGGTACGCAGGCCGTGCGCAGTATGCGTTTGACTGCGCATGCGTCCTTTTGACACTGCGCCGAGTGCACCAAAGCGCATCATGTTGCATTTTAGTGCGCTCGGCGCACCGTCAAAAAGGACGCATGCGCAGTCAAACGCATACTGCGCACGGCCTGCGTACCCAATGATAAAGATAGGGTACACAGGTCGCATGCGCCGTCATGCGCCCATAGGCGGAGCCGCCGGGAGGAGGCGCGGCCGGGGGCGGAGCTTAGCGACGGCCGTGCGCAGATAGGCGCAGGTCGCCCGAGCGCAAATGTGAAAGTAGCCTAAGCAAGTACTGTTAGAGAATATGCTGCCTACTTCCCAAAAAGAAACAGAAGATAGGTGCAGAGTAAAAAACATAAACAGCAGAAAGATAATGTCACGTCACAACTGTCGAGTGACCTGGGACAGGGGCACCTTTCCTGTCCCTAACACTAGGGGACATCCTACTCTCCATGATACTTTAGATGGTGAAGACGCCGGGGCCTCCGCCCTTGCCTTATCTCCGAAGATAGCCGTTCGTCTGTCCCCTTCCCCCACCCAGGGAAGCAGGGGTGCTACTTATCACTGCAGTGCACCAACCCGACAAACAGGGCAAAAAAGACAAGAGTAAACTGAAAACTTCACACACACAAAATATTCACTCACTTATAAAAGAGGTATCCACCAGGGGTGCGCAGGAAGAGGAAGAAAGCAAAAAAGGTGTTAGAACCCTCTTGTTAGGTTTTGTTTCACTTTGCTGGTCACATGACCTTTTTACCCTATTTAGTCTGGCTCCGCCCTTCTGGCTTTGCTGGACTGCATTGTATTATCTACTCTTAAGCTAGCCGGGTGCTTAGGTGCCTTACTCTGTCAGTTTTGCTAGATCTTAGTATCTCTTAGTATTTGTTTTCTGTTTTATTTTCCCTGCTACAATTTCTGTTAGGAAGTGTCCACCTTTTCACCCAGTCCCTAGATCTTGTAGGGATTCCTCCCTCGCAACTATAGGTCTTCATTCAGACTAGCTGAGGACTTTAGCGGGTCTGGTCACAGGATCAGGTTCCCCGTTACATCGTAGGGATCCAGCTCAGTCCTATTGTAGGGACAGAATTCCCACCTTTCCTTAGTGCTTGTAGCAGATCATAACAGTAAGTCCAGCCAAAAGAAAAAAAAAAAAAAAAAATCTCTAAGGAAAGATTTTCTGTTTTCCATCATGGTGTCGGTTCAGGATTTGGTTCAGCGCCTGCAGGGACTTTCTCTGGAGGTGGCTGAGATAAAGCAACACGTGAGTAGTTGTTCTGGAGCACATTTCGTGGAGCCAAAGGTACGTTTGCCTGATTTATTTTTTGGTGAACAACAAGATTTTTTTTCTTTTAGAAATGCTTGCTTGTTGTATTTCCGTTTGAGACCCAGATCCTCTGGTGAGGAATCACAGCGCATAGGGTTCATAATGTCACTTTTGCGCAAAGAACCTCAGGATTGGGCCTTTTCTCTGCAGCCTAGTGATCCATGCTTTATATCAGTGGATAGTTTTTTTTCTGCTTTGGGGTTGTTATATGACGATCCGGATCGTGTTTCATCAGCTGAGACAGAATTGAGACGTTTGAGACAGGGATCAGGTAATGTGGAGAAATATTGTACTCACTTCCGAAGGCGGTCCACACAGGTGGGCTGGAACGATTCAGCTTTGAAAAGTTTATTTCTTGCAGGGTTAAGTGAAAGGGTTAAAGATTTGCTGATTGCTTATCCTATACCTGGTAACTTGCAAGAGGCTATGCAATTAGCCATACGGGTGGATAGGAGACTGCGTGCAAGTGTTAATGAGAGTAAATCTGCCTTGTCAGCTCCAAGTTTGGAGAAGGAATGTACTGACATTGCAGAGCCGATGGAAATTGGAGCAATGGCACCTCACTCTCGGGAAAAAGAACGCAGATTTGCTAAGGGCTTGTGTTTCTATTGTGGCAAATCTGACCATTTTATTAAGAACTGTGCGCTTCGAATGAATAAAGAGAGAAAAAAAAATGAGGTCAGTTTCGCCCGTATAGCTTGTTTAAACAATAAAGGTGTCTTTCTTTCTGCTACCACTGCTGTTGAGGAGGAATTAATGGAGTTTCGGGTATTTGTGGAATGTGGTTCAACTCTCAATGTGATTGATGGGAAATTTTGGAAAAACTAAAATTAAAACCCAAACTTCTGTCTTCCCCTATTAATGTGGTGTCTGTGGATGGTTCTCACTTGAAAAATGTTACTCACCATATCTGTGAATTTCCTCTTACTATTAATGGTGTTCATCAAGAGAATTTGGATTTGGTGGTTTTGAATAATTTGCCCTCACCGGTGATTTTGGGGTTACCCTGGTTAAAATTGCACAATCCGGTACTGGATTGGTCTACCAATGAAATTAAGTCCTGGAGTCCTAAGTGTTATGACAAGTGTTGTAACGGGCGTATTGCTGCTGTAGTTAAGGGGGAGTTACCTGTACCTATTCAGGATTTTTGGAAAGTTTTTTCTGATAAAGAATCGCAGGTATTGCCTCCTCATAGAGATTATGATTGTGCAATTGAATTTGTCCCTGGAGCGACTCTTCCTAAAAGTCGTTTATTTAATTTGACTATTCCTGAGAGAAAGGCTTTGGAGGAATACATACAGACAAGCCTGGCCGCCGATCACATTAGGCCTTCCAAGTCTCCTGTGGCAGTTGGATTTTTTTTTGTTAAAAAAAAGGACGGCGGTTTAAGGCCTTGTCTAGACTTTCGTGAGATTAATAAGATTACTGTACACAATCCTTACCCACTGCCATTGATTCCTGATTTGTTTAACCAGTTAGTGGGGGCCAAGTGGTTCTCGAAAATTGATCTTCGAGGGGCATACAATTTGTTGCGCATGAAGGAGGGGGATGAATGGAAGACTGCGTTTAACACTCCACTGGGTCATTTTGAGAATCTGGTCATGCCTTTTGGACTTTCCAGTGCTCCGGCATTTTTTCAGAATCTTATTAATGATATCCTTAGACCTTTGATCGGCAGAAGTGTGGTTGTGTATTTGGATGACATTTTGATTTATTCACCGGATTTGGAGTCTCATTGGAGGAGTGTGCGTGAAGTATTACAGTTACTGAGGGATAATTCACTTTTTGCCAAACTAGAAAAATGTGAGTTCGCTGTACAGAGACTTAGTTTTTTGGGCTACATTGTCTCCAGTGAAGGTTTTGAGATGGACCCGGTGAAAGTGCAAGCTGTGCAGGAATGGCCTAGACCTATTGGTGTGAAATCAATACAGAGGTTTTTGGGGTTCGCCAATTATTATAGAAAATTCATAAAAGATTTTTCTGTGATTGCCAAACCTCTGACCGATCTCACCAGGAAAGGTGCTGATGCGGTTCAGTGGACTACTGAGGCCATTGAGGCTTTTGTGTTGCTAAAGGAGAGGTTCAGCTCTGCTCCCATCCTTACGCAGCCTGATGTGACTAAACCATTTTTGGTTGAGGTTGATGCTTCTTCTGTGGGGGTCGGCGCGGTGTTGTCTCAGGCAAAGACGGATGGAGTACATCCCTGTGCTTTTTTTTCAAAGAAATTTTCTGAGTCTGAACTAAATTATGATATCGGTAATCGGGAATTGTTGGCAATTAAACTCGCATTTGAACACTGGCGTCATTTTTTGGAGGGAGCGGAATTTCCCGTTCAAGTCTTCACCGATCATAAAAATCTGATCTACCTTGATGCTGCCAAACGCTTGAATGCCCGTCAGGCTAGGTGGGCACTGTTTTTCTCACGGTTTAATTTTACCGTTACTTACATCCCAGGAACTAAAAATGTTAAAGCTGATGCTTTGTCTCGCAGCTTTTCTCCTATGGTGGGTACTGAGGAGGAGGAGGAAAACATCTTGCAAGAGGGGGTTGTTATTGCTGTTTTGGACTCCGTGCTGGAAGATGAGATTCTTAAAGCACAGGAGAATGCCCCATCTAACACTCCGCATGGGAGGTTGTTTGTGCTTGGTACTCTGAGGAGAGATTTGTTTGATGAATGTCATGACTCTCGGTTGGCAGGTCATCCTGGAATCTCTGAGACCAAGAGACTTGTGGGTCGCAGTTTTTGGTGGTCAGGATGGCAGAAGGAAGTCATTAAGTGGGTGCGTCAATGCACTGTGTGTGCTAGATCTAAGTCTTCTCATACTCCTGCTGCGGGGTTGCTTTGCCCTCTGGAGGTCCCTAGTGCACCTTGGACACATTTGGCTATGGACTTTATTACTGACCTTCCCCCCTCTGAGGGTTTCACTGTCATCTGGGTGGTCGTGGACCGTTTTAGCAAGATGTGTCACTTGGTTGATTTCATCAAACTGCCCTGCGCTAAGAGTCTCGCTAAGGCCTTTGTCAAGGAAATAGTCAGACTACATGGTGTTCCTACTGACATTGTTTCCGATAGGGGACCTCAGTTTGTGGCTCATTTTTGGCGCGCCTTTTGTGACAGGTTGGGAGTTCATTTGTCGTTTTCATCCGGATATCATCCGGAGTCTAATGGCCAGACAGAAAGGAAAAACCAGGATGTTGAGCAGTTCTTGCGTTGTTTTGTGACTGATAATCAAGAGGGGTGGTCTGAGTTTCTGCCACTTGCTGAGTTTGCTGTTGTGAATGGGTTTGAGATGAGTTCTGAGCAGAGGCTCCCTCTGGTGGTTACAAGCGGTACTAGTGAAGATTGTGAGGACTGGGAATCAGGTGTTACTGACTGGTCTTATATAAGGGAGTCATTTTCCCATCAGGGTTGCCGGTGATCAATTGTTCTGGTCTGAATCCTTCATTCCAGTTTCCCTTGTAGCCTGCTGTGTCGTGTCTGCATCTCCTGCTACCAGATAAGAATTTTTCTTCTTTTGTGTTGTTGCTATATTTTTGCATTTTGTCCTGCACTTCTTTGGGGGCCTTCTGGGTCCCCTCCGGGGGCTTCTGCCTTCTCAGTTTAGTTCAGCCACTGAGTTTTGTTCTTTTGCTTTTTCCAGTTTTTTCAGTGGCTGCTGTTTTGATTTTGTTACACCAGAGAGCTAATTTAGGTGGTAGAGGTCGTGTGATCTCAGGTGATTTTGAAATTAGTAGAGTTGGTGTTTTTCAGGGTTTTCTGGGATTGCAGTAAGTACCCTTCCTGTCCTTTTCTATTTAGATAGTTTGGGCCCCAGCGTTTGCTCATTCTATTTGGTCAGGACTGCCCACCTACGGAATCTCTGACAGTATAACTCAGAGTCATCAAGCCCCTGATTTAATGCCAACAAGGCTTTTTCAGCTTGATCAGTGACATTAGGCTCATCGTACAATAACCCCAAAGCCTGAAAAAACGCATCAACATCACTCA
>JARQOD010000005.1:299918695-299958421 GCA_033576555.1 Oophaga sylvatica
GGGGGGTAGACGCCCACGAAGGTACGCCCACCTTCTTCTCCAGCGCCTGAGGGCGCGAATATGGCGACAAAAATGGCGATTTTGGCCCCAAAAGTGCAAACAGTCCTTTTCACAAAAACAAGTTCTTAGGCACGCAGGGCTCGCAATTTCGCGAGTTTGGTATCCTGTTCGTGACGCCAAAGTTTGTGTCGACCCGCCCCACAAATTGTGGATTACCAGGGCAATGGGGTACCCCAGAGCCGAGCCCGTAGAAGTCTATGGGATTGTCACAGGTAGCTGTGGCTCGGTCTGTGGCCCGGGCGGTCTGGCGTATGTTGTTGTGGGAATATTTACAGGGGATAACTATATACGTTCGTGACGCCACCTGTAGTGTTCTGGTAACATGTACCAGCGCTGCTGTAGATCTCTGAGGGGATGGTGATGCAGCTAGATGTCGGGTCCCCTACAGGTGGGACTGGTCCCTCAAAGTCTATGTGAGTAGTGAAGTCGAGTGCGTTAAAGAACACAGTCCTCACACGGTCAGCGTCTTTCCATACCTTTACTGGCAAGATGTCAAGGCAGGTCCCAGGGAGGCTGATCCACGGAGAGTGTATTTTGAGGCAGCAGCTGGACAAGTTAGGGGCCTCCTTTATCTCCAATATAACGAGTGCAACTAGCATGAAGCGTTAGTTCCCTCTAATCTTCAGCAATGCTTGCTGTACCTGCCCAGTCAGCTTAGTGTTAGGGGCCTTCCTGTGAAGGAGCTGAATCCTTATGGGTCCTGCAGAACGCTAAAGTCTTCACTCCCCCTGCCCCCAGCTACGTACCGACTAAAAGGGGGTTTGGGTCTGCCGCGACCTAGGGTCCGGTAGATTCCTGGTTGTCCTGTCACTGTGCCTGAAGCAACAGTGACTCTTCGTCCCCAGTGACCGGTTAGAAACGTGCTGGACTTCTGCAATCCGTTAAGCACAATCTTATAAATCCCTTGCCTTTCGCCTTGTCCACGCTGGTAACATAAGCACTCTTATTAGCAAAGGTCGAGCAGTCACTTCTTTCCTTATCCTTCCACTTCAAGTTCACCTCAGATGCTCAGTTATCACAGGCAGGAGCACGTCACTGTACCGATACTGTCCTCTAGACAGGAATGCTGAAGACTTTCTGGGTTACACTTGTTCCTTCCTTCAATGTATGCTGAGGAGATGACACAGCTCTGACCAGACTAAGGCGTATTCCAAAACCTATACCAGACTCCACTTTCCAAGCTGATGAGATAGCAATCTAGACTCCTCCACTGTAGTCCAGACGCAGACTCTCCACGTCCTTACTGCCCGAAGACAGGAACCAGACTGACTAAAATCACTCCTACACATACCTTCTTGACCACTCCCTAGAGTATACTCCACTACCCCAAGGGTGTGTCTATGTGGTGTAGAGTGAATGCATATTGAGCATTAAGCCGCTGCCTCTCCATACACTCTCCAGGGTACTGCGTGTGCCTACCACCAGGGCTACACAGGTTCAGCAAGGAACTTTGCAGCCAGCAGAATAGCTCAGATGGTAGAGCTGCTGGCCAGTGGACAAGAGGTACTGGTTCGACTCCTGACAATAATCCCCCTTCCACACAAATAATAAATACCCCCTCCACACTGAATAATCCCCCCTCCACACAAATAATAAATACCCCCTCCACACTGAATAATCCCCCCTCCACACTGAGTAATCCCCCCCACACAGAATAGATCCCCTCCACAAAGAAGGAATTCCACCCAGTCCACACACAAGCACTTCTACGCTGCAGCTGCACAGACACACGAGGCAGGAGCACTTACATCAGATCTTCTGCTCTCTTCTGCCTGCCGGAAAGTGACTTCAGCAGCGTGATCACATGACATGATCATGCTGCTGACGTCGACTTCAGTTGTACTCACGTCTGAAAGACGCAAGCACACTTGTTCACTGGACTCTGGGAGCCGGCGTGCTGCAGCTTCTTTGTGCCGGCTGTCAGCTTGACAGTCGGCACTGAGAACAGCCGATTCCCAGTCCAGAGGGCGGCAGAATACAGCTGCCAGAGGAGACACTGCGGACCGCCGCATTAGGCGGTCCGACTGCGCCCCCCCTAGATACGCCTCTGGGCGCCGGCGTGCCCAAGGGCGAGTGGGCCCCCCCGCCGGCTCAGGGCCCCGGCACTTGCCCGGGTGTGCCGGGTTCTGACGCCGGCCCTGGGGAAGAGACCCTAATTCCAGTTATGTATCACTTACCTGGCTGCTTACTGTAGTTGATAAAATCACTTTATCTGAATCAGATCCAGCAGTTCAGTGAATGCTGAACACTATATAATCCCATCCACACCACTGATTGGCAGCTTTCTATATATACAGTGCATAGGCAGAAAATTGCCAGGGTAGGTGTGGACTATACAGAGATCATGAATATGGAAGACTACATCGCAGCAGTTTTACTAGTCCTCAAGCAATAATCTCCTGATCAAACATTGATTTTATCAAAACTACAGCAAGCAGCCCAGTAAGAGCCACATCAAAGGAATTGGGGTCTCTGTCTCTACATTATACTGCTCACAGATTAAGTGGCAATATACTGGTGACAGATTATTATTATTATTTATTTATATAGTGCCAATAATTCCATGGTGCTGTACATGAGAAGGGTTACATGCAAAGTTATAGATATAGTTTAGAGTAAACAAATTTACAATGACAGACTGGTACAGAGGGGAGAGGACCCTGTCCTTGCGGACTTACATTCTGCGGGATAATGGGGAAGAAACAGAAGGTCGGGGGTGCGGCAGCTCTGGTGGTGGTGCGGCGGAGGCGGTAGCTCTGGTGGTGGCGGCGATGCGGCAGCTCTGGTGGTGGCGGCGTGGCGGCGGCGAGGCGGCAGTTAGGGTGGTGGCGGTGGCAAGGCGGAATCTCGGGTGGTGGCGGCGAGGCAGAATGGTTATTGCAGGCTGTAGGCTTTCCTGAAGAGATGGGTTTTCAGGTTCCGTCTGAAGGATCCAAGGGTGGTCGATAATCGTACATGTTGAGGCGTGGAATTCCAGAGGATGGGGAATATTCGGGAGAAATCTTGGAGGCGGTTGTGTGAGGAACGAATAAGTGTGGAGGATAGTAGGAGGTCTTGGAAAATCGAAGATTACGTGAAGGAAGATATTGGGAGATTAGTTCAGAGATATAGGGAGGGGACAGGTTGTAGATGGCTTTGTAGGTCAGTGTTAGCAGTTTGAACTGGATTCGTTGGGGAATTGGGAGCCAGTGGAGGTATTTGCAGAGGGGAGAAGCAGGGGAGTAGCGAGGGAGAGGTGGATTAGTCGGGCAGCAGAGTTGAGGACAGACTGGAGTGGTGCAAGAGAGTTGACGGGGAGGCCACAGAGGAGGGTGTTGCAGTAATCAAGGCAGGAGATGATGAGGGCTTGCACAAGAGTTTTAGTAGATTGAGGGCTGAGGAAGGGACGGATTCTGGAAATGTTTTTAATTTGGAGGCGACAGGAGGTGCCATTTACCATAATAGATAGATAGGGTAGGGAAGATACGTGAGATGGAGGACAGATGATGAGTTCGGTTTTGTCTACATTGAGTTTTAGGAAGTGAGAGGTGAAGAAGGAGGATATGGCTGATAGACACTCTGGGATTCTAGACAGCAAGAGGTGACATCTGGGCCAGAGAGGTAGATCTGAGTGTCGTCAGCATACAGGTGGTACTGGAAGCCATGGGACTTTATGAGTTGTCCTAGGCCAAGGGTATAGATGGAAAAAAGTAGTGGCCCCAGGACAGAGCCTTGAGGGACTCCAACAGAGAGAGGGCAGGATGAGGAGGTAGTGTGGGAGTGGGAGAAGCTAAATGTGCGGTCGGAAAGGTAAATGGCAATCCAGGACAGGGCAAGGTCTTTGATGCCATGGGAAGAAAGAATCTGTAGCAGTAGGCAGTGGTCGACTGTGTCAAAGGCAGAGGACAGGTCAAGGAGGAGGAGGATGGAGAACAGCTTTGGCTGTGAGTAAGTCATTAGTAATTTTGGTCAGGGCAGTTTCAGTGGAGTGGTGGGGGCGGAAGCCAGATTGGAGGTTGTCAAGGAAAAATTTAGATGAGAGGTGGGAGGAAAGTTGAGAGTGGACATGCTGCTCAAGGAGTTTGGAAGCAAACGGGAGCAATGATATTGGGCGATAGCTAGGCATAGCAGTTGGCTCAAGGTTTGTTTTTTTGAGGATGGGTGTGATGGTGGCATGTTTGAAGGCAGAGGGAAAGGTACCACAAGATAGTGATAGGTTGAAGAGATGGGTTAGGGCTGGGATGAGCATGTTAGTGAGGTTGGGGAGCAGGTGGGAAGGGATGGGTCAAGTGCACAGGTGGTGAGGTGTGATTTGAAAAGGAGATGAGTAAGCTCTTCTTCAATGATGTTGGAGAGGGAGGTTATTAGGGAAGGGCAGAGGTCTGGTATATGGAGTGGTTGGGGTGGTGGAACAGTAAAGGTTTGCCTTGTTTGGCCGATCTTATTTTTGAAGTAGGTGGCAAAGTCCTCGGCAGAGATGAGGGGAGTTGGAGGTGGCAGTGGTGGGCGAAGGTGAGAGTTGAATGTGCTGAACAGTTGTTTTGGGTTGTAGGTAATGAAGATACAATGTTTGTGAAATAGGTCTGTTTAGCAGAGGTGAGGGCTATTTTGAAGGCAAGTGTAGCTTGTGTGTAAGCAGTGAAGTCGTCTGGCAGGCATGTTTTCTTCCAATGCCGCTCCGCGACTCTGGATGATTGTCGAAGTTTTTTGGTGAGATTGTTGTGCCAGGGTTGCCTATTGATTCGTCGCACTTTGCCATGCGTGAGAGGGGCGACTGAGTCTATGGCAGATGTGAGGGTGGTGTTTTAGAAAGCGGTGGCGCTGTCTGTCGAGGAGTGAAGATATGGAGGACAGAGGTAGAAGAGAGTCTGAGAGTCTGTGAATGTCTAGGTGTGTGAGGTTTCTGCGAGGATGTGCCAGTGGCTGGACATAGGGGGCAGGTGAAGAGGACAGGGATGAGAAGGTGAGTAGGTGGTGGTCTGATAGGAGAAGGGGAGAGATTGTGAGATTAGATAGGGAACAGAGGCGGATGAAGATGAGGTCTAATGTATGTCCGTCTGTGTGGGTGGCTGTGGAGGACCACTGAGTAAGTCCAAAAGATGAAGTAAGTGACAGGAGTTTGGAGGCTGCTGGCTGGCGGGTGTCAATAGGGATATTAAAGT
This sequence comes from Oophaga sylvatica, assembly GCA_033576555.1. NCBI lineage: Eukaryota > Metazoa > Chordata > Amphibia > Anura > Dendrobatidae > Oophaga > Oophaga sylvatica. The sequence continues at coordinate 299,923,897 of JARQOD010000005.1, forward strand.
CACCCATGATGATGGTGGGGATGTCAGCAGAGAGAAAGTGGAGAAGCCAGCTGGAGAATTGGTCAATGAAGGCAGTGGCTGAGCCCGGTGGTCGGTATATGACGGCCATTTGGAGATTAGAGGGAGAGTAGATACGGACCGAGTGGACCTCAAAGGAAGGGAGGATGAGGGAGGGTGGGGGTTTTCATAGGGTTGAAGGAGCAGTTATTAGAAAGATGGAAACCCACGCCTCCACCATGTCTGATGCCAGAGCGAGGAGGTGGGTGAAGTGGAGGCCATCGTAACTCAGTGCAGCAGGGGAGGCCGTGTCAGGGGGCATCAGCCAGGTCTCAGTGAGGGCCAGGAAGGAGAGGTTTCGGGAAGTAAAGAGATCGTGGATCACGTGGAGCTTCTTGCAGACGGAGCAGGTGTTCCAGAGTGCTCCAGAGAGAGGAAGCTAGGGGGTAGGGGTCAGTGGTACAGGTTTTAAGTGTGAGGGATTGTGGTAGTTTCACTGTGAGAAGTATAGGGGTCAGGATTAGTGGGATGTATGAGGCAGGGGGGGCCAGGATTGGGGGATATGTCGCCAGCAGTGAGAAGAAGCAGAGAAAGGGAAAGCAGATGGGTGAAGGAGAGTGACTAGCTTACGTTATATGTTAGTGGGAGAGGTCTGAGGTTAAGAAGCAGGTCTGCAGATGAGGCGATGTAGGGGGGTAAGAGAGAAGGGGAGACAGTTATTTGGTTTGAGCTTGCAGGGGTTTGGGGATAGCGAAGGAGAGTGAAGATTAGTGGAGCAAAAACGGTGAGGGCAAATGTGAGCATGGTTAAAGAGCAGGGTAAAAGAAAGGCAAGTAAAATTAGAAGACAGTGATTATTCTTACCTTCTGACCGATTTCTTGACTATTTCTGGATATAATTCTGATGTAACACTTCAAAGATGTCACATTTAAAATGATGTCACATCTGACCAAGGTCATATCCGACCTGCTGCATTCAACTTATGCCATTCAAATGTTCAAGAAATTAAGCCAGGTGTGAGAGAGAGAGAGAGGAGGAGAAAGGAACAAGAGGACAGTTCACAGCAGAGAGCAATTAACAGATTGCAGTTAATAGAACATTTGCCTAGCATCAAGGCTGAAGAAACACAGATTAAGATGGAGGGATAGGCCTAGGAGTGAGGATCACAGACATATCAATATGTATTCATTAAATCTGAAGTATGCTACATGGAATTAAAATCAGGGAAAAAGCAGCAGCGTACCAGTTAAAACATAAAAAGAGGAGTACATAGGATTCTGGGGTGCAGGGGTATTCTGGATAGAGAGATGGTTCAGACGTACCAGTTAAAACAGAAAAAGAGGAGTACATAGGATTCTGGGGTGCAGGGGGTATTCTGGATAAAGAGATGGTTCAGACGTACCAGTTAAAACAGAAAAAGAGGAGTACATAGGATTCTGGGGTGCAGTGGGTATTCTGGATAGAGAGATGGTTCAGACGTACCAGTTAAAACAGAAAAAGAGGAGTACATATGATTCTGGGGTGCAGTGCTGTATGTATTCTGGATAGAGAGATGGTTCAGGCGTACCTGCTGCATTCAACTTTCTCTTTAAGTACATTAGCATATGTAAAGGGACGGCCGTGGGTCGATGCACTGGAAGCTGCTACGTATTTTACCTCTGTAGTCTCCATTCGCCTGGGGTGTTCTCCTCCTGTGAGGGAGCGTACAGAGCAATTAGAGTCAGAGTCCCAAATCACGTCAAACAGTTCTGCTTTATTTTCCTCTGGACACAGCACATCCAAGACAACATAAGCACGTCTTAATCGATACCAGCAATACATTCTTCACACTTCTGCCTCTTCGTCTCTGCTACACCAGAATGGACCACTAAGTATTGACTGGACGAGGAGCCCGGTGAAAACAGCACTTCGATCTCATCCCCTGGAGACACTTCAATCCAGCATAAGAAAGACACATCTACTAGGTCGTCCACCCCTCTTTGGTTATCCCGCCCGGATACTTCTGATGGCCCACTCGCTTCTACGCTCATGCACGACCTCTTCTGCTGAGCGTTCCCACAGTGGTTCTTCCACTGGACTACTGCTACGTAAACCCACTATCTTTGGGCTCACATTTCCCACGGTGACTCCTTCACCGGCTTCTTCAGGGATTGCTGGTCCACCACTTCTTCCTACCTTATGCTCAGGGCCCAGGAACGTAGACGTCCTCACACTAACAAGGTCCACTCCCGACTGACTTCCACTAAGAGGAAATCTTCCTGACAGATTCCCGCTTGGAGGCAATCTTTCCCTAGCAACAAGTCTCTAACTATTGTCCCTATAGGACTCGAGGTGCTCAATGCCCCCTCTAGTGACCAATAGTGACCAAACCCAGTTACTGCTTTGACATATTTTTATAATGTTCTAACTGGATCTTTAACATGCCCCCACTAGTGATCCCTCGCAAGCTACACTCAACCCATAAATATATACATTACCCTTCTAGTGCCCTCCTCTGGTGACCCCTAGGATGCACTAACTATGTACAACCAAACCCCTACATAACTGGCATACCACTAGTACATGACATCACACAGTTCATACATTTACACATGTTAACACAATTAAAGGGGATGAAACCTTTAAAGGGTCAATACCATTCACCTCCTTACACATATAATAGGCGTTACAGGAATACCTAACTGGACCTGGACATGAAGCTACTTAGTAATTACCTAGTTATGGATAGAGGAGAAGGATACACAACACAAAATAACATGAGACTTAACAGTTGCATGGATATGGCATTTGCATAAAAAGAAGGAAAATACGTAAACAGGTGGGATGTACACCGCTAAAGGGTCAAAGAATTCCTGCATACCTGCAGGATCCTTTTTCCACTGGCATCATCTAACAGAGTAGGGAGCCCTAAGAAAATTGTCACTTTTGACTTACTTTGACTTTCTGTGTGTGGGCAGCTTTAGGCCTCATACTCACTGGCGCCGAAAACGTATGAAAATCTGACGAAAAAAATCGGATTCAAATCTGACCAATGTTAGTCAATGGGTGAGTTCTCATTTGCGATTTTTTTCTCATCAGATATTGGTGTGAGAAAAAAATCGCAGCATGCTGCGATTTGATGCGATTTTGGCATGATAATCGCCAATGCAAGTCAATGGGTGCGATTAAAAAACGCACAGCACTCGCACCATGCACGTGCTGTCCGATTTATATGCACCAGTCTCCTTTGAAAAGCCGGCAAATCATCCCCGGCTACTGTAAAATCACACTGACAGCTCACAAAACACTAAATACATACACATAGAATACATATATATATATATATATATATATATACATGTCATTGTGACACATACATATATATATATTTATAGTTCATACACTTCTACATACTGTAATAGCCGCTAATTCAATTGCCGGCTTTTGTGAAATCACAGAAGCCGACATGAAATGATACATTGTTTCCACACAGTTAACCATGTCATTTCATGTATGTTGATATATGGTTTTAAGTTACAATTACATAAGTATATGTGTGCAAAATTTCAGACATGTAGGGGTTAATTAAAGGTGTAAATTCGTTGAAAAAAAATGCGTGGGCTCCCGCTGTATTTTCTCCACCAGACAGACAAAGCAAGCGAGTGGGGCAGATAATAATAGCCTAGGGAGGGTACATTTTTTTGTGCCCCCCCTGGCTAATAACAACTGCCCCCAGACACCCCAGAATGGGCAAATCTCTAATTAGATTCGCCCTTTCTGGCACTTTGCCCGTCTATTCCCATTGCCCTGTAGCGGTGGCGAATGGGTTAATAAGGGGTTAAAGGCACCTTGCAATTGAAAGGTCCCTTTAAGCCTGGTTAATAATTGAGAGCTGTCAATTAGACAACTATCAATTATTAATCCTGTTGTATGATAGAAAAATCAACACACACAGTTTAATAAAAAAGAAGTTTAATTAAATAATCACACAGTTTTTGACCATATTTTATTTTCCTGCTAAAACCATTTCCTGTAATAAAAATAAAATAAAAAAGCAAAATTATTCTTACCAATCCGATGTACAGTCCCACGGTGTAATCCATCAGAAAGGGTTAACAGATTACAGCTCGCAGAGAGCTAAATGCTGTCTCCTAGCTGTAACCCCCTGAATGAATAACTTACTCTCCCAGCGAAAGGAGAGGAAGAGATTAATGAATGGAGCTTAATTGATTTATTGCCACTTTCACTTCAGTGACCTGACCTAAAGTGAAAGTGGGATACAATCAATTAAGCTTCATTCATTAATCACATCCTCTCCTGTCGGCAGGAGATAAGCTCATTCATTCAGGAGCTATCAGCTGAGCACGCAGCATTACTTGCGCTGCTTAGCTGATTGCTAGTTAACCCTTTGTGAAGGATTACATCGTGGGACGTGACAGATCGCCAGATAGGTAAGAATAATGTTGGTTTATTATTTTATCTTTATTATAGAAGATCAAGGGCTTCGCACGGATTAAGAGTAAAATAAAAGATGGTCAAAAAAATGTGTTTTTATTTCATTAAAATTATTTATTCTTAAAGTGTGTGTGTTTTTTTATTTCCTTCAATAGGATTAATAATTGATAGTTGTCTAATTGACAGCTCTCAATTATTAACCAGGCTTAAAGGGACCTTTCAATTGCAAGGTGCCTTTAACCCCTTATTAACCCATTCGCCACCGCTACAGGGCAATGGGAATAGACGGGCAAAGTGCCAGAAAGGGCGAATCTAATTAGAGATTTGCCCATTCTGGGGTGTCTGGGGGCAGTTGTTATTAGCCAGGGGGGGCACAAAAAAATGTACCCTCCCTAGGCTATTATTATCTGCCCCCACTCGCTTGCTTTGTCTGTCTGGTGGAGAAAATACAGCGGGAGCCCACGCATTTTTTTTCAACGAATTTACACCTTTAATTAACCCCTACATGTCTGAAATTTTGCACAAACACACTTATGCAATTGTAAGTTAAAACCATACATCAAAATACATGAAATGACATGGTTAACTGTGTGGAAACAATGTATCATTTCATGTCGGCTTTTGTGATGTCACAAAAGCCGGCAATTGAATTAGCAGCTATTACAGTATGTAGAAGTGTATGAACTATAAATATATGTGTATATATATATGTCACAATTACATATATATATATATGTATATATATACATATATATATATATATATGTATTCTATGTGTGTATATGTATTGTTTCTATTCTTTATTAAAGCTGTCAGTGTGATTTTACAGTAATGCCAGGGATGAATTAGCGGCTATTATACTATGTAGAAGTGTATGACCTATATATATATTATATATATATATATATATTAGATGTATATATATATATATTATATATATAATTATTTGCTTTTTGTGTACATTTTTTGGTTACAATGTGATTTTTACATGACTTTTTACATAGAGATAACTGCTCTATGTAAAACTTCATGTTAAAATCGCATTGCATACAGATGGAAAACTGATGGAAAACTGACAGAAAACGCATGGTGCGATTTAAAATCGCATCAAAATCGCATGCCTTTTTACAACAAATGTACCGTTTTTTTCCTGCAGAAAACGGACCGATTTTTTTCCAGCCAGTGAGTATGAGCCCTCAGGCTGATCTTCATATCTAAACCTGACTTTCTTTCTTTCTTTCTTTCTTTCTTCTTTCTTTCTTTCTTAGATTCTTTCTTTCCTCCCATAGCAGTGTTTTATTCATCGTTACAGAAGGCTTATCAATAGTTACTGTCATAATTAAGTCAGAGGTTTTTAGAATTCCCTCAGGTGTTTTGTCGTCTGTCATATACCTGGTACAGCTGGATGTAAACTTTCCATGTGTGACTACACAAGGGACTGTCTGCAACACAAACACGTCCATAATTGCTACTGTTAGCCCCGGAGGGATCTCATTTAACACTAGAACTACTGACGGAGACATTTTGACTCCTCGCAATTTTTATGTCTCTTCTTTGACTACATTTTTCCAAATTCTGGCTTGAGACTCGGTGACTTTTACTCATTTAGGATGCGAAAAAAGATTTTGTGACCATAAATAATTTTTGAAAAAAAGAGTACCTTTTTTAAAAATTTACCTTTAATTACCAAAGGGAGTCATTTTGACTCCCTACTATATTTTGCTAGTCTTTGTCACTAAATGTTATTCTTTCTTTTAGTTGTCATTTACTTGTATGTTTAGAATATGTTTAGAATAAATGTTGGCTGGCTTAGACTTAGAATAATTAGCATTTTTGCAAATATACTTGACATTCACAGGACATATACAGGACATCCGTCAGTGAACCAGTGAACTGTTGAGTGGACTACATAATTTCTGTAGAATATGGCCTGCAGTTTTGCTAATTGCTAATATGGCTAGAAGAAGTGCGCTAAAGCCTGACGATATTCTTGCTATTTTGCATTCTACACCGGAGGATGAAATTTAAGTTACAACAATACCAGGAGCAAGAAACTCTAAAAATAAACGAAAACAAGCCAGGAGTCAAAATGACTCCATTCGGTAGTTCTAGTGGGGATGACCAGCCCGGTAGTCCTAGTGTTAAATTTAATGTGAACACTGATATAGAAACAAATAAAAGGCCAGTTTTATTTTTTTCAACTCATTCTTGACACCGCCCAAGGCAAACTCTCACACGCAAACTGAGCTTGGCCCTTGGCACACGAGCACTTGTTCTTAGTATTTAGAAATGACAGTATTCAAATTTCATATCTGGTGGTAGAAAAGCTTACAGCTCATTTCTGGGATGTTCGCCTTAACTGTCCAACATGTCCAGTATTGTGTAACATACATCACTCCATATACAATCTATATACACTGGGAAATGTAGTAGACATTTCTATATGTAAATACACTATATGGGCAAAAGTATTAGGACACCTACACATTGCACCTACAGAAGCTTATAGGACTTCCCATTCTAAGTCCGAAAGGAATTTTCTCTTATTCATTCATAAGAGCTCTTGTGAAGTCACACACTGATGATGGGTAAGAGGGCCAGGCTCACTATTTCTATTCTAGTTCTTCCTAAAGATGTTTGATGGGGTGGAGGTCAGAACTCTGCGTCCTGTCAAGTTCTTCTACACCAAACTCACCCAACCATGCTTTTATGAACATTGCTTTGTTTACTGGGATATAGTCATGCTGCAATCGAAACTGATCTTCCTCAAACTGTTCCCTCAAACTTGGAAGCATCAAATTATCCAAAATGTCCTGGTATGCAATAAAGTTTCCCTACACTGGAACTGAAACTGGAATGGTTTAGGCCATGCCCAGAAAAACACCATATCATTATTCCTCCTCCACCAAATTTTACAGTAGGCATAATGCCGTCAGACAGTTAGCGCTCTCCTAGCATTCCAAACCTAGACTCATCTATCAGACTAGTAGAGAAGCAAATTTGTCACACCGCAGAATGTATTTCTACTGCTCCAAAGTCCAGTGCCAGCGTGCCTTACATTACTCCATATGACACTTGGCATTGTGCTTGGTGATGTAAGGCTTGAATGCAGCTGCTCGGCCATGGAGACCCATGCCATAAGACTCCCAGGCACACTGATATTATTAACAGAGTAGGTTTAGCATTTTGCAATTATTGATTAAGCAGGACATGAAAGACTTGTATGTGCCTCAGCAATCGGTGACCCCACTCTGTAACTTTACAAGTTGCTGTGGATGCTAAACATTATAATAAACTGACTTGCTGCAATGTTGGCATCTAATTACAGTACCCCGTTGTTGTCAGTGAGCTCCTTATAAAGACATTTTGTCACAAATGTTAGTAAATACAGACTGCATTTCTAGAGTCTGGATTTTGTACACCTTTAGCAATGCGAATGAATGAAAATCCTGAATTCAGTGAATTAGAGGTATAGCTCAATACTTTCATGCATACAGTGAAGCACCATTGCTTTATTCTACAAATAACATAAAACATCACATTTCCTTGTCTACATACTGTACGCTGCCACTGTGCCAGAAACCTCATCAAGCATGGGGAGTGAACTCTAGCTGCTATTTCTGTAATCCTTCTACTTCTTTGCATATTTTAAAATAATTAATTCACATTTTGTTCCAGGGACACATGCATATCTAAAATGAAAAAATACTTGTTTCTAGTATAAAGTGAATAGGGATAGGCTTACTGCAATATATCCTTTTTTTGGTTCCTAGAATTCTAGAAAAACTGGTAAAAAACAAAGAAGTAGATTTACGATGGAGTCTTCTTAAAATATAATGCAGTACATTTATATGGATGCAAAAAAAATTACATTTGGGGCTGTCTACATGTCAGGAAATGTAATGTACATCAATGGTTGTGTAGATTTGTGCCAAAAATGCACCATTTCCAAGTAATTTGTCAAAAACGAGGAGGCAAGACCCTTTCAGAGTATCCATGCCCACTTTCTCTAATTTTGATAAATACTTTATTTTTTTTTATCAAAAGCACCATAAAATCCACCAAAGGCTTAAATCATATTTTTCCAATGAATGATGGTCAAAAAGATGGCCTCTGTCCAAAGCCTCATTAAAGGATCCTGCATTGTAGATCCTGCCAAAATCTACATGTTGTCATCATTTATCATTTTGTATACCTGTTATGTACTACTAGATAAAATGGTGCATCATGCAGTACTAACTTGACCAGTAAAATGCCTGGAACCGCGATGGGAGCTAGACTGACCCTAATAAATTCAATGCCTCTGGTGTCTGGTACAGAATGTGAACTTTTATTATTTTTATTATTATTTTATTATTTATTATTATATGGATTTACTTTTGCATTTTCATTCAGTAATTACACGCAGGGTGGTGATCACACAAAAGATAGTATGTACACAGGATTGTTAAAATCGTTGCCAGTATGAACATGTCAAGCAATCAACTGATGACTGGTAAGTGGCTTGTTTTCATTTTTATTTTGATCTTTCATACAAAACTGCTCATAATTATTGAAACATATAAATGTAAGTTAAAGGCAACATATTTGCCCATAGAAAAGAATCCTACGTTTCTTTTCTACATTAGATCAGATTAGTTAAAAAGTCAGGTCTTTGTTCATGAATTCAAATATTTTCATAAAGTAAATACAAAGTTTAAGTCAATATGACAAATGGGAAATGGCTCCTTGACAAGAATCTATTTTCAAGAGGTTTAGTTCACAAGCTGATACAAGCTGCGGCAATTCTTCCTTTTGCTTTTACTTACAAAAATAAAAAAGATTGTTTTCATACTAGATTGGCTGCAGGATAATTCATTATTCATTTAATCTATAGTTACGAATCTTGTCTTTACATTGACGATGTTTTTAAGGGACTTTCCAGGACTTATGTTTTGTTGACCTATATTATTACTGTTATTCAGTATTCATTAATATACTCTATCAGTGGCAAAACCATATGGCAATCCTGCCAATTCTTCTCAAATAGGCACTCAGTTGAACAGCGACAAGACCTTAATAGCCGTGGTTATATCGACCACAATCGCAGAGTGTGCAACCACAAATGGGCCTGTGGGTGAGGATGACCCATTGGGGCTAGCTCTATTTTTAATTGGAGTTGTGTCCTAGGATGCACCTCCAGTTGAAAGCTATTACGGAGCAAAGAGCCACTGTCTCCCTGCATCACAATTACTTTACAGCTCCGAGATGATCAGTATTGTGGGGCACATGGGGGTCACACACAGTAGGCATCAATATTAATGAAAAATTGAAGGATATTATCACTATATGAGGGCTTCATGGAGGACTTTTTTTCATATGTGGAGCCACATACTACTACTATATTGGGCTGCAAAGACGGATGTTACACCTGTATTGTGCCATAATAGGTGGAGAATGTTATAGAATGGGTGCCACAGTGGGGCAGCTTTACTGTATTTGTAGTGTTAGTACTGTGATTTTTACTAATAATGAATATGGTGGTGTTATTCGCTCAATATGTGGTGGTAATATGTGGTCTGGTCATGGTGTATTTGTTCCTTGTATGTGTTATTATTGGTACATTGTCCTGTTGAATTTTGTTCAGTGATTTACTGGATTAATTAATATACAGTAACTACATGACTGTATAGGTTAAAACACTATCTTAGGCTAAGTTCACATATGTGCATATGTGCGCAGCGTATCATTTCCATATGCAAACGCATGCAAAACGCATGTTAATGAAGCGTTTTTTATCCGCATCATCTTACACATGACACCAAAAAAACGCTGCGTGTGTATGCGTTTGCATGTGTTTGCGTTGTTTATGTGCATCCGTTTGATATTTCAAGGTGCTGTAATCAGTGCCTGGACATGCTCAGTCTGAAGTCCGCATGTGCATCGAACGCATCCATGTGCATGTTCTTGCGTACCATTGCGTTCCCATAGACAGTAATGCTTTTTTTGATGCACACATCTGTGTGCTCATGACTGCGCATATTTGATGGATTTTTGATGCTTCAAAAAAATGCAGCATGTTGCGTTCACCGCACACCGCTAAACGACGCATGCATGTCCCTGAGTACACCATGTTAAAGATATGTAAGCATGACGCATGCAGATCTATGCGGATTAAACGCTGTGCACACAGACGCAGATGTGAAACCAGCCTTATAGCAATGTTTTTTATATATTGCATTTTTATTACTTTTTTAGGAAAGGGAAAGGACAAAATGTTTCTCTGGTTGCCATATATTTCTAGTTTCGCCACTGTTTATATTCATGCAGGGGTGGAAAAAGCTTGGTTGATGCCCAAGACAAAAGTTTCTACAAATATCCTCCATTACTAAAGTTTAGTAAGGATGTTTTCCATTATATACCCTAAGAATAAGTCAACAATATTATATGCCTAGAGAACCCCATTAACAACCATAAGTGGGGTCCAATAAAATATTAACCAATCTGTGTCCAGCTGACTGCAGACAATAATGTATGTCTAATCTCCCAGCGCCATTGCCCCATCAGCAGCTACATATCTCTCTTTAGGCAATAGGGACATTTTGACATTTCAGATAATTTTAAAAATATAATAATTTTACAGTCAGTGTAATAACACTCTCTATAAATCTTACAATGTACAAAATGAAAAAGTAAACAAGAAAGCTGGAAAGAAAGAGGGAACAAAAGTAATAATGAAAAAGAGGAAGAAAGAAAAAGGAAGAAGGAAAGAAAATAATAATGAAAAAGAGGTAGAAAGAATGAAGGAAGGAAAGAGATATAATAAAAATAGAAAAGAAAAAATGAATTTCTGATGAAAAGTTCAGATCAGCACACAGAACAAATGCCTCAGGTCTTGTCTGAGCTCTTAGTAAAATTATTTGACCTTGCATTTACTAGGAAATGTAGATATGGTACTCAACCTGTCTAGGACTCCTGCTTGTTTATAGCAATCTCTATGTGCTTAATATGCCTACAGACCTCGCTTGCCGAATACCTGACATTTTGATTATAATAAAATGTATTTTAAAACTATTTCAGTAGCTGTGCAATATATACCTATTATAATACATTGTTTGCACAATTCTTATGCCAGTGAGTATTTTCACCATATCATCATTTGTATGCAGATTTTCCGACTCCAAGCTATAGAAACTTGAATGCTTATTGGATGAAACAGATCAGGTGACGTGTATTTGTGTAGTGAATGTGGCCTAAGGATATCATCACCCTGTATCATGGTGTGAATAATTGTTGGCAGCAGCTTGTTTTTCTCAGGGTATGTTTCCATGGTCAGGAATGGCTCAGGATTTGCTCAGGATTTGACGCAGGTGAAATCTGCACCAAATCTGCGTTTTTTTACATGCGTTTTTGATGCGCTTTTGTAAGCTAAATATATACTATTTAACCCCAAAAAAAAGAATTGTGATGTCATTTCTTTGTCCAATCTCCTCTTTTACATACTCTATTGAAAAATAATACACAGACTGACAGACAGATATGGGATAGATAGATACATGGGCGTACCCACCGTGGGGCAGGTGCCCCCCCCTAGAAGCAGGGCCCGTTCAGTGACAGTTCAGTGCCGGCGGGCCCTTTAATCGCGGGCGCAATGTGCTGAGTGAGGAAGGCCTTGCGGCCTTCCATATGCAGCACAGGCGACGTGATCGTCATCACGCCGCCTGCGGGCCCTGATGACATCACGCCGCCTGTGCCAGGAGAAGACGGAGACGAGCACGCGCATCTTCAAAGCAGCGGGGGAGATAGGTGAGTACTGGCATTTTTTTTTTTACACCGGGCCCGGCCTATGGGGGATTCTGCTGGCTATGGGGGATTATGCTGCCTATGGGGGATTCTGCTGGCTATGGGGGATTATGCTGGCTATAGGGGACTATGCTGGCTATGGGGGATTATGCTGGCTATAGGGTACTATGCTGGCTATGGGGGATTATGCTGCCTATGGGGGACTATGCTGGCTATGGGGGATTATGCTGACTATAGGGGACTATGCTGGCTATGGGGGATTATGCTGCCTATGGGGGACTATGCTGGCTATGGGGGACTATGCTGGCTATGGGGATTATGCTGGCTATAGGGGACTATGCTGGCTATGGGGGACTATGCTGGCTATGGGGGATTATGCTGGCTATTGGGGCCTATGCTGCTTATGGGGGACTATGCTGGCTATGGGGGATTATGCTGGCTATGGGGATTATGCTGGCTATGGGGGGATTATGCTGGCTATGGGGGATTATGCTGCCTATGGGGGACTATGCTGGCTTTTGGGGGATTATGCTGGCTATTGGGGGATTATGCTGGCTATGGGGGATTATGCTGCCTATGGGTGACTATGCTGGCTATGGGGGATTATGCTGGCTATTGGGGGATTATGCTGGCTATGGGGGATTATGCTGGCTATGGGGATTATGTTGGCTATGGGGGGATTATGATGGCTATGGGGATTATGCTGGCTATGGGGGATTATGCTGGCTATGGGGGATTATGCTGCCTATGGGGGACTATGCTGGCTATTGGGGGATTATGCTGGCTATTGGGGATTATGCTGGCTATGGGGGATTATGCTGCCTATGGGGGACTATGCTGGCTATTGGGGGATTATGCTGGCTATTGGGGGATTATGCTGGCTGTGGGGGGATTATGCTGGCTATTGGGGATTATGCTGGCTATGGGGGATTATGCTGCCTATGGGGGACTATGCTGGCTATTGGGGGATTATGCTGGCTATGGGGGGATTATGCTGGCTATTGGGGGATTATGCTGGCTGTGGGGGGATTATGCTGGCTATTGGGGATTATGCTGGCTTTGGGGGATTATGCTGGCTATGGAGGGATGCTATGGTGGATTATGCTGGCTGTGGGGGGATTATGCTGGCTATGGGGGATTATGCTGCCTATGGGGGACTATGCTGGCTATGGGGGGATTATGCTGGCTATTGGGGGATTATGCTGGCTGTGGGGGGATTATGCTGGCTATTGGGGATTATGCTGGCTATGGGGGATTATGCTGCCTATGGAGGACTATGCTGGCTATTGGGGGATTATGCTGGCTATGGGGGGATTATGCTGGCTATTGGGGGATTATGATGGCTGTGGGGGGGATTATGCTGGCTATTGGGGATTATGCTGGCTTTGGGGGATTATGCTGGCTATGGAGGGATGCTATGGTGGATTATGCTGGCTATTGGGGGATTATGCTGGCTGTGGGGGGATTATGCTGGCTATTGGGGATTATGCTGGCTTTGGGGGATTATGCTGGCTATGGAGGGATGCTATGGTGGATTATGCTGGCTATTGGGGGATTATGCTGGCTATTGGGGATTATGCTGGCTATTGTGGGATTATGCTGCCTATTGGGACCTATGCTGCCTATTGGGACCTATGCTGCCTATTGTGGACCTATGCTGCCTATTGATGACATATGCTGTCTATTGAGGACATATGCTGCCTATTGGGACCTATGCTGCCTATTGAGGACATATGCTGCCTATTGGGACCTATGCTGTCTATTGAGGACCTATGCTGTCTATTGAGGACATATGCTGTCTATTGAGGACATATAATAATAATCTTTATTTTTATATAGCGCTAACATATTCCGCAGCGCTTTACAGTTTGCACACATTATCGTCGCTGTCCCCGATGGGGCTCACAATCTAGATTCCCTATCTGTATGTTTTTGGAGTGTGGGAGGAAACCGGAGTACCCGGAGGAAACCCACGCAAACACGGGGAGAACATACAAACTCCTTGCAGATGTTGTCCTAGGTGGGATTCGAACCCAGGACTCCAGCGCTGCAAGGCTGTAGTGCTATCCACTGAGCCACCGTGCTGCCCTGTGGCCCTGGGGGATTATGCTGGCTATAGGGTACTATGCTGGCTATGGGGGATTATGCTGCCTATGGGGGACTATGCTGGCTATGGGGGATTATGCTGACTATAGGGGAATATGCTGCCTATTGGGGACTATGCTGCCTATTGGGACCTATGCTGCCTATTGAGGACATATGCTGCCTATTGGGGACCTATGCTGCCTATTGAGGACATATGCTGCCTATTGGGGATCAATGCTGCCTATTGGGGACATTTACCTGCCTATTGGGAACCAATGCTGCCTATTGGGGACATTTACCTGCCTATTAGGGACTCTCGCACCACACCAGTCTGAGCCTGAGCTAAAAGCGGAGTTGCGCCAATATGTGCACTGATGAGGATGAAATGATATGGATTGGCAAGGCTGTAGTGATGGGCAGTGCAGGCTATATGTCTCTGTGTGGGCAGTTTTATTGCAGGTATATTGTTTTTGTAGCGCTGTACATATATTGGTATTTTACTAATAGCAATTTGGAATCCCTAGGAAATAATGATATCAAGAAAGAGAAAAATTGCTTCACTTGTGACAAATATGGAACCAAACATTGACCATCTCATTAGCCAAAAGCGGGCCCATAGTTCCCATTGAAATACCAGTAAGTTTGTTGATTTTTAACTTTACTTGTTCTTTATTTTAAGTATTGTATTTGTTCCTGTTTATTTTTATTTTTTTTTACTTCAAAATAAGAGTGTAGTATATGGTGTATACAGGGTCATACACATCGTGTGCGGTATATAGAGTGTATATACACTGCTGTATTATACTTTTCATATACAGGTTATAATGCCTCTTATTCTTTGTATAGAGGTGAGTGTGCCATGTATAATATATGGTATAGACAGCGTAGTGTCGCATACACTGCTGTATTATACAATATACAACAGTTCTAATGCTCCATACCTAATATGCAGCATAATGTACAGTGTATATGATGTAACATGTATAAGGATCCTGGGTACGACCATGGATAGATAGCTCTATCTATCTATCTATCGATATATCTATCGATAGATAATGATGAGTCGCACGTACAGGGCTTGGGGTACTCGGCACCGAGCCCGTTCACTTCACTGGGGGATGTCACGGGTAGCGCAGCTCGGTCCGTTGCCCTGGACGCTCACTAAAAAGGGGTATTTACAGGGGATTATAGGTTGTAGAAATGTTCGTGACGCCACCTGTGGTTTCTGATCAGGGTGACCAGCGCTGCAGGGTGAATCATCTGAGGGGTTGTTACTGGGCAGCAAGGTGTTAAGTCTCCCACAGGTAAGACTGATCCCTCGAGGTATATGGCGGTGTAGGGTGCAGGTTCAATAAGGCAGACACACACACGATAATCTCTTTCTGTACCTTTACTGATGGTAGATTCAGGCACGTCCTGGGAAGCTGTCAGGGTGGAGGATGCACGTCCAGTAATCCACTGAATAGGTGTAGGGCCTCCTTACGACTTTAATGTGTGTGAGTTTCTGACGTGCATAAAACAAAGCCTAACTCCGTGTTTTCAGCTACGCCCGGCTGACCTTGTGGTGAGGTCTTCTTGTGGACAGAACAGTGTCTCTGTGGCGGTACCTGCCAGACCCCCGTCTTCCTAACCTCGGTTACGTATCAGCACTGCTGGGCCCCTGCGACTTGAAGTCCAGGGTCTCCGGTGTCTCCTACCAGTCGTGCAGAAGCTGGTAAGCGCGGACCCGGTGTCCGGTGGTGCAGAGTGGAGGTAAGCTATCAATGCTGGTTGACCTCGGTCACTCTCTTTCCCTTTTCCACTTGCCTGTCGTCCTACTCTCACCACTATCATAAGCACAAACTAGCAGCAGATGTCAGCTTTCTTTTCTTCACCGCTCTCCAAGCGTCAGCACGCTTACTTACTGAAATACTCACTGAGGGTATCTCAGTAGACTCAACTTTGACAAGACTAAGTGGCAACCCGTCCCACTGCTACTGGACTCCACGATGTAAGCTGAGTATTTCCTGAAGTCCTCAGGCTTTCAGATAAGTCTTTCTCTGGCTAGTCTTTCCTTCTCAGCTCGTCTGAGGTAACTAGCTCGTCTGCTTTGCAACACACTCTGAGGTAAAAACCAACAACTCTCTAACTCGCAGCTAGACTGCCTTCATCACACTGCTGTCGTCTCAAGGGCTCCCTCTGGTAGAACCAGGGAAATGTGAAGTGTTGTGTGCTTATTGGTTATCATGGATTTACCTTTCGTGCATCCTCCAGGGTAACATGTGGCTCCAGTCACAGCTGGGCTACACAATACCAAGCCCAACGTTTAGTAATAAACATAATAAAATGGTACATAAAGAATTAAAGACACACACACACAAAATCTGCGTCAGGCCAGAGTCAGACATGCGAGAAACTTGCACAAGTCTCGCATGTCAATACCTGGCACTGCCGCCGACACTCGGACCGGAGCATGCGACTGCATAGAAATACATGCAGCTGCACTCTTCTGTCCGAGTGCCAGCGGCAGTGGCGAGTATTGACATACGAGACTCGTGTGAGTTTATCGCATGTTTGACCCCGGCCTTATATGTAATGTCCTTTCCTTTTTTTTTTTAATAAATAATTTTTTCTTTAAAAATGGCGTGGGCTCCAACGCAATTTTCTGAGCCACAGAGGGAAAGCTAACGGCTGTGGCCAATGTTTGTAGCCTGGGAAGGTGTTAATACCCATGGAGGTTCCAAAGCTATGAGTATCAGCCCGCAGCTAGCCTTTCTGGCTAATAAAATAGGGGGCCCCCCAAAAAAAGATGTGGGGTCCCCCTATAATTTATAGCCAGAAAGGCTATGCAGACAGCTGCGGGCTGATATTCATAGCCTAGAGAGGATCCATGGATATTGGACCCCCCTGGCTACAAACACCAGCTCTCAGCCGCCCCTGAAATGGCACATCTCTAATATGCGCCAATTCCGGCACTTAGCCTCTCTCTTCTCACTGCCATGTAGCGGTGGCATATGAGGTAATAAGGGGTTAATGTCACCTTTGATTGCAAGGTGACATTAAGCCCGGTTAATAATGGCGAGGTGTCAATAAGACACCTTTCCATTATTAATCCTACAGTTAAAGGGTTAAAAAAAACACAGGCAGAAAAAAGTATTTTAATGAAATAAAACACTACACAGTTTTCCATATTGTTATTGCATGCCCAAATCCAAGGGAAGCTCTCAATCGCCTGAAAAAAAAAAGAAAACTAACTAACCAACACAAATACTTCCTGTCCGACGTAGTCCATTTAATCATGAGTGTCCCACGATGAGTCTAGCTCTGCTGCATCTGGATGCATGATATCCGGATATAGCAGAGCTTGTAGATGACCACCGGAGATCTCTGTCGACCATCTACGCTGTAGTTTTCATGGTCAGCTGACCGTGAGAACTAGCCTAGTGATCAGAGACAACCCCCGGTCACATGCACAGCAGTTCTGTCTCGCGATAACACTGCAATTCTCGCGATAAGTTATCATGAGAACTGCAGTGGATGCGGACTTCCGGCGGCGGGACAGGTAAGAACTTTATTTAAATTAGTAGACATGTGTAGTAAGCTGCGTTTACGCAGTCATTACGCATGTGATTAATCATTAGATGCGGTTTTGTCTATGGAAAATTTATGGTGCGCCGATGGAGTGTCGCCGCATTATAAATAGACATGCTGCATTCTGGAAAGATGCGCCGCATGTCCGTTTACGCGGGTCTGCCGCCTTTTTCTTTTAAAGCATAGTGGAGACGGGATTTCATGATATCTCCTCCACTATGCTGTAACATCTGGACGCTGCGTGTTTGATGCTGCGGCTGTACGCAGGCAAAATGGGCCAAAAAAAGAGATTTAACTGACTCTGAGTAGTAAAAAAATGTTAAAAGTCTTACAGAGGTAAACTGCCGTCTTGAAATTGCTTCTACATTAGGGCAAGATTACAGAATCATCAAATGTTTTGTTGCAAATAGTCAAGAGGGTCGCAAAAAATGTGTAGAGACAAAAAAGGCACACATTAACACTAAGGCTGGAGTCACACTGGCGACTAAATCGTACCACTAGAACGCGATGAAATATCGCTTTGCAGTCGACCCAATATTAATCAATGGAGCAGCTCCCAACATCCGATTTTTTGTGGTCCGATTTAAACGTGCGAGTGCAATCGCAGCATGCTGCGATTGTCACCGATTGTGGGTCGACTATCGCCAATGCAAGTCTATGGGAGCGATGAAAAGTGGGATTACAAACGGACCGCACGTGTGAGTTGCGATTAAATCGCACAACTTTTCCAGGTGACAGGAAACTGGCTTTGAATTTCTCAGGAAGCCTTTACATGCTAATTAGCTAAGCGCATCTTAAAAAAAAACAGGAAGAACGCCTACACGGAGTCCAGAAACATGGCATCTAGCCACATCAATGTGGAACTCCTCATCGTATTGGTGCAGGAGAGGCCTGAATTGTGGGACCAGCGCGATCCCAACTACAGTAATCGGACGCACAAAGAGGCGGCATGGAAAACGATATGTGAACACATTTTTCCGGACTATGATCAGAGATCCAGGGAGGACCAAGAGCGTCTTAGTAAGTACCACATGTAACGGTTTTTGAAATTTTGAAAAAAATTGATGAAGCAAATAATAATGTAGCCTTATGTGTTTAAATGATATTTAAAAGGCAGCATTATGGACCTCTTCCTATTTAGAACTACACATTGATGTGTGTGTACACAAACAATATCCATGTATATTAAAATATCATTGATGCTTCGGCATCTATTGACTACAACATTTTGTAGTTCTCTTCACCTCAGATGTAGTGTGTAGGTCCTAAAATTCAAACTGAATGAGGCGTTTTGTAAAGGGCCAAGCATTTTTGAAAATTAATGTTAGTGCTTATAACATGGATACTGCTGGTTGTATGTTGATGTATTTCAATATTATAAATCACATCACACATGACCACTATTTAAATGTTCAGTGTTGCATATTTTGTATTTTTGGCTTAATAAATAGATATCAGTCATTGTAACCGTTATGCTGTTCTTACATTTGTAGTGACTGATGTGACAAGGCGGTGGCGCAGCTGTCGGGACTGCTACCGGAGGGAGAGGCAGATTAGGGATCGGAGTGGGGCTTCAGCATCTAAGAAGAGGAAGTACCTCTATTTTGATAGACTAAACTTCCTTGCGCCAGTGTTGGATCTGCGACCGTAAGTGCATGTGTGTTGAAGCACTTTCATGCCAAACTTTGAATTTTTATGGATTTTAATGTTTAAATTTTTTTTCATTCCTAGAACGGAGTCAAACCTAACTGAGAGGGAGACGGGGTCCGACTCCGAAGTGCTTATCGACCCCGTTGGTGATGGGGCAGAGGAGGCAGGCCCTTCCTCGGCAGCATGTGGGTCCACCCAAGCAGCACCAACAACAGCTGCAGGAGCTGAGGATTCACAAACACAGCATCATGAAAATGAGTACCTACCTCAGAGCAGCAGCCCTAATAGGGCTGAAGATGTGTCTCCTCCTCCTTCCCAACGCACAAGGCGAGGTAGGCGGCGACGAGAAGGAGTTGGTTCTGTGACAAGGAGGCAGGTGGACCGAGGAGTTCTGGACTATTTGTCCAGTGTAGCTAATGATGATGGGGAGGAGGGATTTTGCCGCAGTCTGGCCCCTTACCTCCGGGCTACTCCAATACAGCACAGACTGAGGATCAGAAGTGGACTGCACATTGTGTTGGAAGCTGGATCAGCGCCTAATGATCCAACCAACCTACTAGATTATCTTCATAGATGGGTGGTTGGTCCAGAAAATGTCTTGAGGTTGTTAGGAGCAAATCCCTCACAATCTGCTTCAGCCTCTGATCCTCCTCCTCCTCATCATCATCATCCTCCTCCTCCACCTCCTCCTTGTGTCCAACAAAACCCAACTCCTCCTCCTCATCCTACTGCAGCTCATTCTTTCTATGGAGCTTCCCAGCTCCAAACCATGGGACAGAGTGGCCATCCACAATATGCCCACTCTAACATACCCAATGTTGTTGGCTGGCCACAACATGGATATGTTAGACATGGGCATATTGGGGGTCACTCTGCTAGTGCTCAGTCATATCAATATGACTATGAGCATCAATTCCCTATGTACCCCTACCCACAAGGCATTCAGGATGCAGCCAGTAACCCAGCTGCTACTGTAGGTTCTGCAACAGCTCATTCTCAAACACAGGTTGCAGATAGTGGAAGGCCGAATACACAACCTGGCCCTCCATCCTCACCAACACCACCACCAAGCTACCATCAATTGTAGCTGTAATTTTTTTTTTTAGTATGGAACTAATATATTTTTTTATTTGCATATTCAGGATCTTATACATATTTTATTTTTATGTTTGGACATGTTGGTCCTGTTTACAAAATATATCAGCCTGTAAAGGCTTCAAAACAAACCACTAATGAGTAAAATTAGTGAAGTTACATTGGTTGTCTGTGTTTATTCTTATATGTTATGTAGTGTCTTAAGTATGGTAAAGTGTTAAAAAAATAATTAGAGTCTAACATGAATTGATTAATCAAAAGGAACTTTATGGTATCATATCACATAAAACACACTACATACCTATGGCCTGATCTTGCCAAGGAATAGAACCAGCAGGGGAAACAAAATAATTGGTCAATAATTCACGCACTTTGAGTCCAGAAGGGGGACGACGAGGATGGATGACTGGTCTCATAGGCCTCGTCATATTATCAGACTGAAGGTCAGGCATATCAGCTGATGAGCATTCATGCATTCTTGTAAAATTATGTAGTACCACACATGCTTGCACTACAAGATTTACATTTGATTCACTTAGCTGAATGGCTGATTGTAGGACACGCCATTTGGCTATAAGAATACCAAATGTGCACTCTACCAGGCGTCATGCACGAGAAAGGCGATAATTAAAGATGCGTCTCTGATGGTTCAGATTTCGGCGAGGATATGGCCTCATAACATTACGAGTTAATTGGAAGGCCTCATCCGCTACTACAACATATGGCACTGCATCCACATTTGAGTGTGGAAGTTGACATGCTGGTGGTAAGTCCAATTGGTTATTGCGTAGTCGCCGACCCATAATGGAAGAATTGAAGACTCTGGAGTCTCCAGTCCTTCCATAGGCCCCAATGTCTACAATTATGAAGCGGTAGTTACTGTCGACCAAGGCCAACAAAACTATAGAAAAATATTGCTTATAATTGTAGAATTGGGTCCCTGAGTTCGGCGGCTTACGCACACGTATGTGCTTCCCGTCCAGGGCTCCAATACAGTGTGGAAAATTACTGCTTTCTTGAAATCCATGTGCAATCCTCAACCAATCTTCCATTTTGGGCTCTGGCATGACCTCTTTATTTAGTCTTGACCAAATTTGTCCACAAGTAGAGCTGACTATTCTGGAAATGGTGGATTTCCCTATTAAAAACTCTAAATGCAGAGCAGCGTATGAGAGCCCAGTGGAAAGGAACCTGCAATACAGAAACAACAACAAACATGTACACATCAGACAAACAAAATATAAAAAATACATTAAGCAAATGTAAACAGTGGACATTTGTTTACTCACCCATTCTCTTAATGTTAGGAGTTCATAACCATTAAGACTGCTACACACAAGCATATAGGGAAAATAATACAATTTCATAATGCCATGATCTTCATTATGTTAAGATGAACAAAGTAAGAAGAATGTGAAAGATGGTAAATTATGAAAGACATCATCAACATATCGTTGACACACATACCTTAATGTTAGAAGAAGCCTTTCCTCAGAAGAAATTGAAGGACGCATCCTGGTGTTCTGAAAGGTGATTCCAGGGCGCAATATGTCCAGCAAAATATCAAAGGTGGCAACACTCATGCGACAATAGGCAAAAAACTTGTCTGGATTCCTACGCAGTGTCGAATACAGGCGCTCAAAATGCCCTTTGCTGATCCTTCGCATCACAAGGGGATGCACCCACATCCTTCTGCGTATTCTGTGCGAAACAACTACAGGGTATGGCTCCCCAAAAGTTCTGGATATCAGCCAATAGTAGAGCAGACGCTCAGTTGTATTAAACCTTAGTCTGTCACTCATAATTTTAACTTAGCAGCAACACAACAGGAACCACTAAGAAGCAAAACACTCCACGGCAACGTTGGGAGGGTAATAACAGTCAAACCACGCTTAAATATGGGTCTGGCTCATTATTCAAATGATTTGCAGGCCTCAAAACCGTTAAATGTCCATTTTGCTATGATGCCACTAAAAATCAGTAGTCGCTGGGTAATCGGATGTGAAACGTAAGCGTACATGCTACAAAATCGCATCAACTACAAAAATCAGATGCTAGTCGCATCAATGTTCATGAAATTTTAATCCGATTATCGACCGACTAAAACGGTCCGATTTTTTAGACGTTGTGTGTGATTCCAGCCTAACTACCAAAGATTTGAGAAGAATCAAACGTGAAGAGACCAGGAACCCATTATCATCCGGAGATCTTCACCTCCACATTCTCACTGCTATTCTACCAACCATGTTCAGAAATCCAATTTTGTGCAATTACAGTACTTATGAAACAATGGAAACCGATTGC
Source organism: Oophaga sylvatica (assembly GCA_033576555.1). Taxonomy (NCBI): domain Eukaryota; kingdom Metazoa; phylum Chordata; class Amphibia; order Anura; family Dendrobatidae; genus Oophaga; species Oophaga sylvatica. Next base: position 299,946,814 of record JARQOD010000005.1, read on the forward strand.
TGGGAAAATCTTCATCCTATTCTTGAAATATTAGTCTATACCATAGAATTCCAGAGCTTGTAAAAAAATAACTGCTATTACTGTCCGTTTACACTAGCCGATTGGTTACTTGTTTGCTGATCGGTGGTCATTTAATAGCCTGTTTACACAGGCAGAACTAACGTCAGATGCACTTGGAATGAGATGTAATAGATTGTTCAGTGCGCACAGCATTTTTCTCAGCATCAAGAGCCCTGTTTACACAAGACTTTTATGCAATCCAAAAGATAATTTCACCCAACCTCCAGTCGTTTTGCTAGTTTGTCGGGTAATTGGCAGCCTATTTAGACTGCATGATTATTGTGAAACAAGAGTTCCTAGGAATGCTCGTTCACGATAATTTTTCAACGTAAATGGACATTTACTCACTTGTCCTTGCTGAGGTGATGGCCGGCTCTTGATTCCTTCCTGTAGGGCTAGTTCTCTTTTGTGAAAGTCAACAACAGATTACTGATGTTTCCCAGAAACTACCTTTGACAACATCACTTAAGGCCTTTTAAGGCTGTATCAGACAGCTATGCTGGCAGTTAAAGGGATATTACCATCTCGAAGATCCTATCCCAATATGTAGTAGGTATAATAATAATATTAGCAAATTGCTCCAATTAGAAATGTAGTGTAGTTTTTATGATTCGCTATGTCTCGTTCCTCATGTGCAGGTATTGCAGGACCTAAGATATCCATAATTACGACCACTGATATAGTGACAGCTACTAGTGGTCATAACCATGGATACCTAAGATCCTGCAATGCCTGCACATGAGTAAAGAGACATTGCGAATCAGAAAAACTATTCTACATTTCTAATTGGAGCTATTTGCTAATATTATTATTATAGTTAATACACCTATTACAATATGGGATAGAATCTTGGAGATGGGAATACCCCTTTACCTATTTGTTTACTGATTGCCTACATCACTGCCATTGACCAACTGTCTGCTGATAGCGTACAACTCTGCCACTAAGCATTTGTTGCTGTGAGTCCTGAACTGACTACACCACAGCAGTTCCTCGCAACACTCCTGGCTCTGTGTTTTCCGGTCTTTCTTGCTCCACTTATCTGCTTGCTGTCCTGCATACCCTGTTGTCCTGGTATTTGTTGATCCATGTGCTGTCTGGCAAGTCATGCTCACTATGCCATTGCTATGAACCTGTAACACCAGCCTTTGGAAGAAATAGCAGATTTGGTAGCCAAACCTATCAACTTAAATTGAATTCTGGCACAATTAACTTTGTAGTATTGACTTACTAGTTTGAGCTAAAAATGAATACTTCTTTATCTCACCTGTAAATTTTGACTCAAGTAGCATTTACTTTGTTTTCATCTAATTCCCAAGTGTTCTGAACGACCAGATGTTGCTGCTTTTTGACTTTTTTTGCCTTTGCCTCTGATATTGGTAGCATATTGCCCACTAATACACCAGTACAAATTGACATTGTTGTGCAACTCTATCTTCTATCTTCTGTATGAGCAGTACTATATCTATGCAGGTTTTAAGCTCCTGAATGTTAACAATAAAGGTTTTTATTGACTAACATTGTTTTAGAGATCTTGAAGACTGAAAAATTAACTCAAAAGTATAATAGTGAGTTGCATTCTTTTTTAGGATTTTTTCTCAACAGCCTTTGGTCTGATCTCAAGTCATGGTGACTTTATGGGTGAACGATCTGTAGGAAAATCGATCTTGTACAAGTCTAGATGGGTCATCCAGGGTACTCTCCGCCGTTATCTTTATACTATTAAACCATGTTTCTGGACTTCCTCTTCGCCTTGTTCCTTCTATTCTTACTATCATGATGTTCTTCTCTAATGATTGCTGTCTTCGTATGATGTGTCCAAAGGTGGCAAGTCATAGCTTAGTGATCCTTACTTGGAGTGACATATCTGGCTTGATTTATTACAAAATTAAGTTGTTTGTTCTTCTTACCATCCATGGTATTGATAACATCCTTCTATAGCTCCACATTTCGAAGATGCTGATTTTTTTCCTGTCTTGTTTCCTTATTTTCCAGGTATCGCATCCATATGTTACCACAATAAAGACCAGACTATGTACAAGGCGTGTCTTTGTCGCCAGTGAAATGTTCCTCAATTTGAAGATCTTGTCAAGTGACTTCATTGTTGATTTGCCCATAGCTATTCTTCTATTGACTTCTGGTGTTGTCGCTGCATCTTGAGTGATCATCGATCCGAATAGGTTGAAGTCCTTTACAAGTTCCAATTCATCGTAGTCAATATCTTTGCCTTCTTTGTCTTTGTAACACCACAGCCTGCGTCCATGCATAGCTTCCCCTTACTCACCATGCTGGGACACTGACTTACTTACCACCCGCTGCTATGCTGTAAGCTCTTTGTCCTCAGCTTGCTGTACATGTTTCCTAGCAGCATACTTATGGTACACACGTGGGCAGTTCCTAGTCCTTATAGAGACAGTGCATGGGCTCCTAATGTGTCATTAACCTTAGTACGTAAGGCACCTCCATCTATTGGGAGGCGCCTGAGCAGCATTCTCCTTTAGTGTTGGTCCAACTGCTAAGTTGCCAGGTCATGTCCTGTTTCCGTCTCTGAACTCTGAACCTGCTTCCCTGGGCCTGTATGGCCCAGGCTTGATGTCTGAACCAGTACCTGTATCTGATCTTGCCTGAACCTGATTCCCTGCGTCTGTATACCCATGCCTGTACCCTGAATCTGTACCTGTGTCTGGTCTAGTCTGAATTAAGACCTATCCCATAGCCTATTTGTATGTGTTTCTCAATATTTCCCTAATGCTGCAGTGTCTGAACCAGTACCTATCTCTAAACCTGCAGTGTCTGCACCAGTACCTGTCCGCTGTGCAATATTAGTGATCTGTGTGTACACTTGCTACTTCATTGTAAGTACCCTGTGTGAATCTGATCCTGTCTGTCCTGTGTGTACCTGTCCTTGTGTTTGTTCTGTGTGTACCTTACCCTGTCTGTTCTAGGTGAACCTGCTCTTGTCTGTCCTGAGGGAATGTGCGGTTCCCTGCCTGTCTGCATCTGCTTTTCCTTGCCTGTTCACACCTGCGATTCCTTGCCTGTCCGCATCTGCAGTTCCCTGCCTTCCTGCACTTGCGGTTCCCTGCCTTCCTGCACCTGCAGTTCCCTACCTGTCCGCACCCGTGGTTCACAGTCTGTTCGCACCTGCGGACTGGAACTTTTAGGCTATGTGCACAAGATGTAGATTTGTTGCCTTTCCGCAGCGTTTTTTTCTGCTCAGAAATGCTCCAAAAATGCAAGGTTTAACCCCTTCACCCCCCAAGGGTGGTTTGCACGTTAATGACCGGGCCAATTTTTACAATTCTGACCACTGTCTCTTTATGAGGTTATAACTCTGGAACGCTTCAACGGATCTTCGCGATTCTGAGATTGTTTTCTCGTGACATATTGTACTTCACGTTATTGGTAAAAATTTCTTCAATATAACTTGCATTTATTTTTGAAAAAAATGCAAATATGTCGAAAATTTTGAAAATTTTGCAATTTTCAAACTTTGAATTTTTATTCCCTTAAAACAGAGAAATATGTCACACGAAATAGTTAAGAAATAACATTTCCCACATGTTTTTTCTTTACATCAGCACAATTTTGGAATCAAAATTTTTTTTTCTTAGGAAATTATAAGGGTTAAAAATTGACCAGCGATGTCTCATTTTTACAACAAAATTTACAAAGCCATTTTTTTTAGGGACCACCTCATATTTGAAGTCACTTTGAGGGGTCTATATAACAGAAAATACCCAAAAGTGACACTATTCTAAAAACTGCACCCCTCAATGTACTCAAAACCACATTCAAGAAGTTTATTAACCCTTCAGGTGCTTCACAGGAGCTGAAGCAACGTGGAAGGAAAAAATGAATATTTAACTTTTTAGCCACAAAAATGATCTTTTACAAACTTTTTTTTTATTTTCACAAGGTTAAAAGAAGAAAACTTTTCCAACCAAAATTGGCTGGAATTGAGATTGGACGCCATGTTGCATTTGGAGAGCCCCTGATGTGCCTAAACAGTGGAAACCCCCCACAAGTGACCCCATTTGGGAAACTAGACCCCCTAAGGAACTTATCTAGATCTTTGGTGAGCAATTTGAACCCCCAAGTGCTTCACACAAGTTTATAACGTAGAGCCGTAAAATTAAAAAATCATATTTTTTTCCACAAAAATGATCTTTTCACCCCAATTTTTATTTTCCCAAGGGTAACAAGACTCCAAAAGTTATTGTGCAATTTGTCCTGAGTACGCTGATACCCAATATGTGGGGGTAAACCACTGCTTGGGTGCATGGCAGAGTTTGGAAGGGAAGGAGCGCCGTTTGACTTTTTCAACGCAGAATTGGCTGGATGCTATGTCGTGTTCGGAGAGCTCCTGATCTGCCTAAACAGTGGAAACCCACGACAAATGACACCATTTTGGAAACTAGACCCCTCAAGGAACTTATCTAGATGTGTGGTGAGAACTTTGAACCCCCAAGTGCTTCACAGAAGTTTATAACGTACAGCCGTAAAATAAAAAATCTTTTTTTTTTTTTACAAAAATGATTTTTTCGTCCCCAATATTTTATTTTCACAAAGGTAACAGGAGAAATTGGACCACAAAAATTGTTGTCCAATTTGTCCTGAGTACGCTGATACCCAATATGTGGGAGAAAACTACTGTATGGGTACACGTTGGGGCTCGGAATTGAAGTAGTGACGTTTTGGATTGCAGACTTTGATGGAATGGTCTGGGGGCGTCATGTCGCATTTGGAGAGCCCCTGATGCACCTAAACAGTGGAAACCCCCCAAAAGTGACCCCATTTTGGAAAATAGACCCCACAAGGAAAATAGACCCCACAAGTGGTGAGCACTTTGAACCCCGAAGTGCTTCACAGAAGTTTATAACGTACAGCCGTAAAAATAAAAAATATTTTTTTTTTTTACAAAAATTATTTTTTTCGTCCCCAATATTTTATTTTCACAAGGGTAACAGGAGAAATTGGACCTCAAAACTTGTTGTCCAATTTGTCCTGAGTACGCGGACACCCAATATGTGGGAGAAAACTACTGTATCGGTACACGTTGGGGCTCGGAAGGGAAGTAGTGACGTTTTGGATTGTAGACTTTGATGGAATGGTCTGGGGGCGTCATGTCGCATTTCGAGAGCCCCTGATGCGCCTAAACAGTGGAAACCCCCCACAAGTGACCCCATTTTGGAAAATAGACCCCACAAGGAACTTATCTAGATGTGTGATGAGCACTTTGAACCCCGAAGTGCTTCACAGAAGTTTATAACGTACAGCCGTAAAAATAAAAAATATATTTTTTTTTTACAAAAATTATTTTCGCCCCCAATATTTTATTTTCACAAGGGTAACAGGAGAAATTGGACCCCAAAAGTTGTTTTCCAATTTGTCCTGAGTACGCGGACACCCAATATGGGGAAGAAAACTACTGTATGGGTACACGTTGGGGCTTGGAAGGGAAGTAGTGACGTTTTGGATTGTAGACTTTGATGGAATGGTCTGGGGGCGTCATGTCGCATTTGGAGAGCCCCTGATGCACCTAAACAGTGGAAACCCCCCACAAGTGACCCCATTTTGGAAAATAGACCCCACAAGGAAAATAGACCCCACAAGTGGTGAGCACTTTGAACCCCGAAGTGCTTCACAGTTTATAACGTACAGCCATAAAAATAAAAATATTTTTTTTTTTTACAAAAATTATTTTTTTCATCCCCAATATTTTATTTTCACAAGGGTAACAGGAGAAATTGGACCTCAAAAGTTGTTGTCCAATTTGTCCTGAGTACGCAGACACCCAATATGTGGGAGAAAACTACTGTATGGGTACACGTTGGGGCTCGGAAGGGAAGTAGTGACGTTTTGGATTGTAGACTTTGATGGAATGGTCTGGGGGCGTCATGTCGCATTTAGAGAGCCCCTGATGCGCCTAAACAGTGGAAACCCCCCACAAGTGACCCCATTTTGGAAAATAGACCCCACAAGGAACTTATCTAGATGTGTGGTGAGCACGTTGAACCCCGAAATGCTTCACAGAAGTTTATAACGTACAGCCGTAAAAATAAAAAATATTTATTTTTTTTACAAAAAATTATTTTTTTCGCCCCCAATATTTTATTTTCACAAGGGTAACAGGAGAAATTGGACCCCAAAAGTTGTTGTCCAATTCACAGAAGTTTATAACGTACAGCCGTAAAAACAAAAAAAATCATTTATTATTTTGCCCCCAGCTTTTTATTTCCCAAGGGTAACAGAAGAAATAGGACAAATTGCACAATAACTCTTGGGGTCCAGAGTACGCTGATACCCCATGTGGGAGTAAACTACTGTTTGGGCGCATGGCAGAGCTCAGAAGTAAAGGAACACCGTTTGACTTTTTCAACGCAGAATTGGCTGGAATTGAGATCAGATGCCATGTCACATTTGGAGAGCCCCTGATGTGCCTAAACAGCGGAAACCCCCCAATTCTAACTCCAACACACCCCTAACCCTAGTCCCAACCCTAACCACAAACCTAACCCTAACACACCCCTAACCCTAATCCCAACCATAACCCTAATACTAACTTTAGCGCCAACCCTAACCCTAACTTTAGCCGCAACCCTAACCCTAACCCTAATGGGAAAATAGAAATAAATACATTTTTTTAATTTTATTATTTTTCCCTAACTAAGGGGGTGATAAAGGGGGGTTTGATTTACTATTTATAGCGGGTTTTTATGATTGGCAGCTGTCACGCTAAAAGACGCTTTTTATTGCAAAAAATAGTTTTTTGCATCGCCAAATTTGAGAGCTATAATTTTTGCATATTTTGGGTACAAGTTGACGTTTTTATTAGTATCATTTTGAGCACGTGACATTTTTTGATCGCTTTTTATTTCGATTTTTGGGAGGTTAGAATGAACAAAAATCAGCAATTCATAAATTTCTTTTGGGGGAGGCGTTTATACCGTTCCGCGTGTGGTAAAATTGATAAAGCAGTTTTATTCTTCGGGTCAGTACAATTACGGCGATACCTCATTTATATCATTTTTTATGTTTTGGCGCTTTTATAGAATAAAAACAATTTTTATATAAAAAATTATTATTTTTGCATCGCTTTATTCTGCGAGCTATAACTTTTTTATTTTTCGCTGATGATGCTGTATGGCGGCTTGTTTTTTGCGGGACAAGATGACGTTTTCAGCGGTCCCATGTGTATTTATATCGGTCTTTTTGATCGTGTGTTATTCCACTTTTGTTCGGCGGTATGATGATAAAGCACTGATTTTTGCTTTGTTTTTTTTTTTTTGTAAGGGCTTCACAAAAGGGGTTAACTAGTGGGACAGTTTTATAAGGGGGGTCGTTACGGACGCGGCGATACCAAATATGTGTACTTTTATTGTTTTATTTTTTTTATTTACAGGAAGAAATGAATTTATTGGGGAATATTTTTTTTTTTTTTAATTTATTTTGGATTTTTTTTTTTACACATGTTTATTTTTATTTTTTTACTTTTTTACATTGTCCCAGGGTGGGACATCACTGTAAAATGTCAGATCGCTGGTCTCACAGTGTGCACAGCACTCTGTGAGACCAGCGATCTCACAGGCAGCGATGCAGGCTTCTCAGTGCCTGCTGTCAGCAGGCACTGAGGAAGCCGCCTCCCTGCAGGACCCGGCGGCCATCTTGGATCCAGGTCCTGGGAGGGAGGAAGCCCTCAGAACAGCGCGATCACATTGCGCTGTTCTGAGGGTCTCAGGGGAGCTCGCAGGGAGCCCCCTCCCTGCGCGATGCTCCCCTGTGCCCCCGGTACACCGCGATCATGTTTGATCGCGGTGTGCTAGGGGTTAATGTTCCGGGAGCGGTCCGTGACACACAGTCCCGGGTGTCAGCTGTGATAATCAGCTGACACCCTGTGGCGATTAGCTGCGCTCCCCCCGGGAGCGCAGCTGATCGCTATGACGTACTATCCCGTCCATGGTCAGATTGTCACGGGTTTCATGGACGGGATAGTACGTCGGATGTCAGAGAGGGTTAAACCAAGGTTAATGACTGAGAATCTTGAAATTTCCATCCTTATTTGCTGCGTTTTATTTTCCACAGCATGTCAGTTCTTTTTGCAGATCTGCAGCGTTTTCCACCCATTGACTTCCATTGAAACACTCAAATCTGCAGTGAAAACGCAGGTGTGAAACGGTTTGCGGATTAGCTGCGGATTTTGTGCCAAAAACGCTGCAGATTTGTCAATGGAAATTATGTCAGAAGGAGGAAGAGTTTGTGGGCAGAGAATATAGAATAGTGCCTATCTTGGTTGAAGCACATCAACATTGGAGTCCTATCCTATGGAGGTTGGACAAGGAAATTACATCACATTTATTTAAAAATAATATATCTTTATTTAGCTAACAAATCCACATACAAATCTTCATACAAATCCACATAAAATCCGCATTGTGCGGAATTTCCACTGCGTTTTTCTGCCAAGAGATGCAGAAACCGCGCAGAAATTTCCGCAAGCAAATCCTCAATGTGCACACATAGCATTACTGCCAGTGACCTAGTTCTTCTTGAAGCGGTTTCTGTCCATCCACACTGAAATGGGTTCTACCCATGCCTGTGAATCAGCCATGCCCGCCAGTACCTGCCTGCCTGTATATCAACAGTGTCTGCAAGATATGCCTGCCAGTATATCAGCCGTGCCTGTCAGCACCTGCCAGTATATAATCCGTGCCCACCAGTATCTGCCTGCCACTATATCAGCCATGAAGGTCTGCATCTGCCAGTATATCAGCCGTACCCACTAGCATCTGCCTGGCTGTATACCAACCATGTTTGCCTGTATCCGCCTGACTGTACATCACCCATTCCCACTAGCACCTGTCTGTATACCAGCCATAGTTGCCAGAATCAGCTATGCCAGACAGTATACCTACAGTACCTGCCTGCACTTGCCGTTACGGTGCCCTGTCCCTTTGGGGGTCAGCTGCCGTGCATCTGAGCTCTGTCCTGGAGTAGAATCAGGCGTCCATTCGGAGCTAAGTCTAACCTCACCATCAGGGGCTCTAGTGAAGAGTCGAGTGGTCACTTAGCTACGCCCCTCCAGGCTCTCCTTGTTCCACGGCACAGTGCGTCCACAAACCACGTGCGCCTCCTAAGCCCGTAACAGTATTGAGTAGCAGTCCCTTATTCGAGATTTCCATCTTGACACTCCGTAATAAGTCCGTCATTCCATCTATTCTTGTTGTTATCAATGTCGTATCGTCTGCAAGATTGTTGATGATTCATCCAGCAATTTTGATTCCTTCTTATTTCTTCTTTTTCTTTATTCGTCCTTCTTTTCATGATAAGCTTTACTGAAATAAAACCACAAGGGTGCGTTCACTCGTTTTTACAGAATTTTTTCTGTTTGTGCTTTTGTGTCTAAAAAAACACTGCTTATTACAGTACTAGCAAGGTAAGAGAGATTTCTAAAATTTCATTCACACGCTGCGTTTTTTTGAGCTGCTTAGCGTTTTTTAAATCCGCAACATGCCGATTCTTTCAGCATTTTTGTAGCATTTTTCATCTACTCCAATAAAAAAAATGCATGAAATACACTGAAAAAGCAAATGAATTTTATGCAGCGTTTTTCCTGCCAAAACTGTTTTTTTGGTGCAGCAAAAATGCTGACTGTAAAAATCTAAAAATATCTTCAAAGTTCCTTTAATCGCTAGTAAATTGGCAGGCAAAATCCAGAAGGCTGAGGTTTAACCTGATTTTTGTCGCATATGGCTGTCTAAATAAAACAATATGAATTCCAAGTAAGCGGGCCTCAGTCCAAAAACCCTGCCTCCTGTGAATGACTATACGGGTCCAGAAGCAATGCTAGCCAGTGGCTGCAAAGTCACTTCTATGGCACACCTCCCATCCTTCATAGTGTCTAATGACAGGCTACAGAGCCTGGAAACCTGAGCCTTGGGGAGACGCCTCCTGTTAGCAGCAGCTGATGATCACTCATGCCTTGTGCCTTCCCTGGTGCACAGCACAAACACTTATGTATAGAGACAAGGCAGAACAGCAGAGGAAACCTGTCCACAGCTCATCACCAGATTTAGCTCCTGTCCTTCTCGGTGACAGACTTCCCATGCATGGATACATAGCAGGAGAGAGGTCGAGAACAACTGTGCTGTCATAACTTATAACCGGACACTTGATTAAGGGTGCAACTGGTGGATAATGGCATTGACCTGATGGCTGAAGAGCGCTAACGTCTAAGGCTCATAATGGATCAATACAACATCTGGGCATTTGGAGACCTTGTTTATTAGTGACGTATTCCTCGTCCCATCGTGGAAGCTACTTTGTGCTGGTCTTGGAATAAGTCATACCTGTTTTTGGACTCGCCATATTATACTTTAGACGCTCCTTGTCTATTCAGCTGGAAGGTTTAATACTTTTGAACTTGTAAACCCTTTTGTTTTACGTGACCGCAGTAATCTTTTCATTGAAGTATATAATCTACTGGTGTGGCATTAGTAGTCACAATGGAGAAGGAAAAGAAAAGCCGTAGCTTTCGAAAACTGGGAAAGTTCTTTAAGAGCAAGTCTGCAGACCCTGAGAAAGGAAACTGATGAAGTCCAGACAAGAGAAGAACAGCTAGAACCTGGATATGAAGCCATTGTTAAGGAGACACCTGCATCTGAGGAGCACACCTCACATGTGGATGCTTACATGGAGACAAAAAGAAAACCATTTGGTAGCTGGAGGCACAAAAAGAAATATCGTAATTCTCCAACTACGTCCCCACCTACATCTCCAGGTTCATCTATTTCTAGTGAGAGGTAAGTCCCTTGGTTTGGCGAAGGCATGTTCAGTTCATTCTGTGCACCTGTAACCAGTGTCGGACTGGAGTGCCAAAGGCCTACCAGTAACGTTGGTTCTGAGTGACCACTGCTCAGCTACATGCAGATATTACCTGAACCCTATTCACAAACTTACCTATGCTTCTATATATAATAATAATGAACTTGGTATTTCATACAATGATTGAGATGCTACCTTTGTCTGTACATAGTAGATCAATTGTATTGTGCCCACTACTGTTCATGTTGTGGGAGTGGGGTTCACTTCTGTATAGGGGCCTACCGGGGGATTCTCCTGCTCACCTGTGGCCAGTCTGAGTTTGTCTGTAAATGCAAGATAATAAAATAATGATCTCTGGTGGTTTAGATATAGGTAGCTAATAATGAGCAATGTTCATAGAAGTTAGTCCAGAAAAGATAATTTCCGATATATTTATTATTACAGTTCCATGCAGTTGATTTCTCCAGTGCAGTGGTGGGTGCACAAAGAAGTGTTGTAATCACATGACATTCCTGGCGACAGCTTCATACAAAGAGTATGGGAGAATTCCTGATACACTTGAATGATTTTTGCTATTTTACAATTTACAATCGTTGACATGTCCTGGAGCTTTAGGCAAGAAGTTAAGACGTTCATAATACGTGAGGATGACTAAATCATGAAAACTGATACAGACAAAAGATTATCGCAGAATGTAGTTTTTTTCTATCCTTATCAGTCACTT